>CM061066.1:142550702-142917702 GCA_030762895.1 Sophora flavescens | reverse complement strand
CTAGTTCTTGGAACTAGATGAGTTTTGATCCATGTTCTTGGTTTATAATCTTGGTTTAAACTCTTAATCTTGTTTAAGTTACTTATGGATCATAAATCCCTAAGTTAACAAAATTTTAATTTTCCTAACCTAGAAAAGTTGTTGAAGCCGAACCCTAACCTCCATGAGCCAAGTGTGTTGTTGTTTGATTTGATTTATTTTGGTTGCAATTCGTTTGAAGGAAACATTCGAGTTAACTAATTTAAGCTGACGGAGGAAAAATCGGATCGGGATCGAGAAATTAACGGAGGCGTAGTTTAATCTTCAAGAGGTAAGGGGAGCTTACCTGAGGGATTTTCTCAATAACTATTTGCTTTTAGTGTGGTTGATATGATTTATATGTGGTTGTGGTTATTTGTTTATGTTGTATATTATGTTGCTATGATGTATGATCTGCCTGGTGATATAACTCTGATGATGTTGTTGAATGTTGAATGTTGTTTGAGAGGTCTGACAGTGGTCAGTGCACAACCGATTAATCAGATAAAAGCTTTAATGAGTTGTGAAAATTATATTCAACGTTTTATGGGGAATGTTGGAATATAATAGTGGTGGAAAATATTATTTTGGAAAAATAATGAGTTTTGAGAAATATTATTATTTTAATGATTTATCAGTGTAAAAGTAATTTATGAGTCACGGTGAGAGCGTAACCGTGAAATTTTTTTAGTACTGCTAATTTTTACGCAAGAAATTCCGAAATATCATAAGAAGTTATTTTGTGAAATTAATATTCGAAAATACTTTATAAAAAAAATAATATAATAATAATAATAAATAAATAAATAAAAGTCAAAGTTTGACTTTAAAAACATTTTCTTGGAAAATGATAAACGACGACAAGTTTCAAAATTATTTACAGTGAAAGTTTAAAAACAACAGTACTTATGTTGAGAAGAGATTTAATCTGAATTGATTTACCTTTTTGAGTTGAAGTTCAGTAAGAGAGTTCTTATGATTTGACGTTTTACAAACGAATTTCAAGTAGAAATGATTTTCTGTAAATGAGTTTACTCAATGATGTATTTCTGGTAACTTAAATAAGTTGCGGAGATCTTATTTCGGATTTGTTTTTACAGACGAAAAACGATGTAAATGACGATATAGAACTTAGTAACCGAGATGTCGGGGTGCTAGTGCTCTTAAGACGTTGTCTTATTTTGGATTTGTTTTTCACAGACAAAAACGATGTAAAACGATGATATGGAACTTAATAACCGAGACGTCGGGGTATTAAGGTTCATTGTGTTGTAGACTGGGTATCTACTTAAAGAAGTTAAAACGTTTTGAGATGTTTTCTATTACCACGAACCTAAGACTGATTGCAAGGTCTAGGGGCTTCGTGATTGAGCACTCAGACTTTGAGGTCCTGTGTTGTTAATAAAAGTTGTAAAGATGTTTAAAACGATGATGCTTTTGAGAGCTTCGATGTTTAAAACGATGATGCTTTTGAGGGCATTCGACGTTTAAAACGATGATGCTTTTGAGAGCTTCGATGTTTAAAACGATGATGCTTTTGAGAGCATTGATTGTTTGAAACGATGATGAGTTGTAAGCTTTTGAGAGCTTTGACAAATAAAGATATAGCACAAAGAAAAGTGTTGAGAATAAAATGTTTTTCTTGCATGCATTTGGCAGACGTGCCATGATCAAACGAGTGATTACCTTGCGGCGTCAGGGTAGATCATACTACGATGTTCCTCATTGTGCCCGGGGTTTGGACAATGAGACCCCATCTCCGATGTTATCACTGTGCCACGATGTTGGACAGTGTGCGATGGGTTTTGGTTGTGTGCCGGTAACAATCGAGTCTGATCAACTCATCACGAGGTTGGAGATATCTCATGAGATTAAGTGTGAATGTTTAGATGATGTATTGAAGTGTTCATGCATAATTTTCCAACGTTGACGTTTGGGGTGTGAAACTAATTGATAAACGAGATGCTATGATATGAATGAGTATGTTGTTATAAACATGTATATGTGTATGTGCCTTCTTTTGTGTTGCCCATTTAGTTATTGTGGTAAATCCATATATTGGCGTCTCACCCTTACAAACATATCAGAATCGTACAAGGGGTATGACCTCTACAAGAAGAAGAAGGCTGTCTAGTTCGAGGCATCTTTGTTCTTTTTTTATCGGTTGTAGAGTCATTAGTTACGACCGACTTAGGTCTTGTTATGTTATATTATGTTTTGAGAATAAAGCTGATTATGAGTTAGGTGAGAAAACATATGAGGCAGTATAGTGATATGACTTATATACATTATGTATTTAAGTGTGATTTGATTACGTTGTTGTGGTTATGAGGTTAAAAGAAAAAAAAAATTTATCACCATATTTTGAAAAGATAAATGTTGAGAAAACATTATTTTCTGAAAGCAACCAGCAAATTAAGTTTTATTTCCGCAAACGGGTAACCATGTGATGACCCGAGTTAGGGTGTCACATTAGTGGTATCAGAGCTGGTCTAGTCTTTCGGGATCTTTGGGAGATAGGTCTGTTGTGTTGACGTTGTGTTTTCTGAGTTAAGTTTGGTTTGAATTACTTCTTAGAAGTAATATGTGTTAATAAATAAGGAATTACAGAAAAGTGTCTATGGTAGTTTTACCTAAGTTGAATGTGAGCGGAAAAGAAAAGTTCTTGAGAAAAATTAAGTTGACAGAAAAGTTCGAAAGCTAAGAGTTAGATAATTTTATTCTAAATAATCCCTTTTGGTTTAATTGAATTAAGATATGCAATGAAGTTATTTTGAGGATGAGATGTGTGAGGTGATATCAAATTGGAGTGGTGAATTATAATCAAGAGGAACTAAGACTATGATTAAATATTTTGAGTAGGGAGTTGATGCGTGGTCTTTGTGAAGACATTGTCAGTATTAATGGTAATATTTAGAGTTAGATGATTGGAATAAGGTTTCTGGTGGAACCAAGTTGATAAGAGAAGTGATTAAGTTTTGATTTTGTTTTTCGAGTGTGATAGACTCTGATGAAATTTTGAGGATAGTACGGATATGTAGAAATGACATAAGAATGAATTGTGTTATGGAATATGGAATAAGAGGAATGAAGTGATGTGAAGGGCAATGTAAAATCTTAAGGTTAAGATGAGATTACAAAATCTGTTTAGTTTCCATTCTCAAAATTTCGAGGACGAATTTTTTTTTTAGTGGGGTAGTAATGTAACACCGTGTATTTCACTGTTTTAAATAACAACAATACATATAAATATGTTTATAGGTTTATTAGAGTTTTAGAAATTTTTTTTAAATAAACGGAGTTTACCACTTAATTATACTTGGATGTAGGAAGCTACGATTAAAATTTAGGTTGGAAAGTCAGGCGAAACCCGACCCGCGAATTCCATTGACAGTATAATTATACTGCTCAAAAGACCTAATTTTAATTCATGAACGAAAGACTTAAGATTTTTATTTTATTTCCTACAATTCTGTATTTTTAGAATTATTTCAGAAAAAATGAAATAATTTACGTTTTACGGGTGAAATGTGTAATCGGGTGAACGTCAGAGTGGATTTCGGAGTTTCCAAGAGCAAATAAAGAGGTTATCTTAGAATTTTGAGATGATTCATGGAGATGAATCACAGTTTTGAGTCTAGAGGTTTCTACAAGGTTAAAGTGGCAATTTATGGATTTTGCACTTTAGTCCTTGAACTTTCTATTAATTACACTTTGGTCCCTAAGTTAGTTTCTATGTTTTTCCAAGTGAATTGGGCCAGAATCTTTGCCCCAAGCCCATTAGAGGACCATGGCCTTGAGGCCCAAGTTCCTTGTCCATGAATTTAATTTCATGAAGCCCATATGAAGTCATATAAGTTCCTAGCTTATGATTATGCCTTAAGCATTTTGGTGCGCCCAAAATAATTAAATCCAAGCCCAAATTTCCAAGGCCCATGCACAAGCCCAAGGAGGAATGGTGGCTGCCCTTAGCTTGGATGAGCCAATTTCATTCTTGAATCTTCCACCATGTTCTCCTAAGTTCTACACTTTTCTAACAAGTTCCAAAGTATTCTAGGTTCTTCCCAAAAAGTCTCAAGAAAATTCAACAAGATGAGTCACATGTGAACACAATAAATGTTGCACATGGTCATCATTTCAAACTATTGGCAATTTGCAAAATAGTCCTTATACTTTTGGAATCTTTGCAAAATGGTCCATAGGAATTAATTGCACTTAAGTCCTTAGAAAAATCACCTCCTTTCTACTTGATCCTTCAAAAGTGGCGCATCCACATGCCTATAAATACCCTCCCTCACATTTCATTTTCTTCCTATTGCCTTTTTGTTTCAAAAACTCATAAGTTCATAAGCTTTTCTAGCATCATTTTGTGAAGCAAGTCCTTGGATCGTCACTTGTTTTTGATCTTCAAGAGGTGAATCCTATTCTCCTTTCCTAATCATGTCTATGTTCTTCAATTAGTTTCATGATTTAAAGTCTATTTCATCCATGTTCATCACTTTTAAGTTTCTAGATCTAGAACTTTGAAAATTCATAACTAATTCTAGAAAAATCCTTTTGACATGAAACCAATTGCTATGATCTTATAATCATCTCTATTTTCATCATCTAGAAGCATATGATCATGAGAAATTTCTTTCCTAAATTTCTGGACTGGGCCGAATCTATGACAAAATGATGTTCATGGATTTTGTTTCATTTTCATGTCTTGATTCACGATTCAATCATCAAGTACCTTGGTAGTTCTTGTAAGTAAGTAAATAGAAGATCAAAAATCAAACTTTAACCTATTGGTTTCATTAAGGCCGAAACCCTAGCTATGAACACTTGATGGTTTAGTGATTCAAAAGTTGTTTTGTAACACTTGAATACAATTCTAAGTCTTGTATATTGATTAAATCCAAGAGTTGAAGAAATTTTAAAAACTTCTAGCCTATGATCTTGAGAAAACCGAACCCTAGTTGTTGGAACTAGATGAGTTTTGATCCATGTTCTTGGTTCATAATCTTGGTTTAAACTCTTAATCTTGTTGAAGTTACTTATGGATCATAAATCCCTAAGTTAACAAAATTTTAATTTTCCTAACCTAGAAAAGTTGTTGAAGCCGAACCCTAACCTCCATGAGCCAAGTGTGTTGTTGTTTGATTTGATTTATTTTGGTTGCAATTCATTTGAAGGAAACATCCGAGTTAACTGATTTAAGCTGACGGAGGAAAAATCGGATCGGGATCAGGAAATTAACGGGAACTGTAGTTTAATCTTCAAGAGGTAAGGGGAGCTTACCTGAGAGATTTTCTCAATAACTATTTGCTTTTAGTGTGGTTGATATGATTTATATGTTGTTGTGGTTATTTGTTTATGTTGTATATTATGTTGCTATGATGTATGATCTGCCTGGTGATAAAACTCTGATGATGTTGTTGAATGTTGAATATTGTTTGAGAGGCCTGATAGTGGTCAGTGCACAACCGATTAATCAGATAAAAGCTTTAATGAGTTGTGAAAATTATATTCAACGTTTTATGGGGAATGTTGGAATATAATAGTGGTGGAAAATATTATTATATAAAAATAACGAGTTTTGAGAAATATTATTATTTTAATGATTTATCAGTGTAAAAGTAATTTATGAGTCACGGTGAGAGCGTAATCGTGAAATTTTTTAGTACTGCTAATTTTTACGCAAGAAATTCCGAAATATCATAAAAAGTTATTTTGTGAAATTAATATTCGAAAATACTTTAAAAAAAATAAAAAATAAATAAATAAATAAAAGTCAAAGTTTGACTTTAAAAACATTTTCTTGGAAAATGATAAACGACGGCAAGTTTCAAAATTATTTACGGTGAAAGTTTAAAAACAGCAGTACTTATGTTGAGAAGAGATTTAATCTGAATTGATTTACCTTTTTGAGTTGAAGTTCAGTAAGAGAGTTCTTAATGATTTGACGTTTTACAAACGAATTTCAAGTAGAAATGATTTTCTGTAAATGAGTTTACTCAATGATGTATTTCCGGTAACTTAAATAAGTTGCGGAGATCTTATTTCGGATTTGTTTTTACAGAGGAAAAACGATGTAAATGACGATATAGAACTTAGTAACCGAGATGTCGGGGTGCTAGTGTTCTTAAGACGTTGTCTTATTTTGGATTTGTTTTTCACAGACAAAAACGATGTAAAACGATGATACGAAACTTAATAACCGAGACGTTGGGGTATTAAGGTTCGTTGTATTGTAGACTGGGTATCTACTTAAAGAAGTTAAAACGTTTTGAGATATTTTCTATTACCACGAACCTAAGACTGATTGCAAGGTCTAGGGGCTTCGTGATTGAGCACTCGGACTTTGAGGTCCTGTGTTGTTAATAAAAGTTGTAAAGATGTTTAAAACGATGATGCTTTTGAGAGCTTCGATGTTTAAAATGACGATGCTTTTGAGAGCATTCGACGTTTAAAACGATGACGCTTTTGAGAGCTTCGATGTTTAAAATGACGATGCTTTTGAGAGCATTCGACGTTTAAAACGATGATGCTTTTGAGAGCATTCGATTATTTGAAACGATGATGAGTTGTAAGCTTTTGAGAGATTTGACAAATAAAGATATAGCACAAAGAAAAGTGTTGAGAATAAAATGTTTTTCTTGAATGCATTTGGCAGACGTGCCATGATCAAACGAGTGATTACCTTGCGGCGTCAGGGTAGATCATACTACGATGTTCCTCATTGTGCCCGGGGTTTGGACAATGAGACCCCATCTCCGATGTTATCACTGTGCCACGATGTTGGACAGTGTGCGATGGGTTTTGGTTGTGTGCCGGTAACAATCGATTCTGATCAACTCATCACGAGGTTGGAGATATCTCATTAGATTAAGTGTGAATGTTTAGATGATGTATTGAAGTGTTCATACATAATTTTCCAACATTGACGTTTGGGGTGTGAAACCCTGATGCGTGATTTTTAAGATTAAAGGCAAGTGCACCTTGTCGCAATCAAGTAATACGGTGGTGAGACCGGTTATCGTATCCACAGAGATCGGATGTCAATTACCAATTCACAAACTTAACAACTATCTAGACTAAACTATGGTATGAGAGATTAAAACAGAAAACAAAGAAATAAAATATTTTTGGTCTTTTGGGAATTTTATCGAACACTTGGTATGCAAACAGAGATGTGGCTAAGATTGTTAGGGTTAGACTACACTAATCCTCCCTTCATTGCAATGAAATGGTTATCAACACAAGTCCTATTTCAATTATGACAATCAAGCATTTTCTAAAATACTCAAGCCTAATTCCTTAGGTGCATTGAGCCTAAAACCCCAAATTAAACCCTAATTCCTTAGGTGGATTAACCTGTGATTTTGCATTAAGTCAAGACTTATAAGATTGCAAGCATTCAACACCTATGTCTAGATTCTTGAACTACTTGGCATATGATTCATGAGCATGCCTTAACACCAACCTTCCAGTCATCTATCAAAGCAACATATCATTCCTATGGGTAGCTAATCCAAGGAAAGCATTAAGCACAGAATCACATACTCATAAAGAAATAGAAACTTGCATTAAACAACCAAATCAATTTACAAACAAGTTTAGAAAAGTAATCATCTAACCCCAACAATGGGGGATTAGTTACTCATATTTACAGAAAACCAAACCAGGGAAATAGGAGAAAAGGAGAGGAGAGACTCCATGGGGGCTTTCCTTCTTCTTCACAGCAACCCCTCTCAGCAACTCCCCTCTAGGATCGAAACCCTAGCTCAGCCGCAGCCTCCAAGTCCCCAAGTGCTCTCTCCACCAAAAGCTTTTTCAAAACTGCCCTAAAACAACAACTTATACCAATCAGATCTGCGCGCGTTCGCGAGGCGAGACATGTCTCTCGAGGCGAATGTCAAAAATCTGCATTCAGAGAATTGAACTCTCGCGAGGCGAGAGTTTCTTCGCGACGCGAGACCGAAAGGTTTTCCTTTAATACGCCCGTGAGGAGCATCGGGGCACAGGCGTGATGGCCTTGTTTCCCGGACTCGCGAGGCGAGACGAGGTTCGCGAGGCGAACCAGGAAAGATGACATTCCTGCAACTTGATCGGCTCTCGGGGTCGCGGGGCGAATAAAGTCTCGCGGGGCGAATCACCAGAATTCTGCTTGGCTCAATTTCTTCTCTTTTCAGGCTCTTTTTCATCCAAGCTCCATCAAGGCTAATTTCTGGGCATTTTTCCATTAAATCCTGCAAAACAACACCAAGACACCGCTTCACCCGTTCCAAGGGAAAATCTAATAAAAACCAAATAAAGAATGCCTAATCTATATGCAAAATGCATGCAAAAGTATATAGAAAACATGATGTAAAATCACACTATCAAACCCATTGATAAACGAGATGCTATGATATGAATGAGTATGTTGTTATAAACATGTATATGTGTATGTGCCTTCTTTTGTGTTGCCCATTTAGTTATTATGGTAAATCTATATATTGGCGTCTCACCCTTACAAACATATCAGAATCGTACAAGGGGTATGACCTCTACAAGAAGAAGAAGGCTGTCTAGTTCGAGGCATGTTGTTGCTGCTTTTATCGGTTGTAGAGTCTGTTAGTTACGACCAGCTTAGGTACTGTTATGTTATATTATATTTTGAGAATAAAGCTGATTATGAGTTAGGTGAGAAAACATATGAGGCAGTATAGTTATATGACTTATATACATTATGTATTTAAGTGTGATTTGATTACGTTGTTGTGGTTATGAGGTTAAAAGAAAAAAAAAATTATCACCATATTTTGAAAAGATGAACGTTGAGAAAACATTATTTTCCGAAAGCAACCAGCAAATTAAGTTTTATTTCCGCAAACGGGTAACCATGTGATGACCCGAGTTAGGGTGTCACACACTCCAACAAGTAAACATATTTTATAATTTCTTAGATTTTATAGACTATCACCTAGAAATAGTTATACTCCTTGCTTGTTGTACGAAAAAGAGGAGAAAAAAAAGAATCAAGAGCTTTGAATGGTTAGCACAACGACTGAAAATGAAGTCTAACTAGTTTTCTGCCTGTAGGTTGTCAATGCTAGTCTATTTATATGTTATTTTGTTCACACAAATTAAAACCACTGAATAAGTTTTGATATTCAAGGCAAATATTGTCAGCAATGTATGCTTTTATTTGGATGAGAAAATGTAGAACACATTTAACTGGATGGACAGTTTGACTTGTATTCATGTAAAGGATATTGATGTTTTACCTGAATACACTACAACAGAAATGACATTTAACAACGGTCTTTTAATAGCGTTTGTGAGGCGGAACTGTTATAAAAAATGTTTGCACCCTTTTAATAGCGTTTTTGATCGGAAGCGCTATTAAAGAATGAACATAAGATAGCGTTTCTTTTATGATGCGCTATCTTTTCTCTTTTGAAAAAAATGATAAAATATCAATGAGACCTTTAATAACATTTGTTTACAATAACGCTATAAAAACATATAGCTAATATAGCACTTATTTTATTAAATGCTATCTTTTCTAATTTTATAACTCCCTGCAGATTTTTTTCCCATCCCGCGCGCATCCCCCACTGTATTCTTAGACTCTTTTCTTCTCAGATTACCCTAATTCGTTCCACTTCTCAGACTCGTCATTGAACGTCGCTTGAACGCGACTTCGCCGGTGTCGACCTTCGCGGCACCGACAGCTCCACTTCCAGTTGCATGTCCATTCGCATCCCAGGTCCTTTTTTTCATTTATGTTTTCTCCCCCTGACTCATATATCATTTGTGATAGAAAAGATGTTATAGGTTACAAAATCAACAGAAAAATAAATTTAATTTGAGATGACAAACAACATAAGACAATATTTTAGTATATAAGATTCTAATTAGTAATCTGGTCATGGAGGAGAAAAGAGTTGATTCTAATTAGTACATTGTGAAACATGGACAATTGGAAAAAGGAGCTATATCCAGTGGGATTTGTCGCACAACACAACACAATATGTTAGTATAAGCAAGTATCTAGTGGTTTATTTGACTGGTTGGGAGTGACTTCAATCTTTTGACATGTTTTACTTTTTGCCAACTTCATCTACGTTTTTTTTTCTTTTTTTCTTCTTTTTTTTTTTTAAAAATTGTCTTGTTAGGTAAAAAGGTGAAACTCAGAAGAAAGCTCTACTCAGTGGACTACTTGTATTGCTAAGATTCAACTTCCAATTGAGTATGCTTTCTCATATCTATTGCAATGGCTGTGTTTGTAGTTTGAATTATTTGTTGAAGGAGTACTTAATAAACCATCAATTGTTTCACACTTTTCTTTCAAGTCATCATGATTTATCTGGGTGATTAGTTGATATGTATGCCTATTCAGTGCCATTATTTTTGTTAATAAAATCTAGATTTTAAGGACATTGGCTTTTTAGCTGAAGTTTCCTTTTTCAGTGGCTTATATTCCAGGATGTTTTATTTTATGTGCTTGTTTAATGCTTCTTTATGAATAAATTTTTTGATGAAGAAAAATAGATGATATTTCTTAATGAGTTTGATTTCATGTTAGCATATACAAGCTAAAAAATATTCAAGAAACCGAGGTTGCCAAAAAGCTTCTACAGGAAAAGAGACTTAAGTGGTGAACTTTCAGATGATGTTCTTGCTCATCATACATTCAGGTGATTGGCTTGATCAACCAGAGGGTGGTGCCAATGCATTCAACATTAACAGGTTTGTGAACCCTTTAGTGCCACACACATTAGTTTGCAATTTTACATAATACTCATTTTATTTATCAATTAGTGTTCTCTCTCCTTTTGCCACCGCTCTCTATTTGTATTTATTTGCAATTTTATTTGATTGAGCTATGGCTCGAGTGAGGACTGGGTTTTGAATGAGATCTAGCTATAATTTTGGCATTTGTTTCCTAAATTTGTCAATGTAAAACCTTTATAACATACATAACTTTTTTTTTAGTTTTAGTTTTTTTTAAAAGATATTTTTCAGTTTTGATTCTTTTTCTTTGTGCTTCATTTTAATTTATAGCCTCTGATTCAATTTCCTGAAATTGTTCCATTGTTTATTGCAGTTTAAGATTACTTCTTCGCAACTCAACACATTCAGAGAACAATAAACAGATGATTCAGGTGCAGATGTTTGAGACTGAAGAGCTTGGTGCTTGCTATGTCTTTGTTGAGAAGCTAAGCTAATTAACGAAAGCCTAGCTAAGCGTGAGGAAGAGGAGCCAAGTTTCGACAATTTTGTAAGATGGCAAGAAATCTGATCCTAGCAATCCTAATTTGAGATCTGAATATTCAAAATCCCATGTGTATATCTCACTGGGGAGGCTGAAAGTGCTCCATTGCCCTCAATTGAATCTCAGCACGAGATTGCAGGTGCAGCAGCTAAGAATGAGCTTGTGTTAAAGGGGATGCTTAGTATATGCAGTTATTCCCTTCATACTGAGTAAGTTTACCCTTGTCCCCTGCCCTAAACGCATCTAAAGTTTTTTTTTTTATAATTTTAAGCACTTGATTGGTTAAAATCTCAAGTGTAAGATTTGTGAATTACCTATCTGCATAAAAGGTAAAGGAAGTCCCCAGTCAAGTACTTCATTTCATAGGGAAACGTGTGTAAGCTATGTTCACTTTATCATTTTGCCACTTTAATCAATGTACTCTCACTCTTCTTAATTTGTTCTAAGTCTAAAACCTTCAACCTATTTACTGAGTTTTCTTTCTTAATCATATTTTCCTACTTGTTGTTTCATTCATGAACATGGAACTTGTGCTCATTGGAAAGCATGTGATTCTTTTAATATTGAAAAGCCCAATTGGAAACTATGATGGTTAGAACTTGAAAGTTCTTTGCCATATAATCAAAGCTATCTTACGCGGATTAGATGTTGCTCACCCATCTGCAAAGGTATTTGTCTCAAAACCAAATTTAATCTATCATTATGTATAATGGAGAATAAAATAGTTTCAGCTTTATTATGTGTAATTTTTAGAGTGACTCTTGTATCTTTAAGGAGGTTTCTTTGGCACAGCAGGTTTAATCTATTCCAGTGAAAGTTGTCAACATTCTCTCGTGGATACCAATGAAAATTTACCTTTGTGACTTGAAGAAAAGCAATTCCAGATCTGTTAAAGGTGGATGTTACAGGTAAAACTCTTGACAATTTGTTTGAGATGATTTTCAACTAATTATTACTGTCATTATGATGTGATAGTCCTAAGAGGCAGTAATAAGCTTGTTTATCAAATCAAGGATTCAACAAAGATTTCGGTTCTTGGTCATGCTGGTAATATGCACATATAGGTTTCCTAATTTGCTTGCTTACAGTTTCCTGATTTTCATTTTGTCTTGGTGATGCAAGTCTAAGCTACCTAAGATTTGACCTGACACGAAAATTGCAGGCACTATGTGAAGCAATGTTCTTGGGAGCATTTGGGTTCTAAACTAAATTAAATTTGGTGCGTAGATTTAATATATAGCCAGACATTTTGATCTTTTTGCAGCATAATATAATGTTATGGATTAATAAGTTTAGTAATTGCAGGCAATAGAATAAAGTATTAGTTTAAGTAATAACTTAATTTATTTAATTTTGATGTCG
Source organism: Sophora flavescens (assembly GCA_030762895.1). Lineage (NCBI taxonomy): Eukaryota > Viridiplantae > Streptophyta > Magnoliopsida > Fabales > Fabaceae > Sophora > Sophora flavescens. The sequence continues at coordinate 142,905,074 of CM061066.1, read as the reverse complement.
CAATACTTCCCTGACTACAAATGCTTCACATACTCCAACGCTCTCAACTATCTGAAATCAAGGAAGATTGGTCTTGCTATATTGTTGAAAAATTTATTTGATTACCCTTGTCATATATGGTCTAAACTATGTTTTGTGTTATGCATGGTTTGGTTCAAGTAACTTAGGTGTCTGAGTTTTGTCGCACATATTATTGGAGATTGCTACCTATAATTTGGATTGTGTTTCAGTCATTTGAATCAACTTCCATGATTGTTTTTTTTACTGTTAACAATTGTTTTATTAATTGTTAATTAGTTTTGATTAGATGACAATTAGTGCTCTTTTAGTTTAGCAAACTCGTAATTTACCATGTCTTCTAAATGTGGTTGATGTAAACCTTTTGCTTTTGATGAACATGCAGGGTGGAGGTAAAGTTAAGAAATAAGTAAACTAAAAAAAAGGGAATAGATAGCGTTTGTTTGTGTAAACGTTATCTAAAAGCAGCTTTTAGATAGCATTTGTATAAACAAACGCTATCTAAAGGCGTGACTTTAAATAGCGTTTATACAAAAAACTTTATCTCAAGGCACAGATGTGCCTTCCCAAGATGGTGGTAAACACACATTTTAGATAGCATTTGTTCATACGCGGAAACGTTATCTAAAGTCATCTTTTAATAGCACGTCTTAAATGCTATCTTTACTAACAACATTTAATAACGGGGGCATAGATAGCGCTTAAAAATGCTATTAAAAGGCACACGGAAATGCTATCTAAAGCCTTTTCTGTTGTAGTGATAGTTGCTTGCATGTTCAAGTGTAGGGAATCAATTGTTGGCGAATTATTTGTTGTGCATTTTCACAAGCATTCCTAGAATCCTAGTTACTTAACGTGTTGAAATTGTAAATAACTATTGTTTGTAAATTCATGCTCCTGTTTTTTTTCTCATACTTGAACAATGAAGATTTGGACCAGCCAATAGGAAGTGGAAGCATGTTTTTTCCGTTGCGATAATAAGGTATATATATTATTTCTTTTTTTTTTATTGCATGTTGAAAGTTATCTAAATTTGATGTTCCTACCCAAAATAATAGCAGGGTGGTTTTGAGTAGAGAAGTTTTGCGTTTTAGTTTATCCTTTTGATTTTGGCTAGGAATTGGTTTTTTTTTTTCCTGTATTGACAAAATGTAGAGGCTTTTATCCATAGAAAAAATTGTGTAGAAGTACTTATTAGGATGATATGTTGCAGCTCTGTCTCTTGGAGCATTTCCCTTTATTGGCTCTGACAGACTTAAGGGAGGTTTGAGGGGAGTATAAATTTGTTGTATTATCATTTAATAGACATGCATTCAAGTTAGGTTTTAGAATCTGACAATGGGGTAGTTTTGATCATAGATAGAATTAAAAGTGAGTTTGCTGATAACTATGAGGGGCTGACATCATTGATGAACATTGTGTGAGGAACATTGATGCTTTGTTGTGAACTTTCGGTTGCTAGAAATGGTTTTTAAATAGGGAACTTGGATTGACTTGAGTTTGAGAATGTAGTGTGCAGATGAGCTTTGAAACTAGACGTTGTTTCTACATAATTTCCCTATGTAATTACTTACTCTTTAAGATGCATAACTTCTTGAATATTTATCTGAACTGAGCGAAACCAACCTTAGATTAAAGCTAAGATCCCCATCTAATCTTGGAAAAAAAAAACTTAGGAATTTTATACGCATGAGTTGTTTTTGATTACAGCCCGAATACTACGTTTCTGCAGAATTTGGCTAATAACATCCGTTTAGTTTTATTGCATAATTTTTAGAATATGTAGCCAAATTAGGTGAAATTTGTTTCATTGGAAAGGTGACATTCTAAAGGTTCTCTGGTTAAAGTTTCAGATTTTTAGGCCCCTCGGTAGATACCAGTTTCATCCCGAAATTGGATCACTTTCTGCAGAACCTCAATTCTGAACAGTCTGTGGTGAAGGTTGAATAAGTCTTGCCATAGGTTTCCAAATTGCATAAACTCAGACTTAGAAAACATCCTAAAAAAAATCTGGGAAATATTTCATAATTTTTGGATTAATAAATCAACACAGTTTTAAATCTAAAGATGAACCAATTCTGCAGAACTCTGATTCTGAGTAGTCTACTTTGCAGATTGCATAACTTAATTGTATAGATATCCAAATAAAGTGAAAATTCTTTCATTTGAAAGGTAGGATCCTAATGGTTTTATGGATGAAATTTCAGAAATTTGAGCATGTATATCAATATCAGTTTTAACTTAAGAGTTCGGACCACAATCCATGGAACTTCTATTTTTTTTAACACGTTGTAATGGAAATTGCATCACTCTTAACTTAGGCATCCGAATTACATTAGACTTGTTTAAGTAGATACATAACATCCTAAATGATGCTGGGTTAAAATGTTAGAACTTTTGCCCAACAATTAAATACCAGTTCTGTCCTAAGAACATATCAATCGCTGCAAGAACTTAACTCTACACAGTTGAAATGTAGCTTACATATCTTTTAGCCTGGCCATACAAATTGCTTGGAATTTCTTTTAATTGGAAGATGATGCCTTAAGTTGTTTGTTACAGTGCTTTTAGACGATTATACAATTATTTATAATTTTGGCCAAGACAATAGAAGCTGCAAGTGCACAAATCACCATGAGATTGGATATTTAATTTGGTTTGAGCTCTTAAGGTTTATAGTCAATATGATCTTGTTTTTGTTTTTTTTAATGTATGATTCTGTGGTGAATGTAACTAAGTTCACGTGCACTCAAGTAATTTTTGTGGAATCCATCTATGTGATTATTAGCTTGTTGTGATGTTAGTAAGCCATTGGTGTAAGCTTCAGAATTCAAGACGAATTCTTTTAAGGGGGGTAGATTGTGAAACCCGTATCTATCATTTAGGGTGATAGGGGTTTGACCTCTTTTATTCAAGATGAATTAAAATTTGAATTGAGTATTTAACAAAAATTCATGGAATATTAAAATGAGATACATAATTAATTTTAATTTGATCAAGGACTATATAGCTTTAATTTGGGGAGAAATGAGCAAATTTATAACGATGGAAAGGTTAAAGGGTAAATTTCCTTTTTCTTAGAAGAAAATGAAATAAATAAAGGGGAGGGGGTTGCCCTCCCCATTCTCACGTTGAGATCACAAAAAAAAAACAAGGGTGAGAGAAGAGAGCTTGTTGCTAGGGTTTATGGGAAGAAGCTCTTATGTTTTCTTCCATTATTATTCTCCTCCTCCTCCTCCATCTCTTTCCCTTGAATCTTCAAGAGACCTCATATTCATCTCTTTCTCTTAGAAATTGTAGAAGGAGGAATTTAAGGGGAGAACTTGATGAAGCTTTCCTCTCCATGGAGTTTTAATCAATCTCGAGGAAAGGGCCTTAGTCCTTGAGCCTATTAATTTTGGGTTGTTCTTGCTAAAATTTCATATTTATTGAGGGATTTGTTTGATTCTTATGCGGGTCTTGTTAGGGTTCATGGTAAAAGAATGTTATTGCTTGAGTTTGTTGATTAAATGTTTATTGGGTGTTGTTGTTATGAATCCTTGTTCTTTACTCACTATTCAAGTATTTAAAATATTAAAATGTGTAGATGTCATGAGCTGTGTTCAGTGATCTGAAGCTGCTATATAATAGAAATAGAAATAATAAGGATCCCATGTGTTAGGGGATTAAATCCCGTTATTCGTTATTACAATTGTTTGCCTCTCTTCTTCTTTTTTTTTTTTTATGATTTATTCCTTCCATATGGAGTAGTATGTTTAGAATGAGTGTTTAATTTCTTATTCTTTTTATACTCTCGGTATCTCGTCTCCTGGGCTAACCTTGAGCAAATTATATATTGTTTCTTTTGTTAAATAATATAACATGAGTTATTTCCCAAAATCTTTATTCTTAGTTGCTAAATTAAATATGGCACAGTATACCTCTCTCTCTCTTAAAGCAACAAAGTGTGTGCTAGCTTGCTACTTGGTAGTGGTATGTGGAATTATTCAATCATTGTCTGACAGAACACTAGAATATAAATTCTATAAAATCTCATGGTATAGTTTGGTATCCAACTTCATTGGTATTAGTCTCCTAAATACATCTGGTCACCAAGATTTGGTGTATGCCTCTTAGCTATTATGCGCCACCAGTTCCTGATGCCTAATGATTTCTATTTTTTTAGCTGCACTCAACAAATTGAGTGGAATGCATATCTATGTAAACAATAGATGTTCCATATGCATATAGACATAATAGGAAAATAATCAAAACTGAGGCAAGTCTAAATGGCAGATTATATATTTGAAGACGTCCTAGAATAACATCAGTAAATTGAGATGCTCTAACAGCATACTCTAATTATTTGTATAAGATTAGAGAAGTCACCGTTAGCATGGATACATCAAATATGAATGCTCTTTCTTCTTGCATAAAATATTTTAAGGAACTAAAGGAAAGAACCGAATCTTGAAATAACATTAAAAAGGTATTTAGTATTTCTCCATAATTTAAATTACATATAAGAAAACATTATGTGATAATATGTCCTTTGTAGTATGAGTGGGATATTAGCACATTGCAGTGAAGTTACTGTGCGATACAGATTTATATAATCATGGAATTTGATATATTTTTAGTTGAAGCAATCTTGTATTAGGCTGGAGCTTAGTATATCTGTTACGTAATTGATATTTAATGTCAAATCATGGTAATGGTTAGTTGAATCATCTAGAGTTGAAATGGATTGATAAAACGCTATAAATTTGGTGATAAAATGACTATGTTGTTATTGATATGGGTTTGAGATGTGATATCATTTTGATTACGAATATATGAATCTACTTGATCCTTGAATTGATATTAAAGTCGCATTGGGGACGGCGACACATAACACCCAGATGCACAAGATGTCAAGAATGAATAGCCTATTGGGGATGACGATACGTAACACTCAGTAGAGCTTGGATTGTGATGAGATTGTCATGTACTGGGGATGCCCAGAAATTGTAATACCGCACTGAGGATGACGAGACGTAACGGCCAGTGTCGGATGGTAATGCACTGGGGACTGCGATACCTAACGCCCAGTTGCATAAAGTTATGGACGGCTATCGGGGACGGCGACACGTAACGTCCGATGGAAACATTTGTTCGATAATGAGGAGACAATTCAAGCATCATGGTATGATTGCTCACATTTAGAAAACATTGACATGTATGATCCATGATTTTTGACAAGTTTATTCATGAGCTAACATTATATTACATTTATTAAATTTGCATGATCTTATGTTTATAATTTTGTAAAGCCCTTACTGAGTTATTGAACTCACTCCCCTTTAGTTTCTCATGTAGGTATGGAAGTTGCTAGATCATCCTGAGCCGTCTCACTCCTATTCATGGAGTGGTAGTACCATGTCAAAATCTCTGAAATGTTTTCACTCATTTATTTATTAGATTAAATTAAATGTGTTTTTTTGTAAAAATGTTGCTTTGAGATTATTGTGTTTTGACAAAGGATTTGGTATTAAGAAACGTTTTGAGAGTTTTTTTTTGTCAACCTTTCTCTTCTTCACTTTTATGACAAATATATATTTATACTTGAGGATATATTATGGGTTGAGAAAGTGAGGGAGAGTGACACTGGGAAAGGCTACGGATTAGGGGACATTACCCCTCTTCTGGCCGGTCACGGGCGTTGATTTTGGGTCGTGACATAAGGTGGAACTGAGATGATAAAAGCTATTGATGGGACTTATATAAATTTGTCACATCCTAACTTTTACTCATATTTACACTACTATATATTATTATATAGTGTAAAAACCTATTAATCGTTTTACTCCACATAATTCAATGTTTATCAGGTTAGTTATGTGAATTATCAATGCTTCTTATAACACCCCAATTTTTACCACTTTCTTATATCTGTCAATATATTTAAATATGGATATTTTATCCGAAACCTAGAAAATGATTTTCTTGGCTAAAACAAAATCATTTATGAGTTCTATTTAATAGAATGAAGTTCCAGTTAAATTTTAGGTTTGAAACTCAAACAAAACCAGGTCTGTGTTCTCACTGTCAGTAAGAATTTACTGATCAGGGAACCTAATTTTGACTCGTAAACGAAAAATCAATGACTTTTACTCTAATCTTAAGTGATAGAAGTCATTTCGGAATTTTCATTCTAAAATAAAATATTTTATTCGGGCGAAATAATTTCTGAAACACGCGGAGGAAATCGGAGTTGGGAAATCGACAGAACGAGTTGTGGTGCAGAGATAATGTGGAACTGAGATGATAAAAGTTATTGATGGGACTTATATAAATTTGTCACATCCTAACTTTTACTCATATTTACACTCTACTATATATTATTATATAGTGTAAAAACCTATTAATCTTTTTAAGTTAACCAAACACTCACTCAAAATATCATAAAGTCATTCCCCCTATTTAAACCCAAATCCGGCACACTCCTCCCCCCTTCTCACACTCTCTTTTATCATGTTCTATCTTAAAAAAACTTTTAAGCTAAGTTTAAGTGTTCATCAAGGATCATCAACTACTACCATTATCTTTAACCTTCTCTTCACTAAGGTAACATCATCATCTCAATATTCTCTTCCTTCTTTCGATGATCATACCCATTTCATGTTCTAAGAGTTGGAAAAACCCATTTTTTTTTTGTTTTGTTAGTTAATGAACTTACATCCTCTTGTTGTTGTACGATTAAAGTTTAGAGAGTTAAACTCACTTGATCATCTTAATGATTTTGTTGTTTAAAAAAATTTGAAACCCAAAACCTTACCCCCATGTATGGTCAAAACTGACCTTGAGAGGGGATTAGCGATTTTGTTTCATTTTTCTAATTCTAACACTTGTTTTGAGCTCCCTAGGACCTATATGATCAAGCACTAAGAGTTTAAGTTAAACCAAAATTCCTAGCCAATTTTCCTAGTTATAGCCGAAAATCTCTCCTACGTGAGCTAGAAGGAATTTTTCAAAAATTGACATGTATGCTAATGATTTGTGATGGAAACGTGGTATAAGTGTATTGCCTGGACTCGTTGGAGGAAGCTGAGGGCTACACGATTTATTTCAAGTCAAGAAAACTAAGTTTCTGAGGTAAAGGGAGTAAGCCTGAGGAGTTCGTAGCCGTTATATATTTAATGTTATAGACTGCTTGTGATAATTTATAATATGTTGATTGACTGCGAATCTATTTATATATATATATATATATGTGTGTGTGTGTGTGTGTGTGTGTGACTTGTCCGTGTTGTTAAATTATGAAGTTGATTGAAGTGTGACGTTGGTCATGATTTATAATAAGGAACCTTGTTTTTATTAAATATGTGAACACAAAAAAGTGGGAAACATTATTTTTGGTTTTCTTTGGAAAATGGAAAGGAAACAAAAAAGGACTAGATTTCCGTGCTGAGGTTTCAGACTGGATTCTGACTACAGTGAAGCCGGACTAGCCTTCCTCCTGTTAAGGACCTAGCATTCCGAGACGTCGGACTAGAGTCTGTTGATAAAAGATTTTGAAAAATATTTAGCAAGAGTTTAAAACTCAATTGATATTAAAGGTTTCATTAATATCTGAAAAGATGATCTGGCAGACATGCTGTTGTTATCGAGTTACAGTTTCACATAGGGTGGACTGATAAATTTGATAGTTACGGACCAAAGGCATATTCTTGGGCTTTTGGGTCTTTAGGGACATTCGGGCTCGAACTCCACGAAATGCTTGGGGCTTTGCAACATCTTTTCTTGGAACTCGGTTACCCTGCACAAATGTACTCAATAGGGGACTATCAAATATTATATAGGTGATACGTGAAATCGTAGAACAATTGGGGAAAGGACCCATGGAGAGGCCACCCAACAGGAAACAATTGTGTTATTGGAATTATCACGGCCTATCATACTCGAGGAATTGAAGTTTTGATCTCCGGAGATTGTGTTAGAAAGTGGATATTGAAGTGTTAGCAGAAAACTTACGAATAAAGTCTTTAATCTGAACAATCTTATGATATGAACATTATTGTTGTTTTGGCTTCAACGACTCAAGATGGGGGTGAATTTAGTTTTCAAAGAAAATATTTCCCTCTTAAAACTTTTTCACAAAGCTTTATAAATCAGAGTTGCGGATTTGTGTTCTTAGGATCTTTTATAAAATCGATGAAGGGTTGTTACAAAATCTTGAATAGAAGGTGATGAGGATAAGAAAGATTAATAACGAATAGGTTCAGGTTCAATAACTCAGTAATAACAAAATACAGTTTATACAGATCAAGAACAAAAATTATATTTGAACTTTAAACATCAAAATCATAGGTTCTTGATCATAAACAGAAATTAAAGAGTCTGAGTTTAGAGATACTACACAACCAGATTTATCCTGGTTCAGTCACCACCACTGTGACCTACATCCAGTCTCCACTCCACCTGTGGGATTTCACACACTAACACACAAGCTTTGCCAGGTAGCTTGAAAAACCTTTACACCACAGAGCACTCCTTCACCTCGAGATACCACACTCTTGTGAAGAGCCTCAATGTTCAACCTTAGGGATACCTCACCCTAATCACTCAGAGAGACTCCCTCTCTCTTTGCAATCGAAAAGTAAAAACAAAAGTTGATTCATAACTCTCAATATTCAGATAAAACAAATTGAAGCACTTATGAGTATTGAAACACTCTTTTCACAGTAAGCTCAATGAAGATGATGAATGATATGTGTATCGTTATAATTCTTTTGTTATTCATTATAATTCTTCTTAAAGTGTTCCTTTGATCCCTCTTTATATAGAAAACAAGTTATAGTCATTGGGATCAATTAAAACAGATTTGGATCTGATTTAACAGAATCTGTTTTCTTGATTCTCGTTCTTGAGATAAGATTCTGATAGTTCTTATAGAATTAGTGTCCATAAAATAACGAGTCCATTTGGAAGAATAGCCGCATCCAACTTAAAAAAATAGCCGCGTCCATTTGCCACGTCAGCAGACGGGAGTACTAACACAAAGTAATTGGACGTGCTCCAACTAGTAGACGAGCGCTTATATTACTTTAGTAGACGAGCGCTTGTATCACTTTAGTGGACGAGCACTTCTGTCACTTTAGTAGACGTGTGCTTGTGTGTGCTCCAACTAGTAGACGAGCACTTATATTACTTTAGTAGACGAGCGCTTGTATCAGTTTAGTGGATGAGCACTTCACTTTAGTAGACGTGCGCTTCTGTCATTTTAGTAGACGTGAGCTTCTGTCATTTTAGTAGACGTGAGCTTCTGTCATTTTAGTTGACATGAGCTTCGACCACTTTCTTGGACGCCAGCTTTTACCACTGTTGGACGAGCGCTTCTATTATTCCCAGTGTTGGACGAGCGCATATATTATTCCAGTGTTGGACGAGCGCTTCTATTATTATTTCCAAAAATAATTTTATTAACGAAAACTTATATTCCTTTTAATGCAGGTTATGAAAAATGATTTTCTTCATGCATCTTTCTTAATTGAGCTATTTGTGAATAAGAGATTTCATCTCTTACAAATCATCTAAGACTTAAATCTAATTTCTCCTTTAAGCTTGGTCTTGATGATTCTTTGATCCCCGTCTTTGCTCTTTGATTCCTCCATGTAGCTCTTTTGATTTCTTCAAGTTCTTCCTTGAATATTCTCCTTGTCTTTGCTCACTGAACTTGTTGAATATTGCTTGATACCTGTCTTTACAATTTGACACTAAACACTTGCATACACATTAAGTTGTATTTGTCATATATCAAAATCTCTCAGTCATTGAGTCTAATAATCTCCCCCTTTTTGATTATGACAAACCTTTTAACAAATTATAAGCTCAGAATATAAGTGTAGCAGACGCTTAGTGTTTTGACAGATTTATATCATGGTATCAAAGCAGTCAGAGCATAAGTATATCAGAGCAAAAAAATATTAGCAGAGTATTAACAGAGCAGAATTTGATTTACTCCCTATTAATCATGTAAGCTTATAAACTCCTTAGCTCCCCCTCAACATATGCATGTATAATTTGTTATTTTCTCCTTTCTCTATATCTTACTTTTTCCTCCCCCTTTTGGCATCATCAAAAAGGTAAAGAAAAGAAACATTCAAAGCAATAGAGAAGGTAAGCATTTTAAACATTAAAACATAGAATATAAAATTGATCATGATAGAGGGATATGTGCAGGGACAAATCAAAGAATAAGTGCGTCCGTTAATTTTCCTCCCCTTTTAGATTTTCTCCTGTTTCTTTAGAGATTAGATATATGATTGATCGATTATGCCCAATTCTCTTCTAATGAAGAAGAAGCTTTCCTTGTTCAAGGGCTTGGTGAAAATATCTACAAGTTGTTTAGTTGTATCAACATATTCAATCTCAATTTCTCTACTCTGAATATGATCTCTAAAGAAATGATGTCTGATTTCTATGTGTTTAGTTCTAGAGTGCATTATGGGATTCTTAGTTAGGTTAATTGCACTTGTATTGTCACATCTAATAGGAACTTGGTTTAGTTGCACACCATAATCAACTAATTGTTGTTTCATCCATAAAACCCGTGCACAACAGCTACCAGCTGCTACATATTCAGCCTCTGCAGTGGATAAAGCCACATTAGATTGTTTCTTACTGAACCATGATACTAATGAGTTTCCTAGTAAATGGCAAGTTCCACTAGTACTCTTTCTGTCTAGTTTACAACCAGCAAAATCAAAGTCTGAATAGCTAATTAACGTATATGTAGCTCCCTTGGGATACCATAATCCCATGTCTTTTGTTCCTAACAGATACTTAATGATCCTTTTAACTGCTTTTAAGTGTGATTCTTTTGGATTTGCCTGATACCTAGCACACATGCATCCACTAAACATGATATCTGGCCTACTAGCAGTAATATAAAGTAGATTGCCTATCATACCTCTGAATTTAGAAACATCAACAGGTTTACCTTGCTCCTTCTTGTCCAGATAACAGGAGGTACTCATTGGAGTAGCCATCTCCTTAGCTTTTTCCTTGCCAAACTTCTTGATCAACTCATTGCAGTACTTGGTTTGGCTAACAAAGATTCCATTTTCAGTTTACTTTATTTGTAGTCCAAGGAAAAAGTTTAGCTCACCCATCATTGACATTTCAAACTCACTCTGCATAAGACTTGCAAATTCATTGCACAACTGCTCATTAGTAGCACCCAAAATTATATCATCCACATATATTTGTACAAGTAAAGTGTTTTGTGCCTTTTTCTTAGTGAACAAAGTTGTGTCAACTTTATCTCTTTTAAATCCTTTTTCAATGAGAAAATTACTTAACCTTTCATACCAAGCTCTAGGAGCTTGGTTTAAGCCATATAGTGCTTTAGACAGTTTATAAACATGGTTAGGCAATTCATTATTCTCAAAACCAGGTGGTTGACCAACATACACTTCCTCTTGTATAAATCCATTTAAGAAACACTCTCAACATCCATTTGATACAATTTAAATCCCATTATGCAAGCATAAGCAAGTAGCATTCTTATAGCTTCTAATCTTGCTACTGGTGCATATGTTTCATCATAATCTATGCCTTCTTCTTGGTTATACCCTTTGGCTACCAATCTAGCCTTGTTTCTTAAAATTATACCATTTTCATCTAGTTTATTCCTAAAAACCCATTTTGTACCTATTGCTTGACAGTTCTTGGGTTTAGGCACTAGTTTCCAAACTTGGTTTCTTTCAAACTGGTTTAACTCATCTTGCATAGCCGTCATCCAATGTTCATCAATTATAAGCGTCATCTATGTTCTCAGGTTCTACTTGAGACACAAATGCCATATGATTACAAACATTTCCAAGAGATTGTCTAGTAGTTACCCCCTTTGTAATTTCACTGATGATGTTATCAAATGGATGATTTCTGACAGTCCTCCATTCCTTTGGTAGGTCAGGCTGTTGTTCTGTTTGCTCCTGCTGTAATGATTTTTTCTTTAAGCTTTCATCTTCTTCATTGTCCTGTTTCTCTTCTAGGAGAGTTTTCTCAATTGAATCTGCAAGATCATCAATAACACAATCCTTTCCCAACCTTTTGGGGTTAGACACATCAAATGTCACATGCATAGATTCCTCAATAGTTTTTGTTCTCTTATTATATATTCTAAATGCTTTACTAGATAGGGAGTAACCTAGGAAAATTCCTTCATCAGCCTTTGCATCAAATTTTCCAAGATTATTCTTTCCATTGTTAAGAACAAAGCATTTGCACCCAAAAACATGAAAATGTGCTATATTTAGTTTTCTTCCTTTGTAAAGCTCATAAGGGGTTTTCTTTAAGATTGGTATTATCAAGACTCTATTTAGCACATAGCAGGCTGTATTGACAGCATCTGCCCAAAAATATTTTGACAAGCTAGAGTCGTTCAACATAGTTCTTGCTATCTCCTCTAATGATCTATTTTTTCTTTCCACTACTCCATTTTTTTGTGGAGTTGTAAGAGAAGAAAAAATTATGTTGAATGTCATGCTCATCACAAAAGTTTTCAATCACTTCATTTTGAAATTCTCCCCCATGATCACTGTTGACGAATCTGGGCAAGTATACCCAGTCGTGCAAGTAATACGGTGGTGAGACCGGTTATCGTATCCACGGGGATTGGATGTCAATTACCAATTCACAAACTCAGCAACTATCTAGACTAAACAGAGAAATCAAAACAAACAAAAGAAAAGGAATAAAATCTTTTTGTATTTTTGTCGAGCACTTGGAATGCGAAAATGATATGTTGGGACTAGACTTTACCAAACCTCTAACTCATGTACTATCAGGACTAGATACCTCCCATTCATGCTTCAGATATTAAAATCAATCCACTAAATTACTCAAGCCCCGATGTCTCGGATGACAAGAGCCTAAATCCACTAATAGACCCTAATTCCTTAGGTGGCCTAGATTAATGAATTTGCATTAGGGATAAGGATTACGCGATTACTAGTAAACCAAACTCCATGTCTGGACGTAAGGGTTACTAGGTGATTAATTTCAGTTCCGGAATTGATAAGAACGTGTCCATTGCAAACCAAAACACTAATCGAGTCATGGGGGTGCTAGCCACAACAAGCATTAAGCATGGAAAAATTAATCACTAATATGAAGACATGAACACAGAATAATCAGTCAAGACAAATACATGTTAACCAGTTTGATTACATCTAATCCCAACAAACGGGATTTAGCTACTCATAAAAGAGAAAGCAAAAACCAGAAAAGCAGTAGAGAAAAGGGAAGGGGAGAACTCCATTGAAGCTTCCTACTGTCGTCACAGCGACCCTCTAACTCAGCTCCCTTTTAGGGTTGAAAACCCTCCTTTAGCAGCTCCAAGTCTCTTCTTTTTCTTTGATCTGAAAATCTGTCCCAGAGACCCCAAAATCTCTCGCCAGAATCCCTTTTTCTGTCTTCTGCGCTCATATTTATAGGGAGGCCACGCGTCACGGCCGTGACGTGTTCTGGAGTTTGTTGCGCTTTCAAAATTGGATTATTCGCGAGGCGAGCATAAGATTCGCGATGCGAAACTTTAAATACTAGTCTTTCACGGCCGTGATTCCTATCACGGCTAGGCCGTGACAGCCTCTGACTTTTGCCTTCTGCTCTGCTTGATCATGGCCGTGATGGTCATCACGGCCAGGCCGTGACGGGCTTTGTTTGGCTCATATTCTTCACTTCTCAAGCTCTGTTTCATCCAGGCTCCATCAAGGCTGATTTTGATCATTTTTCCTTCAATTCCTGCAAAACAACACCAAGAAACCGCTTCACCCGTTCCTAGGGAAAATCTAACTAAAATCAAATAAAGGATGCCTAATCTATATGAAAAATGCATGCAAAAGTGTACAGAAAACATGATGTAAAATCACACTATCAAATCACCCCAAGCTTATTCAATTGCTTGTCCTCAAGCAATCACTAAGGCCAGAAGATCAAAATAATCAAAGCATGGACAGTGAACTAAGAACCCGAGTAAATACTAATCCATGCAATAGGCATTTCAAACAATTCAGCAAGAGACAATCAATTCATGTCCAATCAGAGGCTTAGGTTTCTTAGATTCATATTCTCACTGATTCGGGCACTCTTTCTCACTTGAAGGTCACCCCAAGCTTAATACTTTGCTTGGCTCTCTTTCTCACCTCACTCAAGTGTTTAGGGGAATAAGACAATTCGCTCCATTTTCCTCAAGGAATGATTTCTACCATAGGCTTGACTATCAACCAAATCTCTACTTTATTAATGAAAACAATTAAGAATCAAGAGGTCTTTTACTTGGTTGTAACGGGGCCATGGGATTAATCGTTAGGTGGGGAAATAAAAAAAAGGAAATTTACAAAAGGACTAACAAAATATAGCATTGCACACATGACCTTCTAAAATACCCTTATGGGTGTTGATTCCTTTTTCCACCTTTCTTTTCTTTCTTTTTCTTTTTATTTCTCATTTCTTTTTGTCATCCCCTTCTCTATATATATATTTTTTCTTTTTCTTTTATTTGGAGAAGGGAAGATTTTCAGCTCAAGAGAAATGTTTTCCTGATTCTTTTCATCCCAAACTTTCAACTACCTTTTTACCCTTTTTTAATACTTTAGAAGGTATCCTACCAAGCATATTTATCAATAAATTTCAAGGTACCAAGAAAAGTATTTCATTCTTTCAAGCTCAAAATTGGGCAACTAAGGGGTAGCATTTCATCATTCAAAGCTCAGAAGGCCAGAAAAATACCTATTGCCTCAATCATTTTAAAAAATGTTTTCAAAAATTTTTAAGCTTCAAAACGGTTTCAAGTCAAGTTCTAGAGAAAACAAACCAAGAGGAATAACACTCTAACACAAAGAATGGGGTAGATTTAGTGAGTACCCCTTTGGCTCAAAATCTCACATTTAGTAGTTCAACCATCAATGAGAATCACAAATCTATAGAACCATATGCTAATTATCAACTATCCAAGATTATCTCAAGCATTTTTCATTTGTAGCCATATCACAAGAATAAACAGAATTGGGTTCACAATTCTCTATCTCAGTTTAATTGGCACTCGGTTCTCACAATTGGATGCAAAATCTAAACAAGGGCAATCTAATTGTGTGATCATGCAAACTATCATGCAAACTATATGAATGCCACATGAAAAATGCAAATGTAAAATACCCCTACCCCAAGCTTAAGAATTTACATTGTCCCCAATGTAAACAATCAAGTTGGAGAGAGGAGAAAAATGGAACGTCTTACCGAGGCGGTAGCGGGTGTTGGCTTTCATTCCAGTCAGAAACTTGCTTGGGAAATGCATCACGGCCGTGGGGTGCTGACTTTGCTTTTTCTTTGTCTTCTTGCTCTTCCTTCCTTCTTTCCCTGAAATCACTTGGCAATTTTATTAGCAAAAGAAAACTCTTGATCTTCTCAAATTATTCAAGAGTTAACAATCAAAAACAAAAGGAAAAAGGAAAATAAAAATTGGGTTGCCTCCCAATAAGCGCTTCTTTAACGTCACTAGCTTGACTCATTAGAAGCATCCACCTGGATCCCAAAGCCTGTGGTATAAAGACCAGTTGGTGCTCACAGTATAAGGGCATTGAACGCGCTGTCGCCACGCGCCAAAAAGAACGAGCATTTACAAAATAAATGTAGATAGGGAAGCGACAACTCGAGTATCGTCTCTCAAGGACTCTTGGGTGTTGTTGTTAACAGAAAAGTCAGAAAAAGTCAGCTTTTGGGGGGTTTTGAGATTGAAAACTAAATAAAGAAAACAAAACAGAAAAACAATGCAATAAAAAGTAATTACCAAATAAGCTAAAGAACGATCAACCTATTGTTCTCGGTTTCCCACTATCATCGGTTCATATAAATGCAAGCCCTAAGCAGATTCTAATCCCCTCCCGGTTGTAGCAACAATTTACAAGCGAAACCACTACTACAGATATATGTTCCGATTCCCGAATTAAGCAAACGGGGTTAAGCCCTTCGTGAACTAAGCGAACACGAAACGAACACACGCGAATTAAGCAAACGCGATTATATATAGGAACATAACATCACCGAAACAAATCAACACAACACTATACACTCCTGAATTAAGCAAACAGAAACATACAACATAGCATTGAAAAGAGAAAAGCAAGTGAAAACAGGAATTACAGAACCTCAAATGTAAATGGAAACCAATCCCAGTAGATTAATCAAGGAGACTAGCTCTCCATTACAAAGAAAAGTAAAAGCTAAGAGAAAAAACTAAAACTCACTAAGATCCCTTCAGTTCTGTCTAAAACAGACTTAAATACAGGTTCTGGACTCCGCGGACTCGTGAGGCGAACACTGTCTCGCGAGGCGAATAATGCGAACAATCTTCAGCTTTTGGTCTTCTCGCGAGGCGAAGCATAGCTCGCGTGGCGAGGAATGGAAAAGTCATGGCTTCTGGACTTCAGTCTCGCGAGGCGAGTCAGGTGTTCGCGAGGCGACACAGAGAGCTTTGCATTTTTCTGGAACAGTCACCTTCAGGTTCGCGTGGCGAATGCCTTCTCGCCCGGCGAGAAACTCCAGAATTATTTCACTTTATTAACCTGAAAATAAGGAATAGCATAAGTGCTTTATTTAACTCTAAATCAACTAAATTAACCTAAAAATACTTTACAGACTCAAAATGCTGCTTAAAGACAATCAAGTCTAATTTGGGTGAAATTGATATAAAATTAGCACAAAGCCATGGTCTTTACTAGTTATAAAACCGGTCAACCAGAGGCTCATCAAAATACCCCAAACTTAAACTTTGCTTGTCCCCAAGCAAACTAAAACTCAAAAACTTAAAAAGACTCAAGACATGGCAACACATGGCAAGCCTAAGGATTCAAACAAATTCGCACAAATTTATGCAGATCATCAAAATAATTTTTCCTCAATGATTCCCCCTTTTCAAACAAAGCAATCCCCACAATCATTTATTCTAAACAATTGAGAATTTCATCATTCAAACAATCATTAATCTAAGCAGGGATCCAAGTCACACACAAGAGGGAGATCACCAAATTCAAACAACTGCCCTCCTCACAAGGGAAATTTGTGTTTCACTCAATCGCTCAGTTTGTGTCAGGCTAACAACATTTCACTCAATTTCACTTTTCAAGAACACTTCCCATAAATTTGATTTTCATCTCAAAATGGTTCCCACAGAAAACATGCAAGCAACATCAGAAGGTCTTTTATGGGTTGTAATGGGGCCTGGCTAAGGGTAGGATATACAAAGGAACTAGGCTGAAGACCCTAGGAACTAGGAGAGCATGAAACACTTCAAAACATTGAAATTCCACTCAAGTTACTTTTTTCATTTTCCACTTTTTGCTTGCCTTGGGTGACTACAGCCTTTTCTTCTAATACTTTTATTTTTATCATTTTTACACTTTTCTTTTTTTTTTTCCTTTTTTTTTTTTTTTTTACATTTTCGATCCCAAACAACACATATCACACCTTGTAGCCACCCCAAACTTAGTTTCTTGCACCCATTCTCTTTCTAAGATTCCATGCTCTCCTAATCCTAAGATCGGGTTAACATGGTTTTCCAGATTTTGGGCTTATAACATTAGGTTATCAAGAATTAACAAGCTAATCAGGCTCAAGGGGGCTAACTAGGGAACATGCATTTAGGGATGGTTATTTTAGGCTAAGTGGTTATTTACAAAGAAAATGCCTAAATCATTTGAAGCAAACACATAAACAGACAAACCATAAAGAGATTCAAGCAAATTCAGGAAAGTGCCACTTAAAAGTGATTTCACACAGTTTAAAACATGTTGGAGGCTCAAATCCTCACCTGGACATTATTTGCAAATTGTTTGACAGAGATTCTATCCCTAGTGTATGCTTCCTATCACCCCAAACTTATCATAAATCATGCCATCACAACAAAACATCTCAAAGTTCAATTTTCAATCACACGGGGATCAAATTTTCAATTTCAAAACCTAGGGGAAACAGTCAACAATTAACATGCAATCCATCTATGCAAATTCAACCAAATCCAATAAACTTGCCAACATAAGACTCAACACACAAATACTCCTGAGCTTCTCAAATTATTCAGGAGCTTTATTAAAAACAAAACAGAAATAAAGTAAGGAAAAGAAAATTAAAAAGAGCAAGGTTCAGAAAAACTCATTGGAGGTGGTTCCACCGGGATCCCACTGCTTGTAGCATAAGGCCCACGTGGTAGCCAAAGGGTGGGAGTTCATTCCATGCTTCCATAACTTGTAGCCTTGATATGGGAGTGAGTGGTTGACAGTTACGGTGACTCCTTCCAGTGAGGCGGACTTCTCACTCCCTCTTGGGTCAAAGATGACCGCTTTCTCAACAAAATCCTCCCAATAAAATTGGGGCTCAACCTCTTGGACTGGCCATGGTGCAAAATCCAGAGGCTTGAACTCCATCACTGGTGGTTCCACAGGGGGAGGTGGCAAATAGGTAGCGATTGTTACTGGTGCTGCTTCAACTTCTGCACGTTCTTCATTCACTGTGCTAAACCTACAGAAATCTCAGCACACACCACACAAAGGTTAGTGTTAGTAGAGTCAATACATATATCACAATAAACTGAATCAGTAAAAGTCTGAATGTCTGGAAATTCAGCTCTCAGTTCATCCATCCCATCACTCTCAACACATGCATTTGATTTAATTGAATCATCTACTTCCAAAGGTTCTTCATCATCCTCAAGCACGGTGAAGCAGATGTCCTCCTGATCCTCAATTTCTATATGAACATGGTCCTCAACCTCATCTGTCTCCTGTTCCATATGGACGTTTGACTCCTCATACCTTTCAAAACATGCTATACACAAAGCAATGTCAGTACAATCAGCACATGAAGTTTAATAAATAGAATCAGGGGAGAGGTGAATATCTGGAGATTTAACACACAGTTCATCAACAGAAACATTATCAAAATTATCATCAGAAATATCTTCAAGAATAACTGCTTGAGAATCTGTATGTTCCTCAAGGGGATGTGGAGTTAGCGGTGCAGCCGAGTTGGCAACAATTTGATCAATTAGAATGGACAACTTCTGAGATTCAGCTTCGCTCCTCTGTTGGGATTCAAGATTTTGCTATGCCATTTGTTGTATCATTCCTTCCATTTGTGCAGTTATCTGTGCAGCCATTTGCTTGAACAGGTCCTCTAGGGAAGGTTCGGAAGGTGCAGAAGTGGTCACTTGGGGAGGGTTCGGTGGTGGTGCCAGTGGTAACATCAGTTGTGAGTCCCCATACCAAGGGTTTAGATGGGTTCCCCAGCTCAATAGGAAGACTCTCTTCAAATCAACCCAGCTGAAGATGGAATTCGCCTCAAGATTATACAACCAATCCCTTGCAGCGCCTTCAAGTGAGAGATGGAAATCTCCCATATGGATGTGATCTTCTGTTATTCCTTCAGGTCTCAGCATTATAGAACAAACAGCCTGTAATTCCTTCAGATGCTCCTGGGGATTTTCACCAGCAAGACCACTAAACCTTGGCAACCAGTGCATTAAACCAGCAAAATCAGGATAATATATGCATGGTGGTGGCTCATAGTAAACATTAGGCATATAACCATACATGTGATCATCCACGGCAGTACTAAAATTCATAACCAGACAAAACAACCAAAACTAATTCAGCAAAGCAAAAGGTTTTTTTTTTTTTTTTTTAAATTTTATTTTCTGCTAATAACAACAAGAGTCCCCGGCAACGGCGCCAATTTTTTTGAACGCGCTGTCGCCACGCACCAAAAAGAACGAGCGTTTACAAAATAAATGTAGATAGGGAAGCGACAACTCGAGTATCATCTCTCAAGGACTCTTGGGTGTTGTTGTTAACAGAAAAGTCAGAAAAAGTAAGCTTTTGGGGGGTTTTGAGATTGAAAACTAAATAAAGAAAACAGAACAGAAAAACAATGCAATAAAAAGTAATTACCAAATAAGCTAAAGAACGATCAACCTACTGTTCTCGGTTTCCCACTATCATCGGTTCATATAAATCCAAGCCCTAAGCAGATTCTAATCCCCTCCCGGTTGTAGCAACAATTTACAAGCGAAACCACTACTACAGATATATGTTCCTATTCCCGAATTAAGCAAACGGGGTTAAGCCCTTCGTGAACTAAGCGAACACGAAACGAACACACGCGAATTAAGCAAACGCGATTATATATAGGAACATAACATCACCGAAACAAATCAACACAACACTATACACTCCTGAATTAAGCAAACAGAAACATACAGCATAGCATTGAAAAGAGAAAAGCAAGTGAAAACAGGAATTACAGAACCTCAAATGTAAATGGAAACCAATCCCAGTAGATTAATCAAGGAGACTAGCTCTCCATTACAAAGAAAAGTAAAAGCTAAGAGAAAAAGCTAAAACTCACTAAGATCCCTTCAGTTCTGCCTAAAACAGACTTATATACAGGTTCCGGACTCCGCGGACTCACGAGGCGAACACTGTCTCGCGAGGCGAATAATGCGAACAGTCTTCAGCTTTTGGTCTTCTCGCGAGGCGAAGCACAGCTCGCGTGGCGAGGAATGGAAAAGTCATGGCTTCTGGACTTCAGTCTCGCGAGGCGAGTCAGGTGTTCGCGAGGCGACACAGAGAGCTTTGCATTTTTCTGGAACAGTCACCTTCAGGTTCGCGTGGCGAATGCCTTCTCGCGGGGCGAGAAACTCCAGAATTATTTCACTTTATTAACCTGAAAATAAGGAATAGCATAAGTGCTTTATTTAACTCTAAATCAACTAAATTAACCTAAAAATACTTTACAGACTCAAAATGCTGCTTAAAGACAATCAAGTCTAATTTGGGTGAAATTGATATAAAATTAGCACAAAGCCATGGTCTTTACTAGTTATAAAACCGGTCAACCAGAGGCTCATCAGCATCCTCCACCCGGATCCCATGATTTATGGAGTGGTGATTGCAGTAGTAATATAACTCTGGCCACAATCCCACCCAGCCAGTGTGTGAAAACCCCATTGACCTTTGTAACTGCAGTAATGGATTCACCTTCCCTCGGGTCAAATGGTGTCTTCAGGAGGAAATTTGACAGACAAGTGGAAGGGGCTAGCTTTCCAGCGTCCACACATGCATTTAAGCCGACATATTT
This sequence comes from Sophora flavescens, assembly GCA_030762895.1. NCBI lineage: Eukaryota > Viridiplantae > Streptophyta > Magnoliopsida > Fabales > Fabaceae > Sophora > Sophora flavescens. Next base: position 142,883,903 of record CM061066.1, on the reverse strand, counting down.
GTACAATGCAGAAATTTCAAATTGCTCAGCACGCATGGTAGAGTCCACCACCACTTCATCTACATTTTGAACTATCCCCAAAACCGGATTCTGCTCAAACAATGCTTCACGTGGGTATTGTACTAGCTGTTTTCAAATCTCCCCCACTTGCATTTTGAAGCTTTCTGTCAGAGCATCGATACAATCATAATTGGCTCTTGCCTTGGCCTCAGAGGTGAATAGTTCTTGGGAATACTGTTCTGGAGCAGCTTTCAACGGTGTTTGCTCCTTCCATTCCCATTCCTCTTCTTGTTGCTCTTCTACCACCACCACTTCATCTTCATTCACGTCCGTGCTAGCAAGTAGATTCTCTTCAATTTGAATTCCATGTGGCTTTTCTGCTAGTAACTTATAGAATTCACTGGCTTGTTCTTCCAACTTCTGAAAGATGTCGCTTAGCGATGCCATTATATTACTAGAATTTTTTCCTGCTCGCATCTCAGCCCTCTGAATCATGGAACTAATGTCCTCCTGGCTACGCTCTATGCTCAAGCTTAGAGGATAAGCATCTATATCCCAAAGAATCTCCAGCAAATCAGGATCCAGCTCAAAGTGTGGTGGTGGTTGCAAGGATGACAAATAGGACTTCCATTCCTCCTTGGAGTATATCTTTACGTGCTTAGTGGTGATACCATCAAACACGATCCAATCAAGTTGATCTTCCCAAGTTGGACAGTAATGATAGTCCATGTGATTCTCAACCTTGCACAAACAAACACTCAAAAGAAAAAAAAAAAAATCAAATCTGCACAAAGAAAATATCAAATATATATATACATAAAAATAAAAGATAAAAATGTCTAAATTAGTTGCCTCCTTTGTTACTAATGCTATTGGAAAACCAATCCCCGGCAACGGCGCCAAAAACTTGTTGACGAATCTGGGCAAGTATACCCAGTCGTGCAAGTAATACGGTGGTGAGATCGGTTATCGTGTCCACGGGGATTGGATGTCAATTACCAATTCACAAACTCAACAACTATCTAGACTAAACAGAGAAATCAAAACAAACAAAAGAAAAGGAATAAAATCTTTTTGTATTTTTGTCGAGCACTTGGAATGCGAAAAGGATATGTTGGGACTAGACTTCACCAAACCTCTAACTCATGTACTATCAGGACTAGATACCTCCCATTCATGCTTCAGATATTAAAATCAATCCACTAAATTACTCAAGCCCCGATGTCTCGGATGACAAGAGCCTAAATCCACTAATAGACCCTAATTCCTTAGGTGGCCTAGATTAATGAATTTGCATTAAGGATAGGGATTACGCGATTACTAGTAAACCAAACTCCATGTCTGGACGTAAGGGTTACTAGGTGATTAATTTCAGTTCCGGAATTGATAAGAACGTGTCCATTGCAAACCAAAACACTAATCGAGTCATGGGGGTGCTAGCCACAACAAGCATTAAGCATGGAAAATTAATCACTAATATGAAGACATGAACACAGAATAATCAGTCAAGACAAATACATGTTAACCAATTTGATTACATCTAATCCCAACAAACGGGATTTAGCTACTCATAAAAGAGAAAGCAAAAAACAGAAAAACAGTAGAGAAAAGGGAAGGGGAGAACTCCATTAAAGCTTCCTACTGTCGTCACAGCGACCCTCTAACTCAGCTCCCTTTTAGGGTTGGAAACCCTCCTTTAGCAGCTCCAAGTCTCTTCTTTTTCTTTGATCTAAAAATCTGTCCCAGAGACCCCAAAATCTCTCGCCAGAATCCCTTTTTCTGTCTTCTGTGCTCATATTATAGGGAGGCCACGCGTCACGGCCGTGATGGCCATCACGGCCAGGCCGTGACGTGTTCTGGAGTTTGTTGCGCTTTCAAAATTGGATTATTCGCGAGGCGAGCATAAGATTCGCGACGCGAAACTTTAAATACTAGTCTTTCACGGCCGTGATTCCTATCACGGCTAGGCCGTGACAGCCTCTGACTTTTGCCTTCTGCTCTGCTTGATCATGGCCAGGCCGTGACGGTCATGACGGGCTCTGTTTGTCTCATATTCTTCACTTCTCAAGCTCTGTTTCATCCAGGCTCCATCAAGACTGATTTTGATCATTTTTCCTTCAATTCCTGCAAAACAACACCAAGAAACCGCTTCACCCGTTCCAAGGGAAAATCTAACTAAAATCAAATAAAGAATGCCTAATCTATATGAAAAATGCATGCAAAAGTGTACAGAAAACATGATGTAAAATCACACTATCAATCACTTCTTATAAAAACAATTTTTACGTCCTTTTCATTTTGCACCATTTTGCCATTTTCTTAAATGCAGCAAATGAATCACTCTTATGAGATAGAAAATATGTCCATGTATATCTAGAGTAATCATCTACTATTATCAAAGCATACGAGTTACCACCAAAGCTTTTGGTTCTAGATGGACCAAATAAATCCATGTGTAAAAGTTGCAAGGGACTAGTTATTGAAACAATGTTCTTTGGTTTAAAAGACACCTTAACTTGCTTTCCTTTATGACATGCATCACATAGTCCATCTTGTAACACCCTGTTTTTCGTATGTTTCTTTATCAGTAAATACATGCTTCAATGTGTTTATTTTTTATAAAATCCAGAGGATGATTTTATTTAAAATAAAATCATTTTCTTGTGTTGTTTTACCGTATCACAGTAAAATTTTCGATCGAAAATTTAGACGAAAACCGGTTTGGGTTCTCACTGCCAGTACAAGTTTACTGAGCTAGAGACCAAATTTTAATTCGTGAACGAGACGGTTAGTGTTTTTATGATGTTTTGTGTGGGTTTGGAGTTTTTCGAAAAATCTTGTACGGGGCTAAATCATAGGGATTTCCCGGGCTGAATCGTCGGGAAATACGATCGGGGAAGTCATCTGATACGCAATGGAGCAGAGCATCAAGAGGATGAAGAGACATGAAGTGACTTGATGTGAAGGCTATGACACACCTCAAAAGGTGAATCATGACTTTTTTTTTTCAAAAATCTCACTTTTTCATCTTTCTCTTTCCAATCACATCACATCACATCACATCATCTTAACTCCTTATCTTCTCTACAAGCAACCCACCTTCTTTCTTCTCTTCTTTCTTCCTCTCCCAAAACCGTGACCTCTCCTCTCACTCTCTATAAATACTCTTAATTTCCACACTTCATCACTTTCCTCCATTTCTCACATTTACACTTTACTACATTTCTTCTTCTTCTCTCTTACAAAGTTTACATTTTTATCAAGCTTTTCTCTTAGAGTTCTTCATCAAAGTTGTTCATCTTGTTAAGGGTAATACTCCTATGTAGTTCCTTTTTTAAAGTTTCATCTTTTGTTTCAAAGTTTTCTTCATATGTCCTTTATGTGCTTTTAACTTCTAAAACCTCTAAAAAATGGTAGAAAACTCCTTTTGAGTTGAAACCACTTTCTATATTATTGTATTTACTCATACTATCAAATAATAAAAGGTTGTGTAAAACAAAGTTTCCTAACCTCTTCTTCCTAAGGAGGCCGAAACCATGTATATGGTTTAGGTGAATCTTGTTTCAACTTTTACATGTATGAGTTTGTATTTTGAGTTTCATTTCCAAGATGATCATGGACCAAGGATCCTTTATGTTAAAGGATGCTATATCTAAGTGATTGGAAAGTTTAAAGATTTTTACCCTATTTTTTTTTATGTAAAGACCAAAACCAATGTGTTTTAAGGCAATGGTGTTTAAGTTTTGTTTTCCAAAATGATCATGGATTAAGACTCCTTGATATAGAAGGATGCTAAGTCCAAGAGATTGGAAAGTTTGAAGATTTCTAACCCCAATTTCTTGAAATGGCCGAAACCTTAAATGGTTATGGCAAAGATGTTGAGTTTTGTTTTCCAAAGTGATCATGGACTAAAAAGCTCCTTATGTTAAAGGATGCTATGTCTAAGTGATTGGAAAGTTTAAAATATTTTCTTGCTTTATTTTCATATGATGGCCGAATGTAACATTTGACCTAGAATGTGTTATTTTATTTTGTTTTCCAAGATGATTATGGATTAAAGCTCCTTCATGTTAAAGGATACTATGTCCAAAAGATTGGATGATTTAAAGATCTCTAACCTCACAAACTTGTTAAAGCCGAACCTAAGAGTTCATGGCCTAAGACATTTGATTTTTCCATTTTCCGAAATGATCGTGGTTTCGAGCTCCTTACTATGTATGGATGCTAACCTAAAGAGATTGGAAAGTGTAGAAATTCCTAGCCTGTTTACCTATGCTTGGCCGAAACCTTAAGTCAAGTATTTAGTGGGATTTTTAATTCGACTTTGTTAAAAGATTGTTGTTTATGAACTTCTAGCACTTAAGGATCATAAATCCAAGAGTCGCATAAATTTCGGAAACCCCTAATCCTAGTTTATTGTATGAACTGAACCAATACCTTGTGGTTAGTGTTCTCGAGTGATTTTTTTAACTCATGATTTTATGTTGGTAACCTTAGACTTCCATCACCAGAGAAGCGATGACGTTCATGAACCTTCTTTTCAAATCTAAAACTCTTAACTCCGACGTGAGGTAAGAGGGGATTTCCTAAAGATATTCAATAACTGTATTCATGTGTGTATGTGTTTAACTGGATATTTATTTGTTGATTGAGCTTACTTGGTTATCTAATGTACTTGAACTGTTATGCTATTATCTGATGTTGAACTGTGCTTGTTCTAAATGTTATAATGCATATCTGTGATGAACTGATTTCAACTGTGATATTAGCATTGAACTGAGAATATATATACTGCTGTTGATTGAAAGTTTGCTAAGCCAGACTTGTGTCTGTATTCAACTGTTATAAGGATTAAAAACCTTAATAAGCTTTGAAGATGAAGGGATTGGTGTTATTTTCCAAAAGCTCATTAACTTAAAGTACTTGTTTTAAATGTTGAAATGATTTTGGTGAACTATTGTTATACAAGAGAAAAATCCTTTTCGAACTATGTGTCTTCAAGTGAAAACTTTCAAGATTATTTGGCAACATCCTATTGGGTATTTTCAAAGATAAAAGTATTTCAAAGATGCTTTATAAAAGATTTTCAAAGAAAAGGTTTTCTCCTAAATGTTTTAGAAACTTTCCGATAGCCTGGATAGGTTATCGAGGATTCGGTTTTGAATTTGATTTTCACTGATCGAAAAATAAGTACTTAAGAAAGAGAATCTAGTACGCGAGACGTCGCCTCTAGTATTAAGTTATATGCACGTGATCTTGGATCAGTGTTAATACGGGGCCATGAGTCCTATTCATGATGATCTGGACTGAGAGTCCAATTCTCGAAATCGAGGACGGTGCGTTCTAATCTCGTTGTTGTGGACTGTGTGTCCTAACCACGTTGTGGTAAACGTTGTTAAAGGTGAATGCTGTTTTCTACGACCACAAGCCTAGGACTGGTGCATCGGTCTCGGGCGTTGTGATTGGGCATTCGGACTGTGTGTCCTATGTTTGTGTTTTCAAGTTATGGGGAAATGATGATTAAGTCGTTAGCTTTGAGCTACGACAGCGAAAAAGAATGAACACAAAGAAAAATTTTTGAATAAAATATTTTCTCATGTGCATTTCCCCAGGCAGACGTGCTTTCTTACATATCAGATACAAGGTGGTATATGGGAGTCAGTCCATGTGACCGGTTCAGAAGCACATGTGACGTTGCTCGTCCTGAGACCTTAAATGCATGAGGGTATGGAGGCAACTGCCGGTGGGCTAGAGATTGACCAACTCTAATTCTTCTCCAGTGGAAAACGGTGTTGATATCTCATGAGATTAAGTTAGAGCCTGATATTGAAGTGTCGTGCATATTTTCAAAGATTGACTGTGCGGTTTTGAGACCCTTTGATATAACACTGTTATGTTATGGATATGCATGATTTAAATGCTTATAAGATTATGTGATGCATGTATCATGTATATGGTTGTTGTGGGATATATCTTATGATGGTATCTCACTCTTGCACATCTGTATGTTCTGTTCTTTTCTTCTTGTATCGGGTATGCGTGTGCTTTTAGATGGATCCGAACGTTCCCTTGGCACAGTCGAGCTCGAGGAGCGAAGTGTTTGATCATGCTGGGACGGCTGGGAACTGGACTATACATGAGGGTGCTACGACCGTGACGTATCGAGGACCAGTCACGACTACCGAGACAAATGCTAAAGGAGTGCCCGTACGAAGGATTCGTACCATCGAGATGAGGACTGTGGCACTTCCACCTCCATGATACTACGTTCATATGCTACAAGTCACCAGTCTCCTTCATGAGCATTTTGATCCAGTTGAACCGCTTGCGGAGGATCCAGTAAAGGAGGATCCCGAGGAAGAACCTCTTGAGCTGATAGAGATTGAGGACGGGGAGGAGGAGGATCCAGAGTACCATCCGCAGGATCCCGGAGATGACGACGTCCGTATCAACGATGGCGGTGACGTTATCGATCCGGCATCTGATATCTCGTCTGGGGGTAGCGTCTGTGGTCACTCTACATGCAGGAGGCATCGGTAGATCGTTCGTCGGCTTTTGGAGTTGTCCCGATAGTCCCTAGGATTTTAGAGTCATCTTTTGAGTATTGTATCCAGTTCCCTATCCCCGGTTTGATGTTTCTTTTTTTACCTGTTTCTTCATTAGCTGTTTTAATGTATGTTGGCCGGTTCGACAAGGCCTGTTTTGTAATCAAACCTAAGATCCCAAGTGGGACAGTCATATTTATATGAATGATATTTATTTTCATGTTCTGAGTGTTGATCACCTTTTCTTAACTTCTTTTAACAAAAAAATAAAATAAAATTGAGTACCCTTTTTCAGTAACCCTATATAAAAGGTTATTTTTTCCGAAAGCGACCAACATTTTAAATAGGTTTCTTTTCTGCAACGGGTAACCATGTGATGTCGGGTTTTAGGGTGTCACATTAGTTGGTATCAGAGCTAGTCGAGTCTTTCGGGAATGTTTGGGTTTAGGTCTGCTGTGTTGAAGTTGTGATTTTCTCTGTCTGGATGTTGTTTGAATTACTTCTTTGAGGTAATGTGTGATAACCCATGGTTCAAATCCCTTTTCTGGCTGTTATCTGACTGCTTGTGTGGTATAGGTCAATATGAAGCAGAGAGGTGCTCGTGGACGTGGACGAGGCTACGGAGGAATGGATTTCACTGCCCAAGCGCTGGCTGACCTGGCTGCTACCATAGCTCTTCAGACTGCTAATGCTGCTACCCAGAACCAACAGGAGTAACAGAGGGTAGAACAAGCTGCAGAGAGAAGGCATTTGGACGTTTTCCGCCGTTAGAATCCATCGCAGTTTGATGGAGACGTGGATCCAATAAAGGCTGATCTTTGGATTCAGGAGCTAGAGAAGATCTTCGATCTGGTACACACTCCGTAGGAATCTAAGGTACCCTATTCCATGTTCCAGCTAGTGGACGATGCTGAGTACTGGTGGAAGGGAACTAGGAAGTTGTTGGAGGCTGAGCACCAGGCGATCACCTAGGAAGTATTTCGTGGAAAGTTTCTAGACAAATACTTTCCCCAGAGTGCCCAGAAAGAGAAGGAGTAGGAGTTCATGAGACTGAGTCAGCGGGACCTGACAGTAGGGGAGTATGCGGCGAGGTTTGAATCCCTTGCCAAGTATTTCCATTTCTTTCTAGACAATCCCAGTGAGGAATGGAAGTGTGAGCAGTTTGAAGCCGGTCTGCGCTTCGAGATTAAAGAATCGGTATTGCTGTTGGAGATCGGGAACTTCCAAGCACTAGTGGAGAAGTGCCGGAAAATTGAGATGATGCACAGAGGAAGGGATAACAAGGGAAGCGCAGGAGGACCTGATCGTCCTAGGAGCCAGAATCAAGGCCAGAATTCAAAATGGAAGCAGAACCAGAGGAAGCCTTATCACCATGCATCTAGCTACAACTAGAAACAACAACAAGCTCGTCCCAGTGTTTCGGGGACAGGAAGTGGAGGCCAGAGAACAACGATCAAGGCCAAGAAAGGAGATGTTTCAGGTGTGGAGATCCGAGCCACCTGGCCAATGCTTGCCCGAAGAAGGATTACAAGTGTAACAACTGTGACCGCGTGGGACACTTGGCAAAGAAGTGCCGTGCACCAAAGAGGGAGCATTCTGTCAACCATGCCAGAGTAAACAAGCCAACCATTAAGGGAAGAGTGTATACCATGAGTGGTGCTGAGGCATCGAACTCCGCTGATCTTGTACAAGGTAAGTGCGACATTGCTGGTAATCTCTTGTCTGTACTTTCCGATTCAGGCGCAACTCATTCTTTTATTTCGATGGATCGTGTGAAAATTCTAGACTTGCCTGTTTCTTCCTTGCCATATAATCTGATTGTTTCTACCCCAACTGCTGAACCTGTGACTGTTAATTTTGTTTGCATAAACTGTCCAATCATCGTTCAGAATAGACATTTCCTTGTAGACTTGATCTGTTTGCCTTTAGTATAGTTAAATGTAATCTTAGGCATGGATTTGTTATCTTTCAACCATATCCTAATAGATTGTGCTTAGAAAACCTTAATCTTTAGGGAGGAGATTTCTGGATTTTTATATGCTAGTCAGGTAAGAGCTTCTTTGAAAGAAGGAGCTCAAGGTTACATACATGCTGCTGCTTTACTTGGACGTCGAGAGCGAGTTTGACTTGGAATCCGTACCTGTCGTTCGAGAGTTTCCGGAGGTTTTCCCTGAGGATGTACCTGGTTTGCCACCTGTTAGGGAGATCGAGTTCGCGATTGATCTGATTCCAGGCATTGGACCAATATCCATGGCACCATATCGCATGTCGCCATCAGAGTTAGAAACCTTGAAGGACCAACTTGAGGAGCTGATGAGGAAAGAGTTTATATGACCTAGTGTGTCACCGTGGGGAGCTCCAATCCTGCTAGTAAAGAAGAAAGATGGAACCGCTAGGCTGTGTGTGGACTTTCGTCAGTTAAACAAAGCCACGATTAAAAACAGATATCCTCTTTCAAGGATAGATGATCTTATGGATCAGTTACGTGGCGCGGCAGTGTTTTCAAAGATAGATCTGCGGTCAGGATACCACCAGATACGAGTAAAAGCAGGAGATGTTCCTAAGACAACGTTTCAAACACGCTATGGGCATTATGAGTATTTGGTGATGCTGTTTGGATTGAGGAATGCACCTGCTATATTCATGGACTATATGAATAGGATCTTTCGTCCCTTTTTGGATCAGTTCGTAGTTGTCTTCATTGATGACATTCTAATCTATTCACCGGACAAGGAGACTCATGCTGAACACCTTAGCATTATTCTTCAGATCCTGAGAGAGAAGCAGCTCTATGCGAAACCAGAGAAGTGTGAGTTTTGGTTGGATCAAGTTCAATTCTTGGGTCACATGATATCCCGCGAAGGAATCGCTGTGGATCCGACGAAGGTCAAGGCTGTTTTGGAATGGGAAAGACCGACAACGGCAATAGAAATCCGTAGTTTTGTGGGTTTTGCTGGCTACTACAGGAGGTTCATTGAGGGATTTTCCAAGATTGTAGGACCTCTCACCCAGTTGACTCGTAAGGACCAAGCGTTCGTGTGGACAGAAGCCTGTGAGAGAAGCTTCCAAGAGCTGAAAAGGAGGTTGACAACCTCACCGTTATTGATCCTACCTGATCCCAAGGAATCTTTTGAGGTTTACTGTGATGCTTCGCATCAAGGTTTGGGCTGTGTGCTGATGCAAATCGGAAAGTTGTAGCTTATGCTTCGAGGCAGTTGAAGATTCATGAGAGGAACTATCCGACACACGATTTAGAACTGGCTGCTGTGGTCTTTGCTTTAATAATATGGAGACATTACTTGTACGGGGCTACTTTTAATGTTTTCAGTGACCATAAGAGCTTGAAGTACTTGTTTAATCAGAAGGAGTTGAATATGCGTCAGAGACGTTTGTTAGAATTCCTGAAGGATTATGACTTTCAACTACAGTATCACCCTGGAAAGGCGAATGTAGTGGCTGATGCCTTGAGCTGGAAGTCAATTCACGCATCAGTGATGATGGTTAAAATGCAGGAATTGCTAGAACAATTCCGAGATCTAAGTTTGTCAGTTGAGAGTATGCCAGGAAAACTGTGTCTGAACAGGACCACCGTGTCAAATGGATTAATGGAGCAGATAAAGGAGAAGCAAGAGATCGATCAAGATTCGAAAGTGAAAAAGAGACTTAGTACGTCAAGGAGCTCTATCGTAGTTTACTGAAGGAACAGATGGAATCTTGAGGTTTGACGGAGAGAATCATGTGCACTGATGATCTTTGAGTGAGGAAGCTGATTTAAGAAGAGGCTCATAAGAGCAGGTTGAGTATGCACCCAGGAGCCACAAAGATGTATCAAGATCTTAAGAAGTTGTACTGGTGGTATGGGATGAAGAGAGATGTAATGGAATATGTCGCTTCTTGTTTGGTATGTCAGAAAGCCAAAATGGAACACTAGAGACCAGCAGGAATGTTACAGTCTCTAGATATTCCAGAATGGAAATGGGATGGAATTTCGATGGATTTCGTTACCAGTTTACCAAGGACTAAGAAGGGTTATGAGGCTATATGGGTAATAGTGGACCGATTGACTAAGTCAGCTCACTTTTTGCCAATCAATATGAGATACTCTATGGAGAAGTTAACCCAACTGTACATCGGAGAGATTGTTAGACTGCATGGTGTGCCTTCGAGCATTGTTTCAGACCGAGACCCGCGATTTACATCGAGGTTTTGGAAGAGTTTTCAAAAATCGCTTGGAACAAAACTCAGATTGAGTTCCACATATCATCCGCAGACTGATAGGCAAACGGAAAGGACAATCCAGTCACTAGAGGAGTTGCTGAGAGCTTGTGTTTTGGAGGATGTCGGGGGTTGGGATGAGTCCCTACCGTTGATAGAATTCACCTACAATAATAGTTTCCATTTAAGCATTGGAATGGCACCTTATGAAGCCCTGTATGGTAGACGATGTCGGACGCCTTTGTGTTGGTACCAGGATGGTGAGAGTTTGCTGTTGGGTCTAGACTTCGTGCAACAAACGACAGAAAAGGTGAAGATGATCCAGGAGAAAATGAGGACTATTCAGAGCCGACAGAAGAGCTACGCGGACAAGAGACGACGATCTCTAGAGTTTGAGGAAGGCGAACATGTATTCTTGAGAGTCACGCCAACGACTGGGATTGGAAGAGTACTAAAGTCCAGAAAGCTTACTCCCAGGTTCATTGGACCCTACCAAATTCTTCGTCGTGTAGGTCCAGTAGCTTATAAAATATCTTTACCACCCTTTCTTTCCAATATCCATGATGTCTTTCATGTCTCTTAGTTGAGAAAATACATTCCTGGTCCATCACATATCATAAAGCCTGATAAAGTACAGTTAAAAGAGAACCTGTCCTTTGTGACTTCGCCGGCACGAATCGCGGATAGGATGACATAGCAGCTCAGAGGTAAGCAAATTCCTTTGGTCAAAGTCATATGGAATGAGACAACCGGAGAAGAAAAATGGGAAGCTGAGGACAAGATCAAGTTGCAGTACCCTGAGTTTTTTCAAGGTAAGTAATTTCGAGGATGAAATTCTTTTTAGAAGGGTAGAGTTGTAACACCCTGTTTTTCGTATGCTTCTTTATCAGTAAATAGATGCTTTAATGTGTTTTATTTTTATAAAATCCAGAGGATGGTTTTATTTAAAATAAAATCATTTTCTTGTGCTGTTTTACCGTATGAAGTCACAGTAAAATTTTCAGTCGAAAATTCAGATGAAAACCGGTCTAGGTTCTCACTGCCAGTACAAGTTTACTGAGTTAGAGACCAAATTTAAATTTGTGAATGAGACGGTTAGTGTTTTTATGATGTTTTGTGTGGGTTTGGAGTTTTTCGAAAAATCTTGTTCGAGACTAAATCTTAGGGATTTCCCGGGCGAAATCGTCGGGAAATACGATCGGGGAAGTCATCTGATACGCAATGGAGCAGAGCATCAAGAGGATGAAGAGACATGAAATGACTTGATGTGAAGGTTATGACACACCTCAAAAGGTGAATCATGACTTTGTTTTTTTCAAAAATCTCACTTTTTCATCTTTCTCTTTCCAATCACATCACATCACATCACCTTAACTCCTTATCTTCTCTACAAGCAACCCACCTTCTTTCTTCTCTTCTTTCTTCCTCTCCCAAAACCGTGACCTCTCCTCTCACTCTCTATAAATACTCTTCATTTCCACACTTCATCACTTTCCTCCATTTCTCACATTTACACTTTACTACATTTCTTCTTCTTCTCTCTTACAAAGTTTACATTTTTATCAAGATTTTCTCTTAGAGTTCTTCATCAAAGTTGTTCATCTTGTTAAGGGTAATACTCCTATGTAGTTCCTTTTTCAAAGTTTCATCTTTTGTTCCAAAGTTTTCTTCATATGTCCTTGATGTGCTTTTAACTTCTAAAACCTCTAAAAAATGGTAGAAAACTCCTTTTGAGTTGAAACCACTTTCTATATTATTGTATTTACTCATACTATCACATAATAAAAGGTTGTGTAAAACAAAGTTTCCTAACCTCTTCTTCCTAAGGAGGCCGAAACCATGTATATGGTTTAAGTGAATCTTGTTTCAACTTTTACATGTATGAGTTTGTAATTTGAGTTTCATTTCCAAGATGATCATGTACCAAGGCTCCTTTATGTTAAAGGATGTTATATCTAAGTGATTGGAAAGTTTAGAGATTTTTACCCTATTTTTTTTATGTAAAGACCGAAACCAATGAGTTTTAAGGCAATGGTGTTTAAGTTTTGTTTTCCAAAATGATCATGGATTAAGACTCCTTGATATAGAAGGATGCTAAGTCCAATAGATTGGAAAGTTTGAAGATTTCTAACCCCTATTTCTTGAAAAGGCCGAAACCTTAAATGGTTATGGCAAAGATGTTGAGTTTTGTTTTCCAAAGTGATCATGGACTAAAAAACTCCTTATGTTAAAGGATGTTATGTCTAAGTGATTGGAAAGTTTAAAATATTTTCTTGCTTTATTTTCATATGATGGCCGAATGTAACATTTGACCTAGGATGTGTTATTTTATTTTGTTTTCCAAGATGATTATGGATTAAAGGTCCTTCATGTTAAAGGATGCTATGTCCAAAAGATTGGATGATTTAAAGATCGCTAACCTCACAAACTTGTTAAGTCCGAACCTAAGAGTTCATGGTCTAAGACATTTGATTTTTCCATTTTTCGAAATGATCGTGGTTTCGAGCTCCTTACTATGTATGGATGCTAACCTAAAGAGATTGGAAAGTTTAGAAATTCCTAGCCTATTTACCTATGCTTGGCCGAAACCCTAAGTTAAGTACTTAGTGGGATTTTTAATTCAACTTTGTTAAAAGATTGTTGTTTTTGAACTTCTAGCACTTAAGGATCATAAATCCAAGAGTCGCATAAATTTCGGAAACCCATAATCCTAGTTTATTGTATGAACCGAACCAATACCTTGTGGTTTGTGTTCTCGATTGATTTTTTTAACTCATGATTTTGTGTTGGTAACCATAGACTTCGATCACCGGAGAAGCGAGGACGTTCATGAACCTTCTTTTCAAATCTAAAACTCTTAACTCCGACGTGAGGTAAGAGGGGATTTCCTAAAGATATTCAATAATTGTATGCATGTGTGTATGTGTTTAACTGAATATTCATATGTTGATCGAGCTTACTTGGTTATCTAATGTACTTGAACTGTTATGCTATTATCTGATGTTGAACTGTGCTTGTTCTAAATGTTATAATGCATATCTGTGATGAACTGCTTTCAACTGTGATATTAGCATTGAACTGAGAATATATATACTGCTGTTGATTGAAAGTTTGCTAAGCCAGACTTGTGCCTGTACTCAACTGTTATAAGGATTAAAAACCTTAATAAGCTTTGAAGATGAAGGGATTGGTGTTCTTTTCCAAAAGCTCATTAACTTAAAGTACTTGTTTTAAATGTTGAAATGGTTTTGGTGAACTATTGTTATACAAGGGAAAAATCCTTTTCGAACTATGTGTCTTCAAGTGAAAACTTTCAAGATTATTTGTCAATATCCTATTGGGTATTTCCAAAGATAAAAGTATTTCAAAGATGCTTTATAAAATATTTTCAAAGAAAAGGTTTTCTCCTAAATGTTTTAGAAACTTTCCGATAGCTTGGATAGGTTATCGAGGATTCGGTTTTGAATTTGATTTTCACTGACCGAAAAATAAGTACTTAAGAAAGAGAATCTAATACGCGAGACGTCGCCTCAAGTATTAAGTTATACGCACGTGATGTTGGATCAGTGTTAATTCGAGGCCATGAGTCCTATTCATGATGTTCTGGACTGAGAGTCGAATTCTCGAAATCGAGGACAGTGCGTTCTGATTTCGGTGTTGCGGACTTGTGTCCTAATCACATTGTTGTGGACTGTGTGTCCTAATCACGTTGTTGTGGACTGTGTATCCTAAACACGTTGTGATGAACGTTGTTAAAGGTGAATGTTTTTTTCTACGACCACAAGCCTAGGACTGGTGCATCGGTCTCGGGCGTTGTGATTGAGTATTCGGACTGTGTGTCCTGTGTTTCTGAGTTTTCAAGTGATGGGGAAATGATGATTAAGTCGTTAGCTTTTAGCTACGACAACGAAAAAGAATGAACACAAAGAAAACATTTTGAATAAAATATTTTCTCATGTGCATTTCCCCAGGCAGACGTGCTTTCTTACATATCAGATACAAGGTGGTATCTGGGAGTCAGTCCATGTGACGTTGCTCGTCCTGAGACCTTAAATGCATGAGGGTATGGAGGCAACTGCCCGGTGGGCTAGAGATTGACCAACTCTAATTCTTCTCCAGTGGAAAACGGTGTTGATATCTCATGAGATTAAGTTAGAGCCTGATATTGAAGTGCCGTGCATATTTTCAAAGATTGACTGTGCGGGTTTGAGACCCTTTGATATAACACTGTTATGTTATGCATATGCATGATTTAACTGCTTATAAGATTATGTGATGTATGTATCATGTATATGGTTGTTGATGAGTGTGATTTCAACGCATATTTCATTATCATTTTGCATGCATTTTTCATGTAGTTAGGCATAATTAGTTTGAGTTTTGGTTAGTTTTACTTTGGAACGGGTAAGGCGGTCTTGTGGTGTTATTTTGAAGGAATTAATGATTAAATGCTCAGAATTAGCCTTGATGGAGCTTGGATGAAGATAGAGCCTGAAAAGAGAAGAAAATGAGCCAAGCAGAGCCTATCACGGCCTAGCCGTGATGACCATCACGGCCGTGATGGAGCAATAACTGAAGAGAAAGAAGCCAAAAGTCAGAAGCTATAATGGCCTAACCGTGATGGCTATCACGGCCGTGACAGGTCAGCCGAACCAGACTCCAAAGAGGAAGAACTGATCACGGCCTAGCCGTGATGAGCATCACGGTCGTGATGCTCCAAAATTTGAATGCGTACCCAAGACAGAACACGTCACGGCCGGGCCGTGATGGCCATCACGGCCGTGTCGCGCTCCTAAGTTATAAAAGGGCCTCTGGGCAGAACGAAAAGAGGATCCAAAAAAACCTAAAAACATACTCTCTGTTGCTGTGGCTGCTGTGGATACCTTCCTCCCATGGAGTTCTTCCTTCCCTTCATCTCTATTTCTTTTCCTTTGGTTTTCTATATGATTATGTATAGCTAAACCCCTTTTTGTTGGCGTTAGATGATAGCTTTTCTGAACATGATTGTCTCATGATTTGATTATAATACATATTCCTATTTCTTTATGAGTATTGATTCCATGCTTAATGCTTTCCTTGGTTTGATCATCCTAGGAATGATTTGTTGCTTTGATAGACAATTGAAAGATTGGTGTTAAGGCATGCTCATGAATCAAATGCCAAGTAGTTCATGAACCTAGACATAGGTCTTGGGGTGCTTGCAATCTTATAAATCTTGTTTCTTCATGCAAAATCTCAGGTTAATCCACCTAAGACATTAGGGTTTAATTTTGGGGTTTTAGGCTCATTCCACCTAAGACATTAGGGTTTGAGTATTTCAAAAGATTTGATTTTCATAATTGAATTAGGAATTGTGTTATTAATTATGTCATTGCAATCTAGGGACGATTAGCGTAGTCTAACCCTGACAATTTCATTCATTTGTTATCACATCTCTTTTTGCCTGTTAAGTGTTTGTCAAAATTCCTAAAAGAACAAAAATATTTTATTCTTGTTTGTTTTACATGTTAGAACTCCCTTCCATCCAAACGATCGCCTAGATAGTAGTTCAATTTGCGAAGTGGTACTTGTCCGCGATCCCTGAGGACGATAACCGGTCTTACCATCGTATTACTTGTTTGCGACTAGGTATACTTGTCGAAATCGTATCAAGTTTTTGGCGCCGTTGCCGGGGATCGGTGTGCCAATATCACGAGTACCAAAGGGGACTCCTAATTTAGGCATTTTTTTCTTTGTTTCATACTGCAGTTTTTCTATTTCTGTTTTTCTTCTGTTTTCCTGCTGCTGTTTTTCTGTTTGCTACTAAATTGTCCACTTGAATCTTAACTTGTACTTGCTATATTTGTTGCTGTTCTGTTTTGTTTGTTTCCGTGTATGTGAGGTACAATTGACCCAGGTGAACTTCAATTCGACCCTGAGATCGAGAGACTTTATAGAAAGAATAGAAAGGAAGCCAAGGCAAGACAGAACAGAGAAGAAGCATCCTCTACAGTGCAAGAACCACAAGCTGAGCTACCAAGTGTGCAAGAGTCGCAAGTTGAAGTAGCAATTGTCACCATGGCTGACAACAATGAACAAAGGAGGACAATGGGGGACTATACTTCCCCTAGAGTCGATAGATGTGGAACTCCAATCGTTAGACCTGCAGTGGCTTGTAACAACTTTGAGATAAAGGTATCACTTCTCAATCTTGTGCAGCAAAATCAGTTTGGAGGTTTAGAAAGTGAAGACACTCATTCTCACATTGGCACATTCATTGAGTTGTATGACACTATCAAGCTGAATGGAGCTTTCGATGAGGCTATTCATTTAAGGCTTTTCCCTTTTCTCTTTGAGAGATAGAGCTAAGTCATGGCTTCAATCTCATCCTCATGGGAGCATTATCACTTGGAATGATTTGGTGAGCAAGTTCTTGTCTCGCTTCTTCCCTCCATCCAGAATGATCAAGTGGAGACATGGCAGCAAGTGGCAACCTTTGTCAATGGTCTCAACCGAAATTCTAGAAGTATGATTGAAGCGACTGTAGGTGGAACATTGAGTCTGAAGATACCCGAGGAAGCGAAGGCCTTGATTGAAACTATGGCTAATAATGAATATCAAATGCCTAGTTCTCGATCATTGGTCAAGAGAGGTGTTTTGGAGCTCGATGAAGTTGGTGCTCTTAAGGCGCAAATGGCCGCTCTTACCAAGCAACCGGGGTCCGTTCAACTGCAGAATTCTCAATTACAAGCAGTCCAAGTTCAAGCCGTCTCAGTGTGTGATTTCTGTGGAGGTAACCATGCAAACGACAATTGTGAAATTAATGTGGTTGGAGGTTCTGGGCAAGAAGAAGTGAATTACATGGGAAACCAAGGGCCTAAGCATGATCCCTTCTCTAACACCTACAATCCGGGGTGGCGTAGCCATCCTAACTTTGGTTGGAGACAAGGGCAAGGCTCAAGTTCTCAAGCAAAACCTCCTCAAGCGAATTCAAGCAAATTGGAGAATATTCTTGCCCAATTCATGCAAGCAACTCAAGATAATATGAAGAATCAAAATGCCTCCATCAAGAATCTAGAACACCAGATAGGCCAATTGGCAAAGCAAATGACGGAGAGACCTCAAGGAAAATTGCCGGGAGATACCGAGAAGAATCCAAAGGAGGATTGCAAGGCAATTACTACAAGAAGTGGAAGGTGATAGTTCCACAAGAAAAAGAGAGAGAAGGAAAGAAGGTTGATGTAGTGATCATTGAAGATGTGACCAATGAAGAACAAGAGACTTCCCAAGCCACTACCTCTAGTCCTATTGTGGTTGAAGTTGAAAAACTAGTGAGAGAAAAGTTGGTGGATGAAGAGTTTGCAAGAAAGAAGACAAAAAGGCAAATTGTTGAAGAAGTTGACAATCCTAAGGAGTTGCCACCGTATTTCAAAATACCCCATCCTCAAAGGTTGAAGAAAGAGGTAAAAGATCAACAATTCTCTAAGTTCTTGGATGTGTTCAAAAAGCTGCAAATCAACATCCCTTTTGCCGAAGCTCTTCAACAAATGCCTTCCTATGCCAAATTTATGAAGGAGATTCTTACTAACAAGAGGAAGTGGAAAGAGGAGACGGTCATGCTCACAGAAGAATGCAGTGCCATACTCCAAAGGAAGTTACCGGTGAAGATGAAGGATCCGGGTAGCTTTACTATTCCATGTACTATTGGTCATTTGAACATTGGAAGAGCCTTGAATGATCTTGGTGCAAGTATCAACCTTATGCCTCTCTCCATTTTCAAGAAGCTGGGAATTGGTGAAGTCAAGCCAACCGGGATTTCTCTCCAATTGGAGGATCGCTCCATTACATATCCTTATGGTGTAGTGGAGGATTTATTAGTAAAAGTAGACAAGTTCATCTTTTAGGAAGACTTTGTGGTGTTGGACATTGCGGATGATAGCGAGACTCCATTGATTCTTGGAAGACCATTCCTAGCCACGGGTAGGGCTTTGATTGATGTAAATCAAGGGGAATTGGTACTTAGAGTCCAAGATGAAAAGGTCACCTTCAATGTTTTTGAAGCAATGAGACATCCAAGTGACAAAGATACATGTATGAGTGTGAACCTTGTTGAATCATTGACTGACAAGAGTGTGCAACAAACTTTTGAAGATTCATTGGAAGTGGCTCTTATGGTGAAGAATATAGAAGAAGAGGTATGTGAGGAAGAAGTTGATTTCATGGTTAAATCCCTTGAGGCTTGTCTAGTTTTGAATAGTGATGAAGACAAAGTTGTGGAGGATGTGCGGATTGAAGACAAGGGTGAGACACCTAGGCTAGAGTTGAAGGAACTTCCGTCCCATCTCCGTTATGCTTTGCTTGGAGTGAATTCTTCATTACCAGTGATCATTAGTAGCGGATTGAACTCCTTAGAGGAAGAGAAGTTGTTGAGAGTGCTCAGGGAGCACAAATCCGCAATTGGGTGGTCTATGTCCGACTTGAAAGGGATAAGTCCCTCATTTTGTATGCACAAAATCCTTTTGGAAGAAAAGTTCAAGCCGGTCAGACAACTCCAGAGAAGACTTAACCCAAACATGAAAGAAGTTGTAAGGAAGGAGGTCGTGAAGCTTTTGGATGCGGGTATAATTTATCCGATCTCCGATAGTCCATGGGTGAGTCCGGTCCAAGTTGTTCCTAAGAAAGGGGGGATGACGGTGGTTGCAAATGAAAAAAATGAACTCATTCCCTCAAGGACTGTTTCTGGATGGAGGGTGTGTATTGATTATAGAAGACTGAATGAGGCTACAAGAAAGGATCATTTTCCCTTGCCCTTCATTGATCAAATGTTAGAGAGACTGGCGGGCCATGCCTTTTATTGCTTCCTTGATGGATACTCAGGGTATAACCAGATTGTGGTTGACCCAAAGGACCAAGAGAAGACTGCTTTCACTTGTCCCATGGCGTCTATGCATACCGAAGGATGCCATTCGGGTTGTGTAATGCACCCGCCACTTTTCAAAGGTGCATGCTTTCCATATTTTCTGATATGACTGAAAAATTCATTGAGGTATTTATGGATGATTTTTCAGTATTTGGTAATTCTTTTGATGATTGTCTGAAAAATCTTGCATGTATTTTGAAAAGATGCCAAGAAACTAACCTTGTTTTAAATTGGGAAAAATGTCATTTCATGGTTAGGGAAGGTATAGTTCTTGGTCATAAGATTTCATCATGGGGGATAGAAGTTGATAAGGCAAAAATTGAAGTAATTGAAAAACTTTCCCCTCCCATAAATGTGAAAGGTGTTAGAAGCTTCCTAGGGCACGTGGGTTTCTATAGGAGATTTATAAAAGACTTTTCAAAGATTGTGAAACCCCTGTTCAAACTTCTGGTGGTTGATACTCCTTTTGTGTTTGATGATGATTGCATGCATGCTTTCTAGCTTTTAAAAGAAAAACTCACCACCGCACCGGTCATTGCACCTCCAGATTGGAGTTTGCCATTTGAGTTAATGTGTGATGCAAGCGACTATGCGGTGGGAGCCATTTGGGTCAAAGAAAAAAAAATAAAGTGTTGCATGTTATTTACTATGCCACGTGTGCTGAATATTAATGATGCTCAATTGAACTATATCACGACTGAAAAAGAACTGCTTGCTGTGGTTTTTGCATTTGATAAGTTTAGATCTTACTTGATTGGCTCTAAAACTACTGTCTACACTGACCATTCTGCTTTGAAGTATCTCATGACTAAAGAGGATGCCAAGCCAAGACTTATTAGGTGGGTACTATTGCTCCAAGAATTCGATTTAGATATAAAGGACAAGAAAGGAGTGGAGAATGTGGTAGCCGACCATTTGTCTAGGCTTCCACAAGCAGAGATTCAAGCAAAGGATGAGTTGCCGATTAAAGAAGAATTCCCAGATGAGAGGTTGTTTATGGTGCAAGTGGCACCTTGGTTTGCGGAAATTGCAAATTATAAGGCCGCAAACAAGATTCCGAAGGACTTCACTGCACAACAAAGGAAGAAGCTCATCCATGATGCTAAATACTATGTGTGGGATGAGCCCTACCTTTTCAAAAGAGGTTCGGATGGAATTCTGAGAAGATGTATTCCAGAAGAAGAGATTATTGGGGTGTTGACTCATTGTCACAACTCACCCTATGGAGGACACTTTGGTGGTGAGAGAACCGCCATGAAAATCTTGCAGAGTGGTTTGTTTTGGCCCGCCATTTTTAAAGACTCTAAAGCTTGGGTAATGAAGTGTGACAAGTGTCAAAGAACCGTAAGTATATCCAAGAGAAATGAGATGCCTTTGAAGGGTATTTTAGAGGTGGAGCTCTTTGATGTGTGGGGGATCGACTTCATGGGTCCTTTCCCATCATCCTACAATAACAAGTATATTCTGGTTGCGGTTGACTATGTGAGTAAATGGGTAGAAGCTGTCCCAACTGTGAAAGATGATGCAAAAGCTGTGGTTGGTTTTGTGAGGAAGAACATCTTCACCCGATTTGGAACCCCTAGAGCCATTATTAGTGATGGAGGTACTCATTTCTGCAACAAAGAGTTCAATGCTGTGCTTGCCAAGTTTGGGGTCAATCATAAAGTTGGCACACCATACCACCCACAAACTAGTGGGCAAGTGGAGTTGTCTAATCGGGAATTGAAGAGGATATTGGAGAAAACAGTGAATAATGCGAGAAAGGACTGGGCAAAGAAGTTGGATGATGCACTTTGGGCCTATCGGACTGCATATAAAACACCTATTGGTATGTCACCCTACCAATTAGTGTTTGGGAAATCATGTCACCTTCCGGTAGAGCTCCAACATCGTGCTTTTTGGGCAGTGAAGACCTTGAACTTTGACACGAAGCTGGCTATGGACAAGAGACTGTTGCAATTGAATGAGTTGGATGAATTCTGACTCTTGGCTAATGAGAGTGCAAGAATCTATAAGGAAAGAACAAAGCTTTGGCATGATAAGTACATTCTTCCAAAGCATTTTGAAGAAGGCCAATCAGTGTTGCTCTTTAACTCACGTCTCAAGCTATTTCCGGGCAAGTTGAGATCAAGGTGGTCGGGTCCATTCCTTGTCAAACCAGTTTCTCCATTTGGTGCAGTTGAATTGGAAGATCCATCGTCCGGAGACACTTTCACTGTTAATGGGCAAAGGCTCAAGCACTACCTTGGAGGAGACTTTGATCGTCAAGCAGTTTCCATCCCTCTTACAACACCCTCATAGAGGACTGTAACCCGTCAAGCTAGTGACGTTAAAGAAGCGCTTATTGGGAGGCAACCCAAATTTTCTTTTTCTTTTTTCATTTCTATTTGTTTTTGAATTTAACTCTTGAATAATTTGAGAAGATCAAGAGGAAAATAAATTAATAGGGTTGTTAAGTGTTTTCAGGGTAATAAGGAGGAAGGAGAAGCAAAAAGGGAAGGGAGAAACAAAGTCAGCAACCATCACGCCCAGGCCGTGACACTGGTCACGGCCGTGACGAGCTAACTATGAAGAACATAAATAATCACGGGCGTGATGAGCCAGCCCCGAAGATCAGAGAGCATCACGACCTAGCCGTGATGAAGGCCACGGTCGTGACAGGCTTCTTCCTTTGGACCGGAA
The DNA here is from genome assembly GCA_030762895.1 of Sophora flavescens. Classification (NCBI taxonomy): domain Eukaryota; kingdom Viridiplantae; phylum Streptophyta; class Magnoliopsida; order Fabales; family Fabaceae; genus Sophora; species Sophora flavescens. The sequence continues at coordinate 142,861,562 of CM061066.1, read as the reverse complement.
TTTATTACGGCCCGTCCGTGATGAACCTCACGACCGTGATACAATTTTGCAACAAGCCTTTGACTGGAATGTGAGCCAACACCCGCTACCACCTCGGTGAGTTGTTCCAAATTTTTTTTTTCTTTATTTATTTTTCTCCTCTCTCCGACTTGATTATTTACATTGGGGACAATGTAAGTTTTTAAGCTTGGGGTAGGGGTATTTTTGCGTTTTTCATGTTGCATTCATTTAGGCATAGTTTTGTATGATCACATGATTCGATTGCCCCTTGCTTAGATTATGCATCCAATTGTGAGAACTTAGTGCCAAATAATTTGAGGTAGTGAATGTTTGAACCCAATTTTTTTATTCTTGTGATAAGGCTACAAATAAAAATTCTTGAGATGATCTTTGATAGTTGATAATTAGCATGTGGTTCCGTAGATTTGTGTTTCTCATTGATTTTTGAACTAATAAATGTGAGAATTTTGAGCCATAAAGGGGTACTCACTAAATCTACCCCATTCTTTGTGATAGAGTGTTATTCCTCTTGGATTGTATTCTCTAGAACTTGACTTGAAATCGTTTTGAAGCTTAAAAATTTTTGAAAACATTTTTGAAAATGATTGAGGCACTAGGTATTTTTTCGGCCTTCTGAGCTTTGATTGACTAAATGCTACCCCTTAGTTGTCCAATTTTGAGCCTGAAAGAATAAAATACTTTTCTTGGTACCTTGAATTACTTTGATGAATATGCTTGGTATGACACCTTTTAAGGTATTACACAAAAAGGGTAAAAGGTAGTTGAAAAAAAAAGTATGGGATGAGAAAGAATTGAAAAATATTTCTCTTGAATTGAAAATCTCCCCTTCTCCATAAAAATGAAAAAATAAATAAAAAAAAAGAATATAGAGAAGGGGATGACAAAGGAAAGTGAGAAATAAAAAAAATATAAAACAAAAGAAAGAAAGAAAGGTGGAAGAATGAATCAAAACCCAAAAAGGTATTTTAGAAGGTGTCATGTTTTGCAATGCTTGATGTTTTGTGTAGGCTTTTGAAATTTCCTTTTCTTGATTTCCCCACCTAGCGATTAATCCCATGGCCCCGTTACAACCAAAGTAAAAGACCTCTTGATTCTTAATTGTTTTCATTAATAAAGTTGAGATTCGGTTAATAGTTAAGCATATGGTAGAATTCATTCCTTGAGGAAATTGAGCGAATTGTCAGATATCCCTAAACACTTGAGTGAGGTGAGATAGAGTACCCGAATCAGTGAGAATATGAGTCTAGGGAACCTAAGCTCCTAATTGGACTTGATATTGATTGTCTCTTGGTGGATTATTTGAAAATGCCTATCACTTGGATTAGCTACTCGGGTTCTTAGTTCACTATCCATGTTTTGGTTATTTATATCTTCTGGCCTTAGTGATTGCTTGAGGACAAGCAAAGTCTTAAGCTTGGGGTGATTTGATGAGTGTGATTTCAACGCATATTTCATTATCATTTTGCATGCATTTTTCATGTAGTTAGGCATAATTAGTTTGAGTTTTGGTTAGTTTTACTTTGGAACGGGTAAGGCGGTCTTGTGGTGTTATTTTGCAGGAATTAATGATTAAATGCTCAGAATTAGTCTTGATGGAGCTTGGATGAAGATAGAGCCTGAAAAGAGAAGAAAATGAGCCAAGCAGGGCCCATCACGGCCTAGCCGTGATGACCATCACGGCCTAGCCGTGATGGAGCAATAACTAAAGAGAAAGAAGCCAAAAGTCAGAAGCTGTCATGGCCTAGCCGTGATGGCTATCACGGCCGTGACAGGCCAGCCGAACCAGACTCCTAAGAGGAAGAACTGATCACGGCCTAGCCGTGATGAGCATCACGGCCTAGCCGTGATGCTCCCAAATTTGAATGCGCGCCCAAGACAGAACACGTCACGGCCAGGCCGTGATGGCCATCACGGCCGTGTCGCGCTCCTAAGTTATAAAAGGGCCTCTAGGTAGAACGAAAATAGGATCCAAAAAAACCTAAAAACATACTCTCTGTTGCTGTGGCTGCTGTGGATACTTTCCTCCCATGGAGTTCTTCCTTCCCTTCATCTCTATTTCTTTTCCTTTGGTTTTCTATATGATTATGTATAGCTAAACCCCTTTTTGTTGGCGTTAGATGATAGCTTTTCTGAACATGATTGTCTCATGATTTGATTGTAATACATATTCCTATTTCTTTATGAGTATTGATTCCATGCTTAATGCTTTCCTTGGTTTGATCATCCTAGGAATGATTTGTTGCTTTGATAGACAATTGAAAGATTGGTGTTAAGGCATGCTCATGAATCAAATGCCAAGTAGTTCATGAACCTAGACATAGGTCTTGGGGTGCTTGCAATCTTATAAATCTTGTTTCTTCATGCAAAATCTCAGGTTAATCCACCTAAGACATTAGGGTTTAATTTGGGGTTTTAGGCTCATTCCACCTAAGACATTAGGGTTTGAGTATTTCAGAAGATTTGATTGTCATAATTGAATTAGGAATTGTGTTATTAATTATGTCATTGCAATCTAGGGACGATTAGCGTAGTCTAACCCTGACAATTTCATTCATTTGTTATCACATCTCTTTTTGCCTGTTAAGTGTTTGTCAAAATTCCTAAAAGAACAAAAATATTTTATTCTTGTTTGTTTTACATGTTAGAACACCCTTCCATCCAAACGACCGCCTAGATAGTAATTCAATTTGCGAAGTGGTACTTGTCCGCGATCCCTGAGGACGATAACCGGTCTTACCACCGTATTACTTGTTTGCGAATAGGTATACTTGCCGAAATTGTATCAGTTGTTGTGGGATATATCTTATGACGGTATCTCACTCTTGCACATCTGTATGTTATGTTCTTTTCTTCTTGTATCGGGTATGCATGCTTTTAGATGGATCCGAACGTTCCCTTGGCACAGTCGAGCTCGAGGAGCGAAGTGTTTGATCATGCTGGGACGACAGGGAACTAGACTATACATGAGGGTGCGATGACCGCGACGTATCGAGGACCAGTCACGACTACCGAGACGAATGCTAATGGAGTGCCCGTACGAAGGATTCATATCGCCGAGAAGAGGACTGTGGCGCTTCCTCCTCCATGGTACTACGTTCATATGCTACAAGTCACCGGTCTCCTTCATGAGAATTTTGATCCAGTTGAACCGCTTGCGGAGGATCCAGTGGAGGAGGATCCCGAAGAGGATCCTGAGGAAGAACCTCTTGAGCTGATAGAGGTCGAGGAGGAGGAGGAGGATGAGCCAGAGTAACATCCGCAGTATCCCGGAGATGACGACGTCCGTATCGACGATGGCGGCGATGTTATCGATTCGGCATCTGATATCTCGTCTGGGGGTAGCGTCTGTGGTCACTCTGCATGCAGGAGGCATTGGTAGATCATTCGTCGGCTTTTGGAGTTGTCCCGATATATAGTCCCTAGGCTTTTAGAGTCATCTTTTGAGTCTTGTACCCAGTCCCCTATCCCCGGTTTGATGTTTCTTTTTTTACCTGTTTCTTCAGTAGCGGTTTTAGTGTATGTTGGCCGGTTTGACAAGGCCTGTTTTGTAATCAAACCTAAGATCCCAAGTGGGACATTTATATTTATATGAATGATGTTTATTTTCATGTTCTGAGTGTTCATCACCTTTTCTTTACTTCTTTTAACAAAAAAATAAAATAAAATTGAGTACCCTTTTTCAGTAACCCTATAGAAATGGTTATTTTTTTCGAAAGCGATCGATGTTTTAAATAGGTTTCTTTTCCTCAACGGGTAACCATGTGATGCCGGGTTTTAGGGTGTCGCACATCTTTCACAAATTTTAGTTTAGGCAAGCCAATTACAAGATCTTTACGAATAAGTTTATTCAAGTGGTTCATGTGAATGTGTGCAATTCTTCTATGCCAAAGCCAATTCTTTTCTTCTTTTGAAATAAGACAGCATGCAGTATTTGAAGAGATATTATCTAAATCAAGCATATAGATGTTATCTGTCCTATGTCCAATTAATTTCAAATTTTCATCATGCCGATTTTCTATTAAGCAACTATTGGAATTGAATTTTACCTTGAAGGCTTTGTCACATAGTTGACGGATACTTAACAGGTTATGTTTCAGTCCCTCAACATATAGTACATCCTCAATGATTGTTGTTGAGTCACTTCCAATGTTGCCAATGCCAAGTATTCTTCCTTTATTGTCTCTGTAGGTAACACTACCACTCGATTTAGGGTTAAAGGAAATAAACTTACTTTTGTCTCCAGTCATGTGCTTGGAACAGCCACTGTCAAGATACCATTTCACATTCTTGGCTTTCTAACACACCTTCAAAACAGAATCATGTTTTTGCTTTAGGTACCCAAATCTGTTTGGGTCCTTTTGAGTTAGTTGCAGCAATAGTTCCTTTAGGAACCCATATATACTTAGACTCATTATAAGCAGATTTTCTGTAATGACATGTAGAAGCTGTGTGACCTTTTCTAGCACAAAAATTGCATTTAACAAATGGTGTGTTTGATGTCTTAGGTGCAGCAAAAAATTTCTTGAAAGATTTCTCATGTATATTAGGTTTATAGCCTATTCCAGCCTTATCATAAACACATTTTTGCTGTCCTAACAATGCATCCAAATTATCTCTACCATTTGTGAACTTGGCTAAGTCATTTTTTAGTTTTTCAACTTCTTTAGTCAATGTACAGCTAGATGCATTCCAGATTTCTTTATCACTAGTAACTCTAGATAGATCACCATTCAAATGATTTATATGTTTCTCCAACTTAGGACATTTATCACATATAGGTGCATCTAAGACAGTAGCTAGTTTTTCTTTTAAAGCACAATTTTCTGTTTTTAATTGATCTACCTCTTTGTTTAAAACAGAAGTTTTCTTCTCTAAGCATGTGATGGTTTTCTTAGACTTAGTTAGCAATCTAGCAAGTCTAATGGATTCTCTCTGAAGTTCTTCAAAAGCATTTTGCAATTCATCATAAGAAGGTTGATAATTAGAACTTACTTCACTTTCTGAATCACTGTTATTGCTGGCCATCAAGCACAAGTTTGCCTCCTCAGATTCAGATTCTTCAGTGGAATCTAGATCATTATCATCCCAAGCAATGTAGGCCTTTCTTGGCTTTCTCCACTTCTTGTCCTGTGAGTCAAACTTTTCTATTTTGTCCTTCTTTTGCAGTTTTGGATAGTCAAGCTTCATGTGGCCAATCTTTCCACATTCATAGCATGTGATGTTGTTGGAAGAGTTGTCACCTTTGCTGAAATTTCTCCTTTTAAAGGTCGATGTCTTTCTTTTGAAGTTGCCTTTCTTCTTTAGGAAGTTCTTGAATTTTCTAACTAGCATTCTCATCTCTCCACCAGATTCAGCCTCTAGTTCTGAATCATCATCATCATCACTATCTTCTATTTCTGACTTGTGATTTCAAAGCTAATCCCTTCTTTCTTTTATCAGTTTCTTCACTCTCATTTAGTCTCTCCAACTCCAATTCATGTTCTTGCAATTTTCCAAACAGTGTGGCAATGGTCATTGATGAGAGATCTCTGGATTCTGAGATTGCAGTGACTTTAGGTTGCCATTCCCTGCTCAAGCATCTCATGACTTTGTTAATTTGATCCTCATTTGAGATTGTCTTCCTAAGACCAGCCAATTGATTTACGATGTGTGTGAACCTCTTTTGCATTTCAGTCATAGGTTCTCCTCGATTCATTCTGAACAGCTCATATTCATGTGTGAGGGTGTTCAGTCTTGCTCTTTTGACATCGGAGGTTCCTTCATGTGTTACTTGTAATGTATCCCACATCTCCTTTGCTGATTTGCAATTTGAAACCCTGAAAAACTCATCACGGCTTAAAGCAGATGTTATAATATTCTTAGCACGTGCATTATATTGAATTCTTTTCTTATCATCCTCATTCCATTCATTTTTAGGTATTTCTTGGAGCACCATTAGCATCTATAGTAGGGGGACAAATGGTCCATTTTCTACTGCATCCTATATGTCAACACCTGCTGCCTCAAGAAAGATTACCATTCTTTCCTTCCAATAGATATACTCAGATCCATTGAAGGCAGGAGGGCGTGCAAGGGAATCCCCTTCATTTAAACAGTCATTATAAGCCATGATGTTATAGTTGTTAAGCCAAACTTAAGAGTTTAGCTCTGATGCCAATTGTTGTTTTGGCTTCAACGACTTAAGAGGGGGGTGAATTGAGTTTTCAAAGAAAATATTTCCATCTTAAACCTTTTTCACAAAGCTTTATAAATCAGAGTTACGGATTTGTGTTCTCAGGATCTTTTATAAAATCGATGAAGGGTTTTTACAAAATCTTGAATAAAAGGTGATGAGGATAAGAAAGATTAATAACAAATATGTTCAGGTTCAATAACTCAGTAATAACAAAATACAGTTTATACAGATCAAGAACATAAATTATATTTGAACTTTAAACATCAAAATCACAGGTTCTTGATCATAAACAGAAATTAAAGAGTCTGAGTTTAGAGATACTACACCACCAGATTTATCCTGGTTCAGTCACCACCACTGTGACCTACATCCAGTCCCCACTCCACTTGTGGGATTTCACACACTAACACCCAAGCTTTGCCAGGTAGCTTGAAAAACCTTTACACCACAGAGCACTCCTTCACCTCAAGATACCACACTCTTGTGAAGAGCCTCAATGTTCAACCTTAGGGATACCTCACCCTAATCACTCAGACAGACCCCCTCTCTCTTTACAATCGAAAAGTAAAAACAAAAGTTGATTCCTAACTCTCAATAGTCAGAAAAACAATTTGAAGCACTTATGAGTATTGAAACACTCTTTTCACAGTAAGCTCAATGAAGATGATGAATGATATGTGTATCATTATAATTCTTTTGTTATTCGTTATAATTCTTCTTTAAGTGTTCCTTTGATCCCTCTTTATATAGAAAACAAGTTATAGTCGATGGGATCAATTAAAACAGATTTGGATCTGATTTAACAGAATCTGTTTTCTTGATTCTTGTTCTTGAGATAAGATTCTGATAGTTCTTATAGAATTCGTGTCCATAAAATAACGAGTCCATTTGGAAAAATAGCCGCGTCCATCTTTAAAAAAATAGCCGCGTCCATTTGCCACGTCAGCAGACGGGAGTACTAACACAAAGTAATTGGACGTGCTCCAACTAGTAGACGAGCGCTTGTATCACTTTAGTGGACGAGTACTTCTGTCACTTTAGTAGACGTGCGCTTGTGTCATTTTAGTAGACGTGTGCTTCTGTCACTTTAGTAGACGTGAGCTTGTCATTTTAGTAGACGTGAGCTTCTGTCATTTTAGTAGACGTGAGCTTCTGCCATTTTCTTGGACGCCAGCTTTTACCACTGTTGGACGAGCGCTTCTATTATTCCCAGTGTTGGACGAGCGCTTTTATTATTATTTCCAAAAATCATTTTCATTAACGAAAACTTATTTCTTTTAATGCAGGTTATGAAAAATGATTTTCTTCATGCATCTTTCTTAATTGAGGTATTTGTGAATAAGAGATTTCATCTCTTACAAATCATCTAAGACTTAAATCTAATTTCTCCTTTAAGCTTGGTCTTGATGATTCTTTGATCTCAGTCTTTGCTCTTTGATTCCTCTATGTTGCTCTTTTAATTTCTTCTAGTTCTTCCTTGAATATTCTCCTTGTCTTTGCTCACTGAACTTGTTGAATATTGCTTGATACCTGTCTTTACAATTTGACACTAAACACTTGCATACACATTAAGTTGTATTTGTCATATATCAAAATCTCTCAGTCATTGAGTCTAAAAATTATTATATTTATGAGTTATTACTTTGGTATTTTTAATGTTGTTTATGATGTTAAATATATGACTGCTGTGTTTAAACTCATATATTGGCAACTCACCTTTATATTATTTCTCTCTATTGTGGTAACTTTATATTATATGTTTAGATGGATCCCCTTCACCACATGATACCATCGAGCTTCCTGGCCCTTACGTTTCAGTTCCGCAATGAGGCTGGCACGTGGGTCATCCACCCTGGGGCCCTCAGTACGTCGTATACGGGGCCACTGCAGTCGATGAGGGGGACAGAGGAGGGAGTCACCTCGATCACTCAGCAGGTGAAGACCGTGGAGGTTCCGTTACCTCCTATCTGGACACTGCTTCGACAATTGGTAGAGTCTGGGAATAACTACCATCAGCCTCCACCACAGCCAGCCGATCCTGCAGGAGTACCTGAGTTGCCACCACCTGCTTAATCGTCATCTATGGCGGAGAGGAGGAGGATGACAACATTCTGGTTGCTGAGGCACTTCCTGAGGCGGATCTCATCGAGGAGGAGCCGGAGGGTGAGGTACCGGAGTATGATCCTCTTGACAAGGAAATGGAGCCTGTGGAGGTTGATGCCGAGGGAGGATTTTCGTCGGACCCTGGGGAAGATCATGGAGGTCTCCCCAATGGACATACCTAGAGGGCCGTAGGGTGTTGATAGCTTAGTTTCTTTTGGGTAGTACTAATTAACTCCACGGGGTTCTGTATATCTGGCTGATGAGAGCCAAGCTTCTGTCTAGTGGCTTTCTCTGATGAACCCTGATTTTGTATATTATCTATATGTATGACTTATGTATGTATATGTTTCCTAACCTACCGTAGAACTTTGATATGATGACTCCTGGTTATATGGGTCTGGATAGGAATGATGCATAGTTGTAGATATATATGTTTATGGCTCGGAGAGCCTTTCTTTCGAATGTGGATATAAATATGTTAGCAGATAATTTTGTCTGGGATGTTGAAATTACGGAGGAGACTCTGTCGATTTTTTTTACAAGATTGTAAGTAATTTCCGAAAGTAACCAGCATTAAGTATATACTTTCTATTTTATTTTATTTCGATAGAATGGAAAGTCATGTAATACCAAAGGAAGCGTAACACTTCCAACTAATCATACACCAACCAATAGTACTGAAAAGTTAAACGATGTGGTTAATGTTGGAAATAATTCTTTGAAGTAAAGATTTGAAGTAAATAACACTTTTAAAATGTTACAAAAGGTAATTAGTAACATTTTTTAGAATGTTACAAATAATAAATGGTAACATTTTTAAAATGTGGAGTAATTAGTCACAGTTTTTTTTTATGTTACAAAAAATTAATTAGCAACATTTTTTAAATGTTACAAAAGGTAATTAGTAACATTTGTGAAATGTTACTAAAAAAAGGTAAATTAGTAACATTTGTGAAATGTTAAAAAAGGGTAAATTAGTAACATTTTTTAAATGTTGCTAATGATATGTGCAAGTGTTATTAAAACCTTTAGTAACATGGCTATTGGCTAATATATAACACTTGTCAAAATGTTACTAGTGTAAATAGTAACATTTTTTGATAATTACTTTAGCAGTGTGTTTCCATTGATGGGAAGAAGAATATTACTTTAGTAGCATTTGTATTTCATCACTTGCTCTTTCTCACAAACTTGCATGTGTTATTTGTATTTAGGCTTTGCACCTGTTGACTGATAGAGAAAAGGTTGTAAAGATTATGGATCATGCATTAGACGGACAGTACTCAAAGAATAAAAATAAGAGAGTATACTTACTATTTTCTATGTCATATCATGAAGATAACTTGTACTGTGAAACCTGTTTTCCCACTTAAATTATATTAACCCCCGGAAGGACCACTAGACAAGCAAGCGAATGGACCCTGTCAATAAGGTATATTTTTTCTCCCTTTGTTCGTGTTTCACAATGTTCAATCATGCACCTTTTCCATTTTGTTATTGGGAGTAAGTCATGTTGTAATAAAAATATAAAATAAAATAAATAAAATGAATAAATAAAATAAATAAAGAAACAGATGAAGAACATCAATAAAAGTTTATATTGTCCTTAAAGATTATTTTGCCACAACAATAATAATAATGCGAAACTCCCCCAGAATTTAACAGACTCTTCCAGAATAACAATATTATTTTGGGCACCAAGAACAGCAAGAATTACATCAACTATCTTGCATTGGAAAGAGAAAATATATTTTCACAAATAAAAACAAAAGCTTTTGAGAAGACAATCAACAATATCCCCATACAATACTTCACCCAATATATAGTTGAATGCCTCCATCATTTTCAATACGTACGTTGCAGCCTTTTCTCTTAAGTTTTTTCACTCACAAATTGTTTTTTGTATCAAACTATGAAACAAAATGCACGTGTAAATTAACATTCAAGGATTTAAAACTCCTAAAAGTACCATTTAAATTTAAATAGCATAAAAAACAAAAGATCTAGTAATAGACCAAGCAATTAAACAACCAAGCAGTTAGGCACAAGTGGTTAATGTGCTGCTGTTAAGGACGAATGGTTCGTGCTTTGCATGAGTTCGATCCTTGGCAGCAACAACTCTTAGCCAGGCTTTACTTATCTCCCGGCCGCACTTCGGATTAGTCAGGGTCAAAGACTCTGGACACCGGGACGGGGGTCAAAGACCCTCTTGACCAAAAAAAAGACCAAGCAATTAAATGTATTAAAATGTAATAAAAAAGAATTAAAATATTTAAAAAAATCTTAAAGAAAATATATTGTAATAAATGGTGAATTTAAAACCTTTTAGATATTAAATTATTTTAAAATATTTAAATAAAATATCAACAATCTCCACATATTTCAAAATAATTTGCAAAATAATAAATTCAAGTTGATCACCAGTGCTTCGAATTTGGTGTCTTTTGATCTAGGAACAACACCTAGACTGATTTGACTTATCACACAAGTGAGTAGGTGAAATAAACTTCTTTGAACCAAAACACTTTGGGGTATGATAGAGGTCTACCAATCACACTACACCCCCATAATTCTTGTTGTTGACGCTGTTTTGCACTAATAGGCCATGTGCGTGCCTGGTAATTCATGAGTGCTCTAGAAATTATCCCACAATTTCATACAAGCAGCCCCACTTGACACTCATATAGGTGATTTCATCAAATGTATATATGTTGCACTTCATACTCCACCCATACGGGATATGAAATTCATTAAAACCTTTTAGCTTATCCCTCAATAAATGCAGTCTAGCACTTCTCACACCATAGGAAGGGACAAAATTATTTGTGCTAGCAGAACTAACAAGTGACTTGTTTTTACCCATATGAACCTTCTTCATGGGATTTCCAATCTCAAAGGTTGGGTTACCATCACCGTTAATTTCACATTGGCTCAAGTCCCATTCTCCTTGATGTTTTACTCACTAGCTTTTTGCTTTGTGAGCAAGTCGGTCAAATTCATTTTTGTCCCCACAATAATTAGGCCTTATTATTCAGTAGCTACTTTCCAAAATTGTAACACAAATGTATGTCTATAAAATATATTCATTTTGACACTTGACAATCACAATATATAAACACATAAGGACTTAAATTAACTCACATAAAATTTTATAATTATTCTAAAGATGACATGTGTCAATACTTTCCATCCATGGTTTTTGTCTTGGAATATCTCTTTATAGATAGATATTGAGAAACTTATATTTGTAATTATTAATATTTGAATAAATTACAAAACTATTTCATATGTAAGTATTTTTTGGAAATTGAACCTAATTAATGTGTTTTTTTAGTAATATTGGAAAGTGAAACAATTGAGGGTCATAATAGTTATTATGAATTATGATTATCATGATATTTGAAAATAATTATTAATTATCTTGAAATGCTTTAATTGTTTTGAAAATATGTATGAAGGATTAGATGTTGAGAGAAGAATTATGATTGGTTATTAATTGTTTTGAAAAAAAATTCACTATAAATAAAATTTCTAAAAGTGAATATTTTACCAAACGTCAAAATAATTTACATTTTATAATTATTCTAAAGATGACATGTATTAATACTTTCCATCCATGGTTTTTGTAGTGAAACACAAGTTGTAATGTTGTCTCCTTAATTATAATATACTAGTGTGTAGTGACCCATACCATGCATGGGGTATATGTAACACCCCCTTTGGGCATTACTTATTAATACGTGTGGAAATAAATTAAAAAGTTATTTGCTGGTTGCCTTCGAAAAATTAATTTACTTTAAGTCAGAAAACTCGGGTGTAAAAATTTTCTTTCTGAATACTTCAGCAAAGTGATACACACAACAAAAAAAAAAAATCACATGATACTTGACGATACACATAAACTGGGTTCATTCATAGATCAAGTCACCACAACATATAAGTTTTCTTGAAATTATTTTCATACTGAGAAATTTCAAAAACATACCAAGGGTTTCAGAATCCCATAAGTCGATTTTCTCAAAAATTACACAACACAAAGAAGAATCCTAAGCTGGTCACTCTACAAAACACCTAATGAAAGAACTCTGTAGTTCTCACCACTATTATCAACCTCTTCAAGAATCGAGACTAGTATCCCCGATTGAAGTTAAGACTTCCTCTGCACCATCTACTACTGGTACCAAGGTACAACAGCAATAACGAGTAAAACCTGATATATTGTAAGGGCGAGACACCAAAATATGGATATAAGCACGATAACTACATGCGTGACACACAAAACAGCATATAGGCATATATAGTCATACAACATAAACTTCTCAGAAATAACAAGAAAATTTACCAATGGGTTTCATACCCGAACAATCATTGTCCTTTATAAAAAGATTCAAGACACTTCACAGTTCAACATCTAATCTTTATACCTAATCTCCGGAGATTCCAAACCTCTTTTCATTTTGAGCAGATCAGGCTATTGCATGGCACATTGTCAACGAAAGAAACAAATGGTCAACACAATACATGGCACACTGTCCAACTTCTTGGTACAATGGTCAACACGGATCATAACACACTGTCCAAACTCCCGGCACAATGGTCAACACTATACATGGCACACTGTCCAACTTCTTGGTACAATGGTCAACACAGATAAATGGAACATTTTGTGCCATTAGGGTACAATGATCAAATTTACATGACGCATTGTCCGTCAAGATACAATGATCACCGCAATAAATGGAACATTTGTCCATTAAAAACACATTGGCCATTAAGGTACAATGATCAATACCAGCATGTCTGCCAAGTAATGCATATAAAACATTTTGTTATGTGAAATATAAGTTTGAAACCAAAACCTCCGTAACTTGTTCAAGTTATCGGAAATAACACCGTTGAGTAACACTCATTTACAGAAAATCCTTTCTGTTTCAAATTCATTTACAACTCATAAAATAACAGAGAAATTCATTTTCCTCTGAAAATCTTTTTCCGTAAAACTTTAATTCTTAAGAAATAAGTGATCTAAAACTAAATCCATGTGTGAATGATTACTGCTATTTTTAAGAATGCTTCCCGTAAATATTTTCAGAATTAACCGTCATTTAGCATTTTAAAAACGATTAAGTAAAATTTTGATTTTTCCCCTTAGAATAATTTTCTAAGATAAAAATTAAGTTATTTTCGAAGGTTATTTTCTCAAAATAACTTTTTATAATATTTTGGAATTTCACACGTAAAAATTAGTAGTGATAAAATAATTTCACGGTGACGTCCTCACTGTGACTCAAAGATCACTCCTACACCGTTAAATTCATTAAAATAATAGTATTTCAACTATTTCTCATTTTTATCAAATCAAGTATTTAAATGATATTATATCCTAATATTTCTCAATTAAATATCAAATATTCTTCATGAAGCTTTTATCTGATTAATTAAATGAGCATTGACCACTGTCAGGCTTCTCAATCAACAATCCACATCATCCAATATTTCACATCAATGCTATAGCGGATAATACAGTTCATATCATGTATTAAAACATATTATAACGCATAACTGCAGATAATCAAACACATAAAATAACAGCTTAGCACAGAATTAAACAACCACCACGAATCTCAACCAAATATTACCAATAAGACACTATATCACACATATAATTATGGGGAAAAATCCCTCGGGTAAGCTCCCCTTACCTCTTGAAGTTACACTTTTCCTCAGTAAATTTCTTCTCGGAATCCTGATTCCTCCATGAAACTCACAACGACAAACAATACTTGTCCTTCACAACAAATTAGATCCAAATCAACAAATGAAACAACAAAATCCATCTAATTCCTATGTTGAAGTTTCGGCCATGAGTGATTAATTTGGCTAAAGATTTCAACAATTCACAAGCTCTTGGATTAGTGATCCTTAAGCATTAGAAAGACTAGATTAATGATCATAACTTAAAAATTGAAACAAAATCCTCTCACTCAATCATGAGCTAGTTTCGGCCTTTACTATAAAAATAGGCTAGGGATTTTATTTTGTTTCAATCTCTTGGATTCAATACACATAGGTAATAGAAAGATAAAATCAAGTATCACTTTCTAAAAATTGAAACAAAATTTTCTCCACCCTAAAAAATAGGGTTTCGGACATAACAATAAGAATAGAAAGAAAATTTTATTTTGATTCATGCTCTTCATTGATGAACATAGAGATCATGGTGAGTTCATAGAAATTGGAATCACATTAAAATGATTTTTCTATGATTTTCTAGAAATTTTTGAAGATTGGATCTAGAAATTGGAAAATTATGTTCATGGCATGAAAATAATGAAATGAATGAAAAATAAGACATGATTGATCATGCAGAAGAGAGGTTACCTCTTGATGAAGAGTAATGATCAAAACAAGCTTAGTTGGAAATTTGTCAGCTTTGAGGGTGTGGTGGTGTTATGAGCATATCTCACGATTTACTCATCTAAAAATTACAAACTTTGGCTTGTTATAAAGTTAATAAGGAGAGGCACAACTTTTACGTTTAAGGTTTTGTTTGATTCAGATCATAACAGGGGCGTAAAGGGCCTTATTTTCACTGTTGTCGTGTGATGCTGAAGATTTTGAGCTGTTTTGGTAATTTGGGCATATCTCCCAATATACTTATCCGTTTTTTATGATCTTTAGCTTGTTGTAAAGAAGCGATGAATAGGAACAACTTTCATGTAGAAAGTTTTTCGATTTTCAGAACAGAAAAGGGTCATAATGTTGGTACAGTTTCGGATGAGTATGAGCATCAATGAAGTCTTTGTGTTCTTAGAGAAAATGATGAACTTGATGAAGAAGGCATAAAATGAGTTGAAATTGGTCTAAATGTGGGTTATGGGAGGTTGAACCGTGGGTTAGGGGGTTATTTTGGTCCAAAATGTTGATGGCACAACTTGTAATAACCATGGAAACTCAAGGATTAAATGGTCATATCCATAAATAAATACCTAGATATTAAGAAAATCATCATTACTAATGTGTGGTGGAGAATTTGTAGATGGGTGGCTGATTTGCGGCCACAAGAAGAGGAAGAAACCAATTTGAATTTGTCTTGCCTGAACCATAGTTATTATTTAACTAGGTTATGTTAGGGGCATTTTAGTCTTTTCCCCCTTAAACTCATCATTACGTTCATTAATTGCTAGGTGAGCACCCCCCATGAGTCATCACAGATGACTCATTGTCTTCATTCATCTGGTGTCGGATTTTGTCTCTGCACGTCCGTTCTCGACTCCGTCGATTACCCGATTCAGGTTTTTTCGCACGAATCAAGTATAATAACCAATTTATTTTGAAAATTTTCAAAATAACCTATATCGTTTGAAATGAGATATAAAATATATTCATTTCATTGTCGGGTCAAAAATAGGTTTTCTGATCAGTAAAATCTTACTGTCAGTGAAAATGCAGACCGGGTTCCGTCTGAATTTTCAACCAAAAATTTAATCGTATACTTATAAAAATAAGTATAATATGAATATGACTTTGGTTTTCCCAAAATCATTTTCTAAGTTTCAGATAAAAATATAAACGTTTATTTATATTTATACCGATCTTAGAAAGCATAAAAATCGGGGAGTTACATTACTACCCCACTAAAAAAAATTTCGTCCTCGAAATTTTGTGACTTAAAACTAGACAAAATTTCTTAATCCCAAGGTCTTGCTCTCACAAGAAAGTATATAGAATAACTTTGACAATCTGAAATGAATACAGGAATATCCAGTGTGTAAAAAGATTCTTTAATAGGATCGTCGGTGTAAAAATGCATGATCGGTACACTTTTACAAACAAGAATCTAATAAAGTTCTTTCTTTCACAAGAACTTTACCAAACAACGATTTAAAAAGGATAACTGTGACACCCTAACTCGGGTCATCACATGGTTACCCGTTTGCGGAAAAAAAACTTAATTTGCTGGTTGCTTTCAGAAAATAATGTTTTCTCAACGTTTATCTTTTCAAAATATGGTGATAAAATTTTTTCTTCTTTTTAACCTCATAACAACAACAAGTAATCAAATCACACTTAAATACATAAGGTATATAAGTCATACAACTATACTGCCTCATATGTTTTCACACCTAGATCATTATCAGTTTAGTTTATTCTCAAAACATAATATAACACAATAGGACCTAAGCTGGTCGTAACTAACAGACACTACAACCGATAGAAGCAGCAACAACATGCCCCGAACTAGACAACCTTCTTCTTCTTGTAGAGATCATACCCCTTGTGCGGCTCTGATATGTTTGTAAGGGTGAGACGCCAATATATGGATTTAACACAATAACTAAATGCGCGACATAAAAGAAGGCACATACACATATACATGTTTATAACAACATGAGCATTCATATTATAGCATATAGTTTATCAATGGGTTCCACACCCCAAACATCAACGTTAGAAAACTATGCATGACAACTTCAATACATCATCTAAACATTCACACTTAATCTCCGGAGATCCCCAACGTCATTTAAAATAAGATGATCAAGCTTGATGGCCAAAAGAGGCACTTCATTTTTACCATAGACCACTGTCCGGCACAGTGAGAATGTCGATTTATGGTTTTTCATTGTACATCGATTGCCCAAAGGCACAATGAATACGTCGATTACATGAATATCATAAAGATACCATGATTAACAAATACGTCGAGACATGAATATCATTAAGATACCATGATTAACTCGTTAGGCATGTCTGCCAATATGCATGCAAAACATTTTATTCTCGTCATTTTTCTTGTGTTCAATCTTTCTTTTGCCGAAGCTCAAATCTTGCGACCAACAGAGTTTTATCATTTTAAAACTTTCCTTAATAACACAGGACTTCAAAGTCCGAGTGGTCAATCACGAAACCCCTAGACTAATGCACCAGTCTTAGGTTCATGGTAATAGAAACATCATTTATCTTTTACCGTCATTTATTACATCGTGAAGTAGACACACCATCTACTGAACACCAAGTCTATAACGTCATAAGAACACTAGCACCCCGACATCTCGGTTACTAAGTTCCATATCGTCGTTTACGTCATTTTTGTTCTGTGAAAAACAAATCCAAAATAAGATATCCGCAACTTATCCAAGTTACCGGAAATATGTCATTGAGTAAAACTCATTTACAGAAAATCCTTTCTACTTGAAATTCGTTTGTAAAACGACAAATCATAGAAAAATCCATTTTCCTTTGGAAACTCATTTTTCCCGAAATAACGTCAAATCATCAAGAACTCTTTTACTGAATCTTCAATTCTGAAAAAAAGAATAAATCAATTGAGATTAAATTTCTTCTCAAAATAACTACTGCTGTTTTTAAACTCCCACCGTAAATAATTTCGAAACTTGCCGTCGTTTAGCATTTTCAAAGAAAATGTTTTTAAGTCAAACTTCGATCTTTCTTCTAAAATAATTTTCTTATATAACAAATAAGTTATTTTTGAATATTAATTTCACAAAATAACTTTTTATAATATTACGAAATTTCTTACGTAAAAATTAGCAGTAGTAAAATATTTTCACGGTTGCGCACTCTCTGTGACCCACAATTCACTTTTTCATTAATAAATCATTAAAATAATAATATTTCTCAAAACCCATTATTTTTACAAAACAATATTTTCCACCACTATTATATTCCAACATTTCCCATAAAACATTGAATATAATTTACACAGCTTATGAAAGCTTTTATCTGATAATCTGTTGCGAACTGACCACTGTCAGGCTTCTCAAACAACATTCATTAACATCATCAGAATTATATCACCTGGCAGATCATGCGTCATAGCAATATAATATACAACTGCATATAATTAAATTAATTAAAAGCAGATCAATCACCGATGCACAGATAAACAACACAACGTAAACAACATAAACAAATAACCACAACCACATATAAATTATACAGACTACACTACAAGCAAATGGTTATTGAGAAAAATCCCTCAGGTAAGCTCCCCTTACCTCTCTAAGATTCAAGTATTTGTCTCACGAACGATTTCCCCATTTGATCTCCGCTTCCTTCGCACACTCAGGATAATCAACAATGATTTATCCTTCACAACAAATCATCACAAAATTAATGAAAATCAAACAACAAAACTTTCTAAACCATATGATAATGGTTCTTCCTACTCAAGATCATTAGGCTAAGGATGTTAAAAATTTTCTAATTTATGGATTTATGATCCTTAAACATGATGCAAGCCTAATCAAAGATCATGAACTAAGAACATTGAACAAAACTTAACTCCATGAGTTAGGGTTTTCGGTTCTCACAAGACCAAAAGGATAGGGATTTTGAAATTTTCTCAACTCTTGGATTCAACAAACATAGGTAACTTAGAGTTGGATTTAAGTGTCACAAGACAACTTTAGAATCAAAATTCATCCAACAACAAAATTTAGGGTTTCGGCCCTTTTGGAATAAATACTCTTAGGTTTTATTTTTGGTTTTCAAATCGCTTGTATACAATAGCTATCATGATATCATGAGATTAAATCATCAATCATGTCTTAAAGTTGAAACAAAATCCATGAACACCTATTTGACATAGGTTCAGCCTAGCTTAGAAAAATAGGGAAGAAATTTCACATGATCACATGCTTATAGATGATGAATATAGAGATGATTATGAGATTATAGAAATTGGTTTCATGTCAAAAGGATTTTTCTACAATTAGTTATGAATTTTTGAAGAAAACTTCAAGAACTTTGAATCATATGAAGAACATGATGATCAAAAGCATAAACTCAAGAAGTTTGTGAAGAGAAAGGCTTAGAATGACAAGATTAAGAGAGACTACCTCTTGATGATTAAAGAAAATGATGATTTGGATGATGTTCTTCACAAAATCATCTTGACGCTCTAAGTGTTCTTGAGAAGTTTAGAGAGAAAGATGAAGATGATGAAGATTTAGAGTAGTTTCGGTAACTTGGACATATCTCTCAATATACGTATCCGTTTTTTATGATCTTTATGTCGTTGGAAATAAGAGAGAAAGAGGAACAACTTTCATGTAGAAAGTTTTCCGAGATTCATAACAGAAAATAGTCAGAATATATGTGTAAAATCTGGCGAGTATGAACACCTATGGGTGTTCTTGGAGTTCTTAAGAAAACATGAACTTTGGAGGAAGAAGATGACATGAAAGAATCAAGAAATTTGCCTAAGTGATTGTGTTTGTAAAAAGGGCCGTGGGTTTTGGGGCAATTGGGTCCAAAATCCCAATGGCAAGGCTTGTAAAAATTATGTGAAGCTAGGGGCAAAATTGTCTTTTCCATGCCAAAATATCTAATCATCATAAATGCGCTATTATGACTCAGATAGGATCATCATAAATGCTCGTCACATCAGTCATCTCAGCTCCGCCGTTGACTTCCTAATTCATCTGACTCAGGTTTTTCTAAAGATATCTTGAGGTTTTCGCCCGCAACAAATATAATATTATATTTTCATGCTAAATTTTTCAAAACTTCTAGTATCATAGCAAATATGATGAAAAAATTATTCATCTCGTTCACGAATTAAAATTAGGTTTTCTGAGCAGTAAACTTTTACTGTCAGTGAAAACACAGAAAACGGCAGACCGGTTTCCGTCTGAATTTCCAACCAAAAACTTTCCCGTAACCTTATAAAAATAAGTATAACATGAAAATGACCTGGTTTATACAAAATCATTTTCTAAGTTTCGGATAAAATATATATGTGTTTATATATTTATTACCGATATTAGAAAGCAGTGAAAATCGTGGTGTTACAATAACAGTCCAACGAAATTCAGACTGGATCACTTTCACCAAGAGTAAAAGTGACTAGACTAAGTTTCATTAAGAAACTTCTATTATCAAGAAGCCATCTGTGTTACACAACTCAAGAAATACTTATAACATATTTGCAAAGAAATATGAAAATATCCAGACTATCAAAACCAATTTGATAAGTCATGATAGACTTTAAATCAAGGTTAGAAAAGCGAGTTTGGCATGTACAAAACGTACCACTGTTATTGTCTAATACAACCATAGAAATTTGAGTAACAATTGTCAACTGACAAGTTCATAAAGAATCAAATAGTACAGTAAAGAGTTTTTCTTAAACATAAGACACTCATTCTAAGAGTGAAGATTCAGATTGTCTTGTCTTGACTTTGAACAAACACAAAGGTCTTTCTAAATACGCTTAATCCGGTTTGTAGTTGTCTTCCGTATTCTTCTCTAAACTATGTACGATGACCTACAACTTAGTCAGTCTTTTGGTCATACGAAGAGTAGATCTTTCCTCATAAGCTGAATCAACGACACAACATCTTAAATAGATCTTCATTCCAATCTAGTGGTAACTCATCCTCAAGTCAATCTGTAAGTAGACAACAACTCCTAGCGAGTGATCTATCAAATCAACTACGCACGGTAAAGAATACTTGTTCATAACTGTCACTTTGTTGAGTTGTCGACAATCCATGTGGAGTCTAGAACCTTCGTATAACATTAGTGCTTTCTATGGAAAACACCTGGTCTAACAAACTGCTTGGATCACAGATCCTCCAGTTCGAATCAAGTCGTCTAACTTGATTAACTTTGTAGGCGACATCCTATACAAAGCGATAGAGATCAAACCGAATCTAGAAATTAGATTGATTGAGAACCCAATATCCTTTGCAAACGGCAAACCTGGAATATTTTCAGAAAATTCTCCCAATAAATCTTCCACGACAGGTACCTCATTCAAATGTCTGACATAATCCCAAAGGGATGAACGAACGTGTCATCATGAACACTAAGTACCATTTACTAAACATTAGTTCTCACAAGGTATCAACCCAATTAGAACTCACCAAAACACACATACTTGTGTGTTAACACACATACTTGTGTGTTAACACACATTGTTTCAATAAAGAAACAATTCTAACAAAGTCCAACTAGAGGTCACACAACAAAAACCTAATAGACCTATTCCCCAAGGTTCCCGAAAGACTCGACCAACTCTGATACCACTCTAACACCCCCCTTGGGCATTACTTATTAATACATGCGGAAATAAATTAAAAAGTTATTTGCTGAGTGCTTTCGAAAAATTAATTTACTTTAAGTCAGAAAACTCGGGTGTAAAAATTTTCTTTCTGAATACTTCAGTAAAGTGATACACACAACAAAAACAAAATCACATGATACTTGACGATACACATAAACTGGGTTCATTCATAGATCAAGTCATCACAACATATGAGTTTTCCTGAAATTATTTCCATACTGAGAAATTTCAAAAACATACCAAGGGTTTCAGAATCCCATAAGCAAATTTTCTCAAAAATTACACAACACAAAGAAGAATCCTAAGCTGGTCACTCTGCAAAACACCTAATGAAAAAACTCTGTAGTTCTCACCACTATTACCAACCTCTTCAAGAATCGAGACTAGTATCCCCGATTGAAGTTAAGACTTCCTCTGCACCATATACTACCAGTACCAAGGTACAGCAGCAATAACGAGTAAAACATGATATATTGTAAGGGTGAGACACCAATATATGGATATAAGCACGATAACTACATGCGTGACATTTAATCTTTATACCTAATCTCCGAAGATTCCAAACCTCTTTTCATTTTGAGCAGATCAGGCTCTTGCATGACACATTGTCAACGAAAGAAACAATGGTCAACACAATACATGGCATATTGTCCAACTTCTTGGTACAATGGTCAACACGGATCATGGCACACTGTCCGAACTCCCAGCACAATGGTCAACAGAATACATGGCACACTGTCCAACTTCTTGGTACAATGGTCAACACGGATAAATGGAACATTTTGTCCATAAAAACACATTGCCCATTAGGGTACAATGATCAAATTTACATGAGGCATTGTCCGTCAAGGTACAATGATCACCGCGATAAATGGAACATTTGTCCATTAAAAACACATTGTCCATTAAGGTACAATGATCAATACCGACACGTCTGCCTAGTAATGCAAATAAAACATTTTGTTTTGTGAAATACAAGTTCGAAACCAAAGCCTCCGTAACTTATTCAGGTTATCATAAATAACACGGTTGAGTAACACTCATTTACAGAAAATCCTTTCTATTTGAAATTCATTTATAAATCATCAAATCATAGAAATTCATTTTCCTCTGAAAATCTTTTTCCGTAAAACTTTAATTCGTAAGAAATAAGTGATCTAAAAATAAATCCATGTGTGAATGATTACTGGATTTTTTAAGAATGCTTCCCGTAAATATTTTCGGAATTAACCGTCGTTTAACATTTTAAAAACGTTTAAGTCGAAATTTGACTTTTCCCCTTAGAATAATTTTCTAAGATAGAAATTAAGTTATTGTTGAAGATTATTTTATAAAAATAACTTTTTATATTATTTTGGAATTTCACACGTAAAAATTAGTAGTGATAAAATAATTTCACTGTTACGTCCTCACTGTGACTCAAAGATCACTCCTACACTGTTAAATCATTAAAATAATAGTATTTCAACTATTTCTCCTTTTAATCAAATCAAATATTTAAATGATATTATATCCCAATATTTCTCAATTAAATATCGAATATTCTTCATGAAGCTTTTACCTGATTAATTAAATGAGCACTGGCCATTGTCCGTTTTCTCAATCAACAATCCACATCATCAAATATTTCACATCAATGCTATAGCGGATAATACAGTTCATATGATGTATTAAAACATATTATAACACATAACTGCATATAATCACAAACAGATAAAATAACAGCTTAGCACAGAATTAAACAACCACCACGAATCTCAACCAAATATTACCAATTGCGACACCCGTTCTAGGGTCATCACATAGTTACCCAAATGCGAAAAATAAAATTAAAGTACTGGTTACTTTCAGAAAATATAACTTTTAAGTAATTGTCTTATCGCGGAAATTGTGATAATTCTTTTTTTTCTTTTAACAACCAAACACATCGTGAATAAACAAACGTATAAGGATATAAGTATATATATGCGTCACAAGTTTTAGACACACTATAACTACTATAAGTTACAAAAGATGGCTTTATCGATTTAGGGGCCAAAGTGCCCTAGTTGCCCCTGGATTTATCTCCCAAGCACCACCATGTGCCCTGTTCTCAAATGTAATGCTGCGGATTATCGAGTGCGCCAGGGGCATCATCGGATCCATCTAATCTCAGATATAAATGAATATACCACAAGTAGAGAACAAACAAGAAAACATGCAAGAGTGAGAAACTAATATTTGGATTAAACGCGATAACCACATACATGACACAAAAGAAATACATATACTTTCATGCCACATCAATACTCATAATACTCATGTAATATATCAAAGTATATCAAAAGAGTTTCATACCCACACATCATCATTTGAGAATTATACATGATACACTTCAATAAATGTTCTCTAACATTTCATTTAATCTCATGAGATATCATCAACACATGATGAGTTGATCAGGCTTAATAGCCATACAACGAAAAGGCACGAAGCCAAACCCATTGCACACTGTCCAAAACCGAGGCATAGTGATAACATTATAAATGGGTCTCATTGACCACCAAGGTACAATGATAAGTCGAGACCTGAATATCACCATGATACCATGATTAACCACGTCATGACACGAATACCCTCAAGATACCATGTTTAACCACGTCGTGACACGAATACCCTGAAGATTCCATGATTAACTTCATAGGCACGTCTGCCTAAAAT
Source organism: Sophora flavescens (assembly GCA_030762895.1). Lineage (NCBI taxonomy): Eukaryota > Viridiplantae > Streptophyta > Magnoliopsida > Fabales > Fabaceae > Sophora > Sophora flavescens. Next base: position 142,837,467 of record CM061066.1, on the reverse strand, counting down.
GCATGTAAAACCTTTCATTCTTATCATTTTCTTTGTGTATAAAGTTTCCTGTGTCGAAGCACAAAAAGCTTACGACCATCTTAGTTTTAAACATCTTAAAACTTTAATTAATAACACAGGTCCTCAAGCCCGAGTGCTCAATCACAAAACCCTTTGACCGATTCACCAGTCATAGGTTCGTGGTAATAGAAAACATCTTAAATGTTTAAACAATATACACCATGTATACAGTAGACACCAAGTCCATAACACCAACGAACCTTAGTACCCCGACGTCTCGGCTACTAAGTTCAAAACCACTTTTTAACATAGTCAAGCAAAAACTTGTTTCCGGAAAATCGTTTCAAATGGGAAATTCTTTAATAAAATCATCTGATACTAAAACTTAGTTTTCAGAAAAGTGAGTCAATCGAGGCTCAAACTTATTTAAGATACGTACTGCTATTTTCGAAATACTTGTCGTCGATACTTTTCCAATTACCGTCAATTAATATTTTTAAAGTCATTTAAGCCTAATATTAGCTTTTTCCACTTAAATAATATTCTAAAATCATAATTAAGTTATTTTGGAAAATTAATTTCATAAAATAACTTTTTATAATGTTACGGAATTTCTTACTTAAAAATCAGCAGTACAAAAAAATTTCACGGTTACGTCCTCACTGTGACTCATAGTTCACTTTTCGCTGATAATTCATTAAAATACTAATAATTTCCAATCCTTCTTATTTTTTATAAATAAAAGTTTTCCATGAATCTTATGTTCCAACATTTATCAGAAAAACATTGAATATAATGTCTAATGCTTATTAAAGCTTTTATCTGATTAATTGATTGGGAACTGACCACTGTCAGACTTCTCAAACAACATTCAACAACAACATCATAATTATATTCCCAGGCAGATCATGCATCTCAACAACATAATATATAACTGTAGATAACCAATTTTAATCAGACAAATAACCACAATATAAAAAACACAACTTAAACATATTAATTAAAAAATACAACCACAAAAATAATTATAAAGACCAACAAACAATGGTACATGGCCATCGGAATAATCCCTCAGGCAATCCCCTCTTACCTCTCGTAGAATTCTCAGCGGAGTAAAAGTATTTTGTCGGAAATCCGGATCTCGCGTACACAACGAACTCCCTCAACCTTTAACAATTACAATCAAATAATTACCAATGAAACAATTAAAACACCTATGCACCTCCTATATTGGTCACGGTCTTAACATGATTTTGTGGCTAAAAATTTCTAAATTTGCTTAAGTCATTGGATTAATGATCCTAATTACTTAAGACAATGGATTAGTGATTAAATAACAAAGTTTGAACCAAAAACTTCCAAACTCCCAAGACCTAGGTTCGGCCATGATGAGTACATGAGGTTAGAGATTTTAGTTTGATGAACTAACTTGGATTCAACATGTATACATACCAATAAGACAATATACAAGATTACTTACGAAAAGAATAAACAAAAACTTCCTCCAACCAACCACATAGGTTCGGCCTTAATTAGAAAGTTAAATGGGGAGGAAATTTTGGATTTCAACATACTCTTGGATTATGAACATATGTATGATGACAAGAACATAGAAATTGGTTTCACATTTTTAGGATTTGTCTATGATTTTGAGTTTTCAAAGTGAAGAACATATTTGATGAACAAGATGAATAAAGCATTGAATCGTGAAATGAATTGAAGAAACTATAGCCAAAAGATGATGAGGAACATGAATCACCTATTGGAATTTGAAAATGGGCAAGAAATCACCAACTTGCTTCACAAATGGAGCTTTCTTGTGCAAGGAGAAATAAGAACAAAGTGGAGCTTTGGAGAAGATGAAGGAAAGTACAAGAATGAACTAGAATGAACTTGACTCATCAAGTTTATGAGCCAAAGATGGGCTTGGCTCTTTTTGCACAATGGGCTTGGGAAAATTCACCAAAGTCCAATTTATTTTAAGCTTGAAAATGCCTAAGACTTACTTTGTCAAGGAAACTTAAGAGAACAAAATGACTTTATGGAAAACAACATTCCAACCATGATATTCGGCTCTATGGCCGTAGCTCTTTTTGGGTTTGGATGGCAATAAATTGACCCAAAAGCTTATGACAACTTGAAGAATTAACTTAGTACTAAAAAGCAATTAAGAGAATGTTTAAGGACTTAAGTGCAAAATCCTTAAATTGTCATCTTAACCTTGTGAAAACTTAAAGAATTCACATGAGTGAATCATCCACATGAATCACCTTAAAAATATAAGATAAATTCTTTATCTGTTCCTGGAAACTCCGTAATACGCTTCGTTGTCTACCCGATTGAATATAACACCCGATTATAGTATATTATTTCACTTTTTGTGAAATAATTCTAAAAATACACAATCGTAGGAAATAAAATAAAAACCTTAAGTTTTTCTTTCACCAATTAAAATTAGGTCTTCTGATCAGTATAGATATACTGTCAGTGAAATTCGTAGGCCGGGTTTCACTTGACTTTTCAACCTAAATTTTAATCGTAGCTTTCTACGTTCAAGTAGAGTTGAGTGATGAACTCTGTTTATTTAAAATAATTTTTATAACACTTGAATAAATATATAAACATATTCGTACTCATTTATGTTATAAGAAGACAGCGGAAAAATCGGGGTGTTACACCAATCATACACTAAATCACACATATAATTATCGGGAAAAATCCCTAAGGTAAGCTCCCCTTACCTCTTGAAGTTACAGTTTTCCTCAGCAAATTTCTTCTCGGAATCCTGATTCCTCAATGAAACTCACAACGACAAACAATACATATCCTTCATAACAAATTAAATCCAAATCAACAAATGAAACAACAAAATCCGTCTAATTCTTATGTTGAAGTTTCGGCCATGAGTGATTAATTTGGCTAAAGATTTCAAAAATTCACAAGCTCTTGGATTAGTGATCCTTAAGCATTAGAAACACTAGATCAATTATCATAACTTAAAAATTGAAAAAAAAATCCTCCAACTCAATCATGTGCTAGTTTCGGCCTTTACTAGAAAAATAGGCTAGGGATTTTATTTTGTTTCAATCCCTTGGATTCAATACACATAGGTGATAGAAAGATAAAATCAAGTATCACTTTCTAAAAATTGAAAAACAATTTCCTCCACCCTAAAAATTAGGGTTTCGGCCATAACAATAAGAATAGGAAGAAAATTTTATTTTGATTCATGCTCTTGAATTATGAACATAGAGATCATGGTGAGTTCATAGAAATTGGAATCACATTAAAAGGATTTTTCTATTATTTTCTAGAAATATTTGAAGATTGGATCTAGAAATTGGAAAATGGTGTTCATGGCATGAAAAATCATGAAATGAATGAAAAATAAGACATGATTGATCATGTAGAAGAGAGGTTACCTCTTGATGAAGAGTAATGATCAAAACAAGCTTAGATGAAAATTTGGCGGCTTTGAGTGCAAAATCCTTAAAATGTCATCTTAACCTTGTGAAAACTTAAAGAATTCATATGAGTGACTCATCCACATGAATTGTAATATCCACACACACACAAAATATTTAAAATTAATTAATTAGCGCTAATGATCAAAGTTAAAAGTTATTTATTAAAGAGAATAATAATAATAAATATTTACAATAATGTATAAGAGATTAGCGTAGTAAAATAGAGTTATTAGATAGATTATTTGAGGTTTTTTTTAACCCCGTAGTGTGGTGGGACCCTTCTTAAGTGTAATGGTTAAGAAATAAAATAAAGGGAAAAGAATTAGAGTGTTTTTAGAACCCTAAATTCTAAAATCAGTTTTCTCTGGAGAAAAGGGGAAGAAGGCTCGGTGGCTCAAGATCATAGAGACGTGCTTTTAGCACAAGGAGTCAATTTCGGTCTCTCTTTCCTTTCTTTTTTCATCATTCAGGTGAGGGGATGTAGGTTCTATGGGTAAATTTTAATGGGTTTAATTGGTTTTAATGATAGTATGTGATAAAGCAAGATTTGCTGAAAAATATTGATGATTGTTGACAAATCTTTATTCTGAGATTTCAAATTTTGTGATGCTTCTGTTTGATTTATCACCGTTATTGTATGATATGCCTTTTGAGCTCTTTTGCGTGAATGGTCGCTGGCTCTGGGAGCGTCGTTTGTAATTTTTGGAACTGCAGTTTTTGTTTGAAAACGTGAGTGAAGGAATTGCATCTTTATGTTAAGTTAAATGTTTCTTGACCATTTAATTTCATTTACCCTCTATCATGTATCACGTTTGCATCAGCATCAATGGGCAAACATTAAATTGCTGCCGTGGGAACACAGAGCACAAGGACATAGCTATAGGTAATAGCTACATGCTATATAGATAGAAACTTTATGCCGCAAATAGGTATATATTTTTTAGTATTAGGAAACTATAAACATAATGAAATTAAAAAAAAAACATGATGTGCTCTCAAAACAAAGGTGCAGCGTACATGTGTGTGTGTGTATATATATATATATATATATATATATATATATATATATATATATATATATATATATATAAGGTTGTTATTATTATGTTTGTTTAAGGCACCTGTTATGTGTATGGTTATATATATAATATTATATTGAAGTTTATTTTTTTCCTTCTCTTTTTGTTTGTTTTATGAAGGACTTTTTATATATGAGATACATATATATTTTGTTTGTGGTATTGGTAATGAGGAACTAAGTTGTAAATGAATGATCATGTGATTAATAAATGTATGGGAAATACATGTTGATTCTATGGCTAACAATTCTTTTGATTAGAATGGATTCAGAGAATATAATTGTTACATTGAGTAAGACTTGGTGTATCCGACCGGTAAGCGGACTCGACCGGTATATAAATGTGACCGTCGGAGATGAGAGACTCTAGTGAAAGAACCCCGGAGTTTGGAGGGTAGTTACGCAGTGACCGAGGTCACTTGCCGATCAGCCGATCTGACCGGGGTACAAATGTGGCCATCGGAGTGGGAGACTTTAGTGAACAACTCCAAATGGAAAACAAGCATCTTACTTAATGGTTAAACGATTGTAATGCAACTTTAGACTTGCAATGATGATATGGTTTGAGTACGTTATATATATATATATTTGATATATCTGATTGCGTTTGTATACCCTCACTGATTTCTGGGACTCACCCCCGCCCTTTTTGTTCAGCTTCAGGTACTCCACGAGGGGATCCATCTCAGGGAGCCCATACACAGGAATAGTGTGGGCAGTTGCTTCTGCTTGGTTATTTCTTAGTCATATGAGATACTTCTTCAATTGTTTGAATTTTGGAACTATTTCTTTTTTTGGTTGTAAACCGTTTCGTTTCATTTAAACTTCGGATGTAGATTCAGGGCCACCTTGGCTTGTTATTTCGAATAATCATTTACTATGATATTTACGTTGGTATTATATAGTTACCTATGTTGCGATGTGACTTATACGTACTTGATAGGCCTTGGGAATAAGACATCATGGTCTCATTCTGGCCGGTCAAGAATGCCTAAGTTGGGTCCTGACAAAGTGGTATCAGAGCCAATGGTTATAGGTCCTGAGCAAGATTAGAAACTAATGAATTCCGTAATAATTCTTGAACCCGGGCAGGAGTTGTGCCATAACTCATTAGTAACTAATCTTCATTTATTTGAAAGAAAGCCATAAAATAGTGACGATCTCATATGACTATTCGAAAGCAGTGACCTGAGATGGATGGTGTATTTGCTTTGATAGGGGGTTGATGCATGGTATTTAAGTGTAAAATTAACATTAAAAAAAAACTGAAATATGATGTTTGCTTTCCTTTTGAAGGATGGCAAAAAGTAGAGGAAGAGGAACTGTCTGATCCCGCGGAGGCAGTGCAAGGTCTCCTCGAGGAAGAAATCAGCACCCATCAAAGCAGGAGGTGGTGATCCCAGAGGCTCTTCAGGCAACCTTGTAGCAAATAGCACAGGGGATTGCTTTGATACAAGGGGCCTTAGCAGGAGGTGGTGGCAGAAGAGCTCCGACTCCATCACAAGGTGGGGTTCCCCCTCCATCACCTTCCACGACACGAGAATCTCATGAGTCTTATGCAAGCACAGAGGCTGGAGGTAGGAGGGATGCAACACCTAGGCCGAATCAAGAGGCCAACCTTTTTGCTTAATTGACTGAGTTCCGTAAGATGAAGCCACCCATTTTTGAAGGAACTGGTTCTGATCAAGACCCATCCTTTTTCTTAGAGGAGGTGGAGAGATTGTTGAGGGCTATGTGATGCTCATCTAAGAGATCCGTGGAGTTGCCATTTTTTAGTTGAACGGTGCCGTCCGAGAGTGGTACACGGCATAAAGGGTACAGAGAGAATTGAATGCTGAGAATCTAGAATGGTGGCATTTCGCTACTGCTTTTATGGAGACCTTTTTACCCAGAGGTGAGCAGGAGAAGAAGGTTCGAGAGTTTGAAGTGTTGAAACAAGGAGAAAGGACTGTGATGGACTACCGAAATGAGTTCTTGCGGTTGTCTAGGTATGCACCACATTTGGTGAGTGACCCTCAGCAGCGAGTGTCACGATTTGCTTATGGACTTCGATTCATCATTGGAAGATCTTTACCGATTCTTGAGAATGCCACATTTGAGCAGGTAGTCAGCTTGGCCACCAAGACCGAAAATGTTTTGAATGAGGCTAAAGCTGAATTCAAGCAGCAACCGAAAAAGACGAAGACATAGCATAGAGATGAGGCCTACGGGGTGAGGTCAGGACATCATCGGGGTGACTGGTGGACACATTCTGGTAAGGCGAATAGTGCACCAAGTCGTCGCACCCGCCATCAACATTCATCATTTTTAGGGGCACCACCAGGAGGTCGTAGTGTTTCCTATGGAGCATCTAGTTACCCCACTTGCAGCCACTGTGGGAAACGACCTGATGGACCGTGTACTAGGAGGGGAGAACGAGTTTGCTATACTTGTGGGCATCTGGTCATTTCAAGAGGGAGTGTCCCATGAATACGGAGCCTGCAACAACCTACAGTGCTCCAGTTGGATCATCAGTACCGAACGTGAACCAGATGTCAGGAGGGAGAGGGGGAGCTTCGGTAGGACATGGACGTGGAGGTGGCAACCACTCTACCACCCGTGTGTTTGCTCTTAGCCAGCAGGAGGCTCAGGCCAACCCAGATATTGTTACAGGTATTTTACCAGTTGGTCCTTCACATGCTAGGGTGATGTTTGATTATGGTGCTTCTCGATCATTTGTGATCGGGAATTATGTACGGGCAATGGGAATGCCTTTGGAGGCACTTCCGCACCCTTTGATTGTTTCTACCCCACTTGAGAGTATTCATATGACGAACAATTATGTTCGAGAATGTGAGGTTAGAGTGTATGGTTGGAATCTTCCAGCCGACTTAATCTTGTTGGGTATGCTTCAAATGGATGTCATCTTGGGCATGGATTGGTTATCTAGATATGGGGCTAAGGTGGATTGTAGGGATAAATTGATTACTTTGCGGCCGACTGAATCCGACACCATAGAGTTTCAGGGCGACCGCAGTTTGGTATATCAAAATGTGCTGTCCTATCTTAAGGCAGACAAGTTGCAGCGGCATGGATGTATATGTTTCTTAGCCACGGTGAATGTGGCAGATGAGGTCAAAGGTGATGACTTGTCGATGATTCTGATAGTTCGAGAGTATGTTGATGTATTTCCCGATGACCTGCCAGGAGTACCCCCACCTCGTGAGATAGAGTTTTCCATCGACTGGGAACCAGGGACACAAACCATTTCTATACCTCCATATAGGATGGCCCCAACCGAGTTGAAAGAGCTCAAGGATCAGCTAGAGGACTTGTTGAGCAAGGGATTCATACGCCCTAGTTCGTCACCTTGGGGAGCTCCAGTGCTATTCGTGAAAAAGAAAGACGGGTCATGGAGGATGTGTGTTGACTATCGAAAACTCAACAAGGTAACGATAAAGAATAAGTATCCATTACCGAGAATTAATGATTTGTTTAATCAGTTACAAGGGGCAAAATTTTTCTCCAATATTGATTTGAGATCAGGTTATCACCAGTTGAGGATCAGAGAGTCTGACATTCCGAAAACGGCTTTTAGAACCAGGTATGGTCATTACGAGTACCTTGTCATGTCCTTTGGTTTGACGAATGCCCCATCAACTTTCATGGACCTGATGAACCGGGTGTTTAAACCATTTATGGATAAATTTGTGATTGTATTCATCGATGATATTTTAGTATATTCTAAGACAAAGGACGAGCCTGATCGACATTTGAGGGCAGTGTTGGAGACCCTTAGAAATCACCAGTTTTACGCCAAGTTTTTGAAATGTGAGTTTTGACTCACAGAGGTATCTTTTCTAGGGCATGTTGTTTCTTCAGAAGGGATTTCGGTGGATCCGAAAAAGGTGGAGGCAGTGCGGGATTGGCCTAGACCCTCTAGTGTTTCGGAGATACGTAGTTTCTTTGGGCTAGCCGGTTATTATCGAAGGTTCATTGAATACTTTTCAAAGATAGCGGTTCCATTGACTCGCCTAACTCAGAAAGGGGTTAAGTTCGAGTGGAGTTCAAAATGCGAAGAAAACTTTCAGACATTGAAGGATAAGTTGACTACTGCTCCAGTGTTGACTCTTCCTTCAGGTATAGGTGGCTTTGTGGTGTACTATGACGCGTCTCGAGTGGGTTTGGGTTGCGTGCTAATGCAGAATGGAAAAGTAATTGCCTATGCTTCCCGACAATTAAAGAAGCATGAACACAACTACCCGACTCACGATTTAGAGTTGGCAGCTGTAGTTTTTACCTTAAAGATTTGGAGACATTTCTTGTGCGGCGAGGCCTGTGAGATATACACCTATCATAAGAGTCTCAAGTACATTTTTGATCAGAAAGAGTTGAACCCAAGGTAGAGGAGATGGTTGGAATTGTTGAAGGATTATGACTGCACAATCATGTATCATCCGGGCAAGGCTAACGTGGTGGCAGATGCTTTGAGCCGCAAGTCAATGGGTAGTTTGGCACATTTGAGTTTAGAAAGGCGAACGATAGCAAATGATTTTCATAGGAGCATAAATGTTTTGGTGGCTTTCGAGCCAAAGGAAAATGGCATTTTACTAGCACAGCTTGGAGTCAAATCCAATGTGTTGGAAGAGATTAGAGCTTGCCAAGAACGAGATTCCGATCTAGTCATGTTGAGGGATACTATTAATAGAGAGTGAAAAGGGTTATACAGTGAACAGTGATGGGATGCTTCAATTTAGTGGACGGGTGGTAGTTCCTCCAGAAGCTAGAAGGAAGCTCATGGAACTTGCTCACTCCTCTTCATATACGATGCACCCTGGATCTAGAAAAATGTATCAGGATATGAAGCGGTTGTATTGGTGGACCGGTATGAAGCGAGACATAGCTAATTTTGTTGCTAGGTGCTTGACTTGTCAGCAGGTGAAGGCGGAGCACCAGAAGCCAGCAGGGCTTCTCTAGAGTCTGGATATTCCGGAATGGAAGTGGGGTCACTTTACCATGGCTTTCGTGGTGGGTTTACCCAAGACCAAGGCGGGTTATGATTCCATTTGGGTTGTGGTGGACCGTTTGACCAAGTCTACTCATTTCCTACCTGTAAAGACCACATTCACGGCAGAACAATATGCGAAGTTGTATCATCGGGAGAATGTTTCCTTGCATGGAATTCCAGAATCTATTGTTTCAGATAAGGGTTCACAGTTCACCTTTCATTTCTGGAATCGTTTCAGCAGACTTTGGGAACTCAAGTGCATTTTAGTACAGCTTTTCATCCACAGACGGATGGCCAGTCGGAGAGGACTATTCAGACTTTGGAGGACATGCTTCGAGCATGTGTACTTGAGTTTGAGGGCTCTTGGGATGAGCATTTGCCATTGATAGAATTTGCATATAACAATAGCTATCATAGTAGCATTCAAATGGAACCGTTTGAGGCTCTTTATGGCAGGAAGTGTAGAACCCCGGTGGGATGGTTTGAGACGGGTGACCATCAGTTGTTGGGCTCAGATCTGGTTCAAGACTCGATAGACAAGGTTAGGATGATCAGGGATAGGCTTAGATTAGCGCAAGAAAGACAAAAGAAATATGCCGATGTCATACGATGAGAATTAGAGTTTCAAGAAGGTGAGCACGTTTTCCTCAGAGTGTCACCCTTTAGAGGAACTCTGCGCTTTGGTCTGAAGGGAAAGTTGAGCCCAAGGTATGTGGGACCATACTAGATCACTCGAAGAGTGGGAAGGTTGGCATATGAGTTGGCTTTACCACCTGAGTTAGCCCAGGTGCATCCAGTGTTTCCTGTCTCCATGCTGAGGAAATATCTTCGAGATGATACTCATGTGCTACAACCACAGCCGGTTGAGGTAGACCAACGATTAGCTTTTGAGGAGGCTCCATTGAGGATCGTCGATAGGCAAGTGCGGAAATTGAGGTCGAAAGAGGTACCATCAGTGAAGGTTACTTGGAAGCATCCTCGCAGTGAGGAATTCACTTGGGAGTTAGAGCAAATAATAATGCGAAAATATCCACACCTTTTCGAGCAAGGTACTAAGTTTCAATTATAATCATTTATCGAATTTGAGGACGAATTCCTTTAAAGGGGGAAGAGTGTAATACCCACACACAGACAAAAAATTTTAAATTATTTAATCAGCCTTGATGGTCAAAGTTAAAAGTTATTTATTAAATAAAATAATAATAATAAATATTTGCAATAAGGTATAAGAGATTAGCGTAGTAAAATAGAGTTATGAGATAGATTATTTGAGGTTTTTTTTTACCCCTAGGGTGGTGGGACCCTTCTGTAAGTGTAATGGTTAAGAAATAAAATAAGGGGAAAAGAATTAGAGTGTTTTTAGAACCCTAACTTCTAAAATCAGTTTTCTCTGGAGAAAAGGGGAAGAAGGCACGGCGGCTCAAGATCATAGAGACATGCTTTTAGCACAAGGAGTCAATTTCAGTCTCTCTTTTCTTTCTTTTTTCATCGATTCAGGTGAGGGGGTGTAGGTTCTATGGGTAAATTTTAATGGGTTTAATTGGTGTTAATGATAGTATGTGATAAAGCAAGATTTGCTGAAAAATATTGATGATTGTTGACGAATCTTTATTCTGAGATTTCAAATTTTGTGATGCTTCTGTTTGATTTATCACCGTTATTGTATGATATGCCTTTTGAGCTCTTTTGCGTGAATGGTCGCTGGCTCTGGGAGCGTCGTTTGTAATTTTTGGAACTGCAGTTTTTGTTTGAAAACGTGCGTGAAGGAATTGCATCTTTATGTTAAGTTAATTGTTTCTTGACCATTTAATTTGATTTACCCTCTATCATGTATCATGTTTGCATCAACATCAATGGGCAAACTTTATGCAGCAAATAGGTATATATTTTTAAGTATTAGGAAACTATAAACATGATGAAATTAAAAAAAAAACATGCTGTGCACTCAAACAAAAGGTGGAGTGTACATATATATATATATATATATATATATATATATATATATATATATAAATAACGATACACATAACAGGTGCATTAGACAAACATAATAATAACAACCTTATATATATATATATATATATATATATATATATATATATATATATATATATATATATATATATATATATATATATATATATATATTATATTAAAGTTTTTTTTGCCTTCTCTTTTTGTTTGTTTTATGAAGGACTTTTTATATATGAGATACATATATATTTTGTTTGTGGTATTGGTAATGAGGAACTAAGGTGTAAATGAATGATCATGTGATTAATAAATGTATGGGAAATACATGTTGATTCTATGGCTAACAATTCTTTTGATTAGAATGGATTCAGAGAATACAATTGTTACATTGAGTAAAACTTGGTGTATCTGATCGGTCAGCGGACTCGACCGGTATATAAATGTGACCGTCGGAGATAAGGGACTCTAGTGAAAGAACCCCGGAGTTTGGAGGGTAGTTATGCAGTGACCGATGTCACTTACTGGTCAGCGGATCCGACCGGGGAACAAATGTGGCTGTCGGATTGGGAGACTTTAGTGAACAACTCCAAATGGAAAACAAGCATCTTACTCAATGGTTAAACGATTGTAATGCAACTTTCGAGTTGCAATGATGATATGGTTTGAGTACGTTGTAAAGTATGACATGACATATGTGTGTGTTTATATATATATATATATATATATATATATATATATATATATTTGATATATCTGATGACGTTTGTATACCCTCACCGAGTTCTGGGACTCACCCACACCTTTTTTGTTCAGCTTCAGGTACTCCACGAAGGGATCCTTCTCAGGGAGCCTTTGCACAGGAGTAGTGTGGGCAGTTGTTGTCGCTTGGTTATTTCTTAGTCATATGAGATACTTCTTCAATTGTTTGAATTTTGGACCTATTTCTTTTTTTGGTTGTAAACCGTTTTGTTTCATTTAAACTCCGGATGTAGACTCAGGGCCACCTTGGCTTGTTATATGGAATAATCATTTACTCTAATATTTACGTTGGTATTATATAATTACCTATGTTGCAATGTGACTTATATGTGCTTGATAGGCGTGGGGAATGAGACATCAGGGTCTCATTCTGGCCGGTCAGGAACGCAGTTTGGTCCTGACATGAATCACCTTAAAAATATAATATAAGTTCTTTATTTGTTCCGGGAAACTCCGTAATTCGCTTCGTCGTTTACCCGATTGAATACAACACCCGATTATAGTATATTATTTCACTTTTTGTTAAATAATTCTAAAAATACACAATCGTAGAAAATAAAATAAAAACCTTAAGTTTTTTGTTCACGAATTAAAATTAGGTCTTCTGATCAGTATAAATATATTGTCAGTGAAATTCGCAGGTCGGGTTTCGCCTGACTTTTCAACCTAAATTTTAATCGTAGCTTTCTACGTTCAAGTAGAGTTGAGTGATGAACTCTATTTATTTAAAATAATTTTTCTAACACTCAAATAAATATATAAACATATTCATACTCATTTCTGTTATATGAAGACTGCGTAAAAATCAGGGTGTTATCGTGACACCCTTAACACGGGCATCACATTAATTACTTTATTAAGTGGAAAATAAAACGTTTAATAGATTATCGATCATTTTCGGAAATACATACTTGTGAAATTAATTTCATCATTAATCATTTTGAAACTTTCTCTTTCATACATAAATAAATAAAACGTGGTCGAGTAAGAGATACAAAACACCTTAAATATATATATATATATATATATATATATATATATATATATATATATATATATATATATATATATATATATATATATATATATATATAACATAAGGCCTTCTTGGAGACAGGCCACTTGACAGAACTTACATGAGTGAAAAGTCGGTTTATACAGTGAGAGAGTTAAAGGTTAAACACACACTAACAGAGTTAAATAGATTTAACATGTCCTAGGTTACAAGAAAACTACTATTTTCAAAGGAGAGAAACAACTACCCTAACATCATTACCCCAAAAGCAAAGATAAGTCCTACAGCTGGTCAGACGGACTACTGGAACCCATTAGGGAGACCGTGATGGTCATCCCCACCCTCTAGAGGCATGTCTGGTGAAGACATAACCCATCCAACTCCCGTATCAGGAGAATCATCATCATCATCACTGAGCTGGTAGTACTGTGGGTCCTCCTCTATAACCTCAACAGGGTCCTCCAAAACCATCTACTGAGGATCCTCCTCTACAGGCGGAGCTGGCACTGTATTTGGTTGATCAACGTCTGGAGGCTGATGGAGTACCAAGAGTCCCTGGGCTGCTAAATGCTGCAAATAAGGATCCAACGACGGTAATGAAATTTGGATAGTCTCGAAGGTGTCAGTCCTCCTCCTGGGTCCCTCTAAAACTGGGCCATCTATCGTGCTAACAGGGCCCGTATACTCAGTCGTCTGGGCCCCCTGATGAAAGACCCATGCATCCGGATCTTGTGCATTATCAAAGATAATGGCCCGTACCCTCGAGTGCGCTAGGGGCATGTTTGGATCCATCTATATTCAAGTAGATATATGTACCAGATAGGGAAAAGAAAATGCAAGGGTGAGATACCAATATATGGATGATTTATGACAACTACATGTACTACACACAAAAACAACATAGACAAATAAACAGTTACATACAACATAAGATTTTCAACATAATACAGTAACATCTACAATCATCGTTATTTTTGAAAAATTCATGGCACTTCTATGATTCATCAATCTATCCTAAATATCCGGAGCTCCCAACTCCATTTTAGAAAAACAGTGAGCTGATCAGGCTCAAAAAGCCAACACATGGCACAACTTAATCCCCACAGTACTGTCCAACTCAAGGCTCGATCAGTAATCAACACCTGTGGGTTCCAGAGCACACTGTCCTACACATAGCACAGCGAACAAGCCTCATGGAAATCATGGTCCATCAAGGCACCATGGATACAACTTCGCATGAGATACCTTCCCATTAAAGGTATTCACACAAAACAATTTGGGCACGTCTGCCAAATGCATGTAAAAACATTTTATTTTCGCTGTTTTTCTTTGTGTTTCATTCTTTCCTTTGTCGAGGCTCAAGGCTCACGACCATCCAAATTTTTTTCAATGTTTTAAACTTTTATTATCAACACGGGACATTAAAGTCCGAGTGTCAATCACAACAGTCCTAAACCGATGCACCAGTCTTGGATGTTGTAGTCATAGAAAACAACTTTCACATTTTTACCACATTCACCACGTTTTAATATAACGTGTATAGGACACACAGTTCACAACAATGTATATAGGACACACGATCCACACAACGTGACACGAATCATAGATCAACGTGTTTAAAAATTCTAGTATTCCGACGTCTCAGTTACTAGGTTCACTTTTCAACGTTATTTTTCATTCAGTGAAATCTAAATACAAAACAAAATATTTTCCGGAACTTATCCAAGTTATCGGATATTTTCATTTAAATAAAGCCTTAAAGGAAAACACATTGTCTGAAATTCATTTTGAAAAGAAAACACTAAGTTTATAGGAAATCCATTCCTTAAAAAAAATCTATTTTTATTTTGAAAATTTTATTTTTCTGAAAACACTTGAAGTTTTCAAATAAAATCTTTTTAGAATTAAGAAATCAATTTGTTTTCTTTTTATCATTTTCTTTTCATAAAATATTTTCAAAAATTGTTTATTCTAGCGTAAAACCATTTAAATTTTTTAGTCAAATAAAATTTTCTTTTTCCAAAATATTTCTTCAAATGGGATGTTTATTCTTAATATTCTTCATATAGTTTTATTAATGCTTTTATTTAGAGAATTTTTAATTGAGCACTAACACTAGTTAGGCTTTCCATGCAACAACCGAAACATCATCATAATAAACATAACAAGAAATCAACTAATTTAAATCTAACAACTCCAAACACATATTCATGAATATTCATCAAATCATAAAACATATATATATATATATATGTATATATATATATATATGTATATATATATATATATATATATATATATATATATATATTATATATTCAAAATCAACCAAATCAACATATCAACACTTCAGTTAAACATAACAAATCATAAAATTTCAAACAAAACACATACAAACACATACAAATACATATAGTTATCATAATTAAATATCCTTCAGGCTGTCTCCCCTTACCTCAAAATGAGTAGTAAAGAGACCGTAGTCCTTTCGTGTTCATGGAAAACAAACTTGATTTCGGAATCGCGATCTCGGATCTAAGCAAGATTAAGTTTATAATACAAGTTAAAATTTGATAAAATTACTTAAAAACTCTTATGCATGTTTCGGTTGTAACATGCTAATAAATATAAAATTTCTAGATTTTCACAAGCTTTTCGGATTTAAAATCCATAAACATTATAGGCATAAAAATTAAGTCTTAAAAATAAGCTTTAAATCCTTCAAATTGATACCAAATATAAATAGGTTTCGGCCTTCACACAATATAGTGGAAAAATAGTATTGTTCAACAATCTAATTTCTTGCATGTACTAATATTGTGTTTTTAAGCATTATTCAACTAAAAAAAAAATTGAACAAGACTTCATCAACTCCTCAAGTGAGTTTCGGCCTTATTAAAATAAAAAAGGCTAGGGATTTTAAAGTTTTCGAAACTCCACATTAAATAATTCATGCAAAGGAATCTGATTATCATACATGCATCCTTCCTAAAGATTCAAAGTTGGGCTTCACTAACAATATATTTTTAGAGTTTTAGCCACAAAATCATATTAAGGAAGGAAAAAATATTTTTGATAAAATCCATGAGTTGAAAAATACATAAATCAAAGTTCTTAAACCAAGCATGTGAGATTTTCATCAAAGTTCATCATTTTCCCTCTTGGTGTTTTCGGTCAACACCATGATCATAGGGTTGGATTTATTTCTCACCACATGCAATATATAAAAATAAAAGTGAATATGATTAGGGTTTTGTGCAAATTATTTTTATGTGAAAAAGGATTTTCCTTTAAAACATAAATTGAATTCATGAACATACAACATAGGTAACCAACATGCATGTGAAATTCTTTTGTAAAACCACCACCTTTTCTCCATTTGGGTTTCAGCCACTCATCAACAATGGTTATAGGAAGGTCTTTTTCAACATGCAAAGGTTGAAGATGGTTGTGAAGATGATGATGAGCTTAAACAAATTGGTTTCATGAACATGCACTAGAAAAAACCAACTTACAACAAAATTTATAAACATGCAAGTGGATATTAGGAACTTGAAAGAAATGAGCAAGAGTTGAGAATTTATACTCTCTAAATGATAATGGTGATGAGCAAAAGATGAAGATGAGGAGGAGTATTAGCTTCCAAACTCAAAAGCTAGAGGTTGAAGATGATGAATAGTAACCTTTGTGAAAGAAGTAAGTGTTGGCTTAAGTAGGAAAGAAAGCAAATGGAATGAAGTGTTAGAAGAGGGTATATATAGAGAAGTAAGTGTGGTGCGCTGCTGCTTCAGCCAAGGGAGAAGAGATTTTTCAAATTTTTTTAAACCAATTTTTTTTTTGAAATTAAAATAATAGGTTTTCCTTGTAAATTGAAATGATAATTACTTTAGGTAATGAATAGTGTCAAATATTGACAAGGGTCACTATTTACCTCAATCATATCTTCTCCAAATCTGGAAAAAATCTGGTTTAAATGAATTTGGTCCATTCCAGTTCCAATTGGTTCCCGTCAGTGCAAATCGATCGTATTTTTCTTTGTTAATTTTCAACCGGAAAAATTAAATTAAAATAAATAGTTTCTAAAATCATAAAAGTAATCTTAACTGGGTTAGAAAAATTTTGAATCTTATTTTGTGTATTAAAATTTATTTTTCGGGTCAGTAAAGTCTAACTGACAGCGAAAACTCAGACCGTAAATGTCTGAAATTTTCTACCAAAATTCAACTGCACTTTACTAAAATAAAATAAATTATGATATTGACATTTTGTTTATTAAAATAATTCTTCATAATATATTAAGCACTTAATTATCCATATAATCATAGATTACAAACAATAAGAAAAATCGGGGCGTTACATTATTACCCCTCTAAAAAGAAATTTCGTCCTCGAAATTATGTATCTGAAAATAAATCAGGATATTGTAATCTTATCTTGTCTTTTGCTTCCCAGGTCGCTTCCCCAGTTGTCTCGTCCCAAACAACTTTAACTAATGGAATTTGTTTTCCCCTGAGTTGCTTAATCCTCCTATCCTCAATCCGTACAGGCGAGGTCTCATAAGATAGGTTTTATTTTAACTGTACTGTATCCAGGTCAATTACATGGGATGGGTCGAGGACGTACTTTCTGAGTTGTGAGACATGAAAAACATTGTGGATTTTTGAAAGAAAAGGTGGTAAAGAGATTTGATAGGCTACTGGACCGATACGACGAAGAATCTGGTAAGGTCCAATAAATTTAGGAGTGAGCATTTTGGACGTTATAACCATACCTACTCCAGTTGTGGGTGTGACTATCAGAAATACATGTTCGCCTTCCTGAAATTCGAGAGGTCGTCTTCTCTGAACGGCGTAACTTTTCTGTCTGCTTTGTGAAGCCTTCATCCTTTCACGAATTTGTTTCACCTTTTTCGCCGCTTGCTGCACAACTTCAGGTCCTAAGATTGCGCTTTCTCCATCCTGATACCAACTCAAAGGCGTGTGGCATTTTCTTTCGTACAGAGATTCATAGGGTGCCATTCCTATGCTCAAATGAAAACTGTTGTTGTACGTGAACTCAATGAGCGGCAATAGGTCATCCTAACTTCCTCGATCATCTAGGACACACACTCTCAGTAAGTCTTCTAATGTTTGTTTTGTCCTTTCTGTTTGCCCATCGGTTTGTGGATGATACACAGAACTTAACCTCAACATGGTTCCCAGAGCTTTCTGTAAACTTCCCCCAAAAACGCAAAGTGAACTTCGGATCTCGATCCGAGACAATACTAGAGGGTACTCCGTGAAGTCTGATCACTTCCCTAATATACACCTCGGCTAGTTTCTCAACGGTATAATTGGCTTTAATAGGTAAAAAGTGTGCCGACTTTGTTAACTTGTCAACAACCAACCAAATCGAGTCGAAACCTTTGGAAGTCCTTGGTAATCCTACCACAAAGTCCATGGATATACTATCTCACTTCCACTCAGGTACATCCAGAGATTGTAACATTCCACCGGGTCGTTGGTGTTCTACTTTTGCCTTCTGACAAGTCAGACAGGATGCCACATACTCTGCCACTTGTTTCTTCATGCCTGGCCACCAAAATCTTTGTCTTAGATCTTGGTACATCTTGGTTGATTATGGATGAATACTCAGTTTGCTCTTATGTGATTCTTCGAGAATCATCTTCCTCATCTCAGGATTGTCAGGTACGTAGATTCGTCCTTTGCACCTTAGGATGTTATCTGGCCCCATACTAAACTCTGTGACTCTTCCTTGTTCCATAAGCTTTTTCTTCTCTTGAAGGTATATGTCGGTAGTTTGTTGTTCTTTGATTTCTTCCATCAATCCACTTGAGATCTTAATCATTCCCACACTAATTCTCTTCGGGCTCATCTCCATTATTAAATCGAGATCGCAGAACTTCTCGATCAACTCTAACTCTTTCACCATCATTGTTGAAACATGTATGGCTTTCCGGCTCAAAGCATCTGCCACGACATTCGCTTTTTCATGATGATACTGTAAAGGAAAGTCATAATCTTTCAAGAATTCCATCCACCGCCTTTGTCTCATATTGAGTTCTTTCTGGTCGAACAGATATCTCAAACTCTTGAGGTCGCTGAAAACATCAAACTTCGCTCCATACAGATGATGTCTCCATATCTTTAGTGCAAAGACCACCGCATCTAATTCCAGATCCTGCGTTGGGTAATTATTCTCATGAGTCTTCAGTTGACGTGACGCATATGCTATGACCTTCCTGTGTTGCATTAATACACAACCCAAACCCTAGTATGAAGCATCGCAGTACACCTCGTAGGTTCGTTAGGTTCAGGAAGTATTAACACTGGTGAAGTTGTCAAACGTTCCTTTATCGTTTGGATACTTTCTTCACATTTTGTAGTCCACACAAAAGGTTGGTCCTTCCTTGTAAGTTCAGTCAACGGAGCAACAATCTTGGAGAACCCCTCGATAAATCTCCGGTAATATCCAGCCAAGCCAACAAAACTCTGGATTTATGTTACTGTCCTCGACCTTTCCCAAGAAAGCACCGCGTCCACTTTAGCAGGATCTACTGCAATCCCATCTCTTGAAATCACGTGCCCCAAGAACTTACTTCTTCAAGCCAAAATTCACACTTCGAGAGTTTGGCATACAACTCTTTCTCGCGTAAGATCTGTAGAACTTGTCGTAGGTGTTCTTCATGTTCCTCATGACTCTTAGAGTATATGAGGATGTCATCGATGAATACGACAACAAACTTATCAAGAAACGGTCGAAAGATCCGATTCATATAGTCTATGAAGACAGCAGGTGCATTTGTTACTCCAAAAGGCATCACAAGATAATCATAATGCCCGTAATGGGTTGGAAACGTCGTCTTTGGTATATCTCCGGTCTTCACTCTAATATGGTGGTAACCCGTCCTCAAGTCTATATTCGAGAAAATAGCAGCTCCCTGCAGTTGATCCATCAGGTCATCTATGCGGGGCAACGGGTACTTGTTCTTGATCTTAACTTTGTTCAGCTGCCTATAATCCACGCAAAGTCTTGAACCTCCATCCTTCTTTCGGACTAAAAGAACAGGTGCTCCACGTGGAGAAACACTGGGTCTTATGAACTACTTTGACAACAGGTCTTCCAACTGAGCCTTCAACTCAACGAGTTCTGTAGATGACATCCGATACGGAGCAATCGATATCGGACCCGTTCCTGGAACAAGATCAATGGATAATTCAATATCCCTTACTGGTGGCAATCCTAGGACATCATTCGGAAACACCAACGGAAAGTCCTTCACAACAGGTATGGTATTCAAATCGACTTCTGTTAGAACCAAAGTGGTTTTGGATTAAAATAATCTCTTAAGTTTTGATGTTAACAAAAAGGTTCAATTTGTATGGCAAAGTATTTGTTAAAGGTTTAACTTGTTTGTTATAAGTATGGAGGGATTACTTGATTTTATGCGAGTCAGAGGAACTAAACTTTAAAGTATGGAATTTACAGATTCTAGTTCAAACCTCTAGACCAGTCTACAACTCTTGGTAAAATTCTGAGTCTTTAGCTTTATGGTAGACGAGATCATTAAAATAAGAATAGATGAGGTCTTAGATTTAACTAAGGTAGAAGCATTACTAAGAAGAAACAAATGCTTAATGAAGAAGGAGTCAAAACTTGGAGAAGAAGAAGTCAAAACTTGTTTAAGAAGGATTCAAAACTTAATGAAGAAGAAGTCAAAACTTGATGGAGAAGAATTCAAATACTTAATGGAGAAGAATTCAAATACTTGGAGAAGAAGAAAAGGTTGGAGCCGTGTGGATTTGGCAAGAGTTTTGGGTCAATTTGTCAAATGGCATTTTGTAGGAATTGTCATAAAAAGACAAGGGTATTTTGGTCATTTCATAACAAAATTCAATGTTGCCATAAATGTGCTATTAATTGCCATTTATGATAGGATAGACTTGTCAAGAATGCTAATCAAGTTGGTCAATCCAATGTCTCTGCTACTTTGCCGACTTCCCGATCCATCTGACTCAGGCTCTGACTAGAGACATCTCGACGTATAGGCCCGTAACAAACATAATACTTTAATTTTTTTCCCAAAATGTTCAAAACTTTCAGTATCATAGTAAATATGATAAAAATATTTTTCATCTCGTTAACGATTCAAAATTAGGTCTTCGAGCAAAGAACTTTTCTTGTCGGTGAAAACACGAAAACAATGAGACAGGCTTCCGTCTGAGTTTTCAACCAAAAACTTCCCTGTAACCTTATAAAAATAAGTATAACAAGGAAATGACCTTGGTTTATCCAAAATCATTTTCTAAGTCTCGGATAAAAATATATATTTATATATTTATCATCGATATTACGAAACAGCGAAAATCGGGGTGTTACATTACTACCCCTCTTAAAAAAATTTCGTCCTCGAAATTTCGTAGCTTAAAACCAAACAGGATTTTGTAATTACACTTTGACCCTAAAATCTTACTTTGTATTTCATCGCCTCATTCCTTTCATCTTTAACATTATAACAGAATCAATTCTTATGCCATTCTATTTATCCTCGAAACTTTTCACTACCGCATTCTCTCCACTACCTTAATATTTTATCTTAGTCTATTACACTTTAAAGAACAAAACCAACGCTTAATCTCTTCATTTAACTTTCTCAATACAAATCCATTAGGAAACACTTTCTCCAATATCTAACTTTCACAGCTAACATCAAAACCAACACTAACGTTACCATAACATCAATTAACCTTCTACTCAAGAGATGCAATCATAGTCTTAGTCCAATTGGGCTTAGTCTACTCTTCTAGTCATATCAAATTTACACTTTTCTAGTCTCCAATCAAAACATTATAACATTTCTAAGTTACACATGATAAACTTTTTCCAAGAACCTAAGAAATTCAATCTTATTGAAATTAAATCTTACCACATCCATCATAATTCGTTCTCTTATTAATTCCACTTGAATCTTTTGCCTACTTCGATTTCATATCCTCCATTTGCCTCTCATTTTCAATTTGATTCTCAAGCCCCATTAGTATCCCTGGTTTAAGAAATTTCTTATGCACATCTACCCTATTGTCCAAAGAAATACACAACTCCTAACAATTTCCTCCATTCGAAAACTTAACTCTATCACTTATACAAGGAAGTGCTTATATCCTATCTGCCCTTATCTTATATATTTGCAACCGAGAAAAATATTATAAAATAAAGTTTCTCTAAGACCATTACCCTTAAGAGTTGCACCAAAACAAAGCCAAGAAATCCAGATGAACACTCCCTAATGGCAATCTTAAATTTAAGAATGTCCAATTTTTACTATGGATCATCAACCACATTTTTACCAAAATAAGACCTCAAAGATTATAAACATTTCATCATAGCTTATCACACTCGAAAGACATAATCAAAACTTAATCACTTCTTACCTCCAAATTAGTCTGCTAACAAAACCTCTTCCACACCTTATCCTCACAACAAATATCAAGTTCAACACTAACTTTACTTTACTACATATATTAACTTTCAACCCAAAGCACACAATTGTAGTCCTAGTTTCCTTTGAACATATTCCACCACTCCAAATTATAACATAGTCATTCATTTCAATCTTAAAGAATACAATTACATTTCTCCATGCAATTACAACCAAAAGGAATCACTTCAACTTGAATTATCCAAAATCATAATTCTTAAACTTCTCTAACAACTTAGTTTCACTCAAGAACTCCTCTTTACTATTTTCGTCCAGCTTAAGGACAACTACCATATTTTTTTTCTTCCATTAATTCTCGGACTCACTAAGTCAACATTAACCATAAATATTGATCACTACTCTAAATTCCTTTAATGATATATCTACCTCGATCATAAAGTCCATTGTAATCATCTCACTCAAAAATGTTGAACTTAAGGGTTCTCATAATACCATTCACATCTATACACTAACGAACTCCTATCAACTCTGGTTCGTCCTACCATAAAGATGACAAAAATTTGGTACCACACTATCTCCCAACTAACCTGCTAAAGATAGGTCACCTCACTCCTTATCCATCCTACTAAGGATGATCAGCTGGACTTAGTCTCAACTTAGTCCTCAACATTTAAAAGTAAACTTAACCGACACACTTTGATAAACTTCTGTTTTTAATCTGAAACAACACTTAAAGATACTCCATGAAGTCTGAACAATCCTCTGATACACTATTTGGTTAACTAACTCTGCTTATGAATCTTAACTCGTAAGAAGATGTAAACTTCACCAGTCGATCAACGATCATTTGAATTCAAACAAAACTCATACAGGTCTTCAGAAAACTCATAACAAAGATTGAAGGAATGTCAACATCTAAACAAGGAAGGTTTCAATTGTACATCTTGATGTAGAGATATTCAACTCACGACGGATGAAATAAGTCACACATCGACAACATTTGGAAAGTACATAGAATTAAGATGATCAATGACAACAAGTACTTTCGAACTATAATAAAACATGACCCTGATGATCCTAAAAGAATTTCTCAAGAAAAGAAATTTTTTCTGGATTCCACTTTCACATAAGCATAGAAAAGAATTTTATTAATTTGAAGGATATCAGAACATCCAGTATGGAAAAAGATCATTCCATCAGGTTCGTGGATGTAAAAATGCATGATCAATACACATTTACAAACATGAATCTAATAAAGTTCATTCTTCCACAAGAATCTTCCAATGGATTCAAATAATCAAGGAGTGAATAATGTCTAATCCCAAGAGGATTAATTCTTATTCTTAATACAAAGAATTTACAAAAGGATGACTTTCACCTCTATCAAAAATAGAAGTGACGAAACCGAGTTTCACCAAGAAACTTCTGCTATCACGAAATTATTTGGGTTATAACTCAAGAAAATAGTCATAACCACTTCTCTCAACAAAGTGTGAAAATATCCAGACCAATCGATTTCTTTAAACCAATTCACTCAAATGTCTAATACATCGAGGATCATTTGGAAGTGTGAGTACGACTTCTTACAACAAAGAAATGAATAACTGGAAATTTATGAATCAGCATAACTAATTCATGAGTCTTCACAGACTGTAAATTAAAATCAGAAAATATGTCTGACACATACCAACTTCATCGTTGTGATTATCTAATACAATCACAGGATTTGAGAAATAATTGTCAACTGACAAACACAAGAGAATCAAAGGGTACAATGAAGAATTCCTCAATCACGAGACACTCACCCAAGATCGAAAATCCACTCGATTCGTCTTGGTTCCAACCAACATACACGTCTTTCTAGCCAAACTTAATATGACCACCTTGAATTTGGGTACGATTCCGGACAACTTAATCAATCGATCAAACATGCAAAAGGTTGATCTTTCCTCCTAAACTGAGTTGACGATGCAAAACCTTAGATAGGTCATTACTCCAATCTGGTACTAACTCGTCTTCAAGTCGATCTTTGAGTAGATAACAACTCCTCGCAATTAATTTATCAAATCAACTACGCAAGTTAGAGAATACTTATTCATAATTCGTCCTTTTACCTAGTCATCAGAAATCTAGACGGTAACACGAACCTCCACACAACGTTGGTGCATCACAAGGAAAACTCGGTCTAACGAACGATTCAGACCACCGATTGAACTCGTTTCAATCTTGGTAGGCAACATCCTACACAAAAGAACAGAGATCTGACCGCATCCAGAAACTAGATCAATCAAAATCAATGTCCTTTGCTAACCCTAAACCTAGAATATTTCCAGGAACACTCCCGGAAAAATCCTATACACAAACATCTTGTTTCGAATGTCTGACACGATTCACAAAATAATCGAATGTCATATTCGAACCCAAGTAACACTCAAGATCTACGGTCTTCCAGGACATAAAACCCTTGGAAAAACCATCAACAAAACATATACTTGTGCGTCAACACACATTGCTTCAACAAGAAACAATTCAAACAAAACTCAACCAGAGATCACACAACAAAAACTTAACAGACCTATTCCCCAAAGATCCCGAAAGACTCGACCAGCTCTGATACCACAAATGTAACACCCTCCCTTGGGCATTACTTTCTAAACACGTGTGAAAATAAAATTAAAAGATAATTTGCTGGTGCTTTCGGAAAATAACTTATATATAAGTACATAAGTGTTTGAAGGACTCCACTTCTAAGCCATAATCAACACACAAACTTACTATCATAGCTTGGCAAACCTATTTAATTTAAAGGATATACTTAAATACAAGATAGTAGTTTTACAAAAATTTCGACAGAGTCTCCTCTGTAATTCGGACATCCCAAATAAAATAACACCTGTTAAAATGATTACAGTTTCACTCCAGAATTCTAGCTACACTAAATTCAACCAGGCATCAATACATAAAAATAATAGTTATAGCCATAAGCTTTACAAAACCAAAAGAAATAGCTTAGATTTTCATTCAAAAGATAGGCTCTCCGAGCCTTAAACATTCCATTATAAAATAAAGGCTCTCTGAGCCAAACTCATACCTACTATCAAAATAATCTAAGTCTTAACCCTAAGCTGGTCGTTCTAAGAGTTATTCTGCAAGTAATACCTCATCCATCAACTACATCTAAGTCTCGGAATGACTTAGACAGACTCCTCTGCACCATTTGTGATAGAGTACCCATGGTACAATATCGAACTTAGAAGAATCCTGAAATGTGTGTGTAAGGGTGAGACGCCAATATATGGTTTTAACCCAATAACTAAATGCTCGACACCACATAACACATATACATTTACCACACGAACATTTATAAGCTAATAGTTTATTAGTGGGTTTAACACCCCAAACATCATCCATAAAATTATGCATGACACTTCTATTCATCATCTAATTTTCGTCCTAATCTCATGAGATATCCCAACATCATATGAGTTGATCAGACTCCAAAGCCACACTGGCTAACTTGGCCAACTGCCAACAAAAAGCAACCTCTTCCCATCTTAAAACAACAAAGGCATACATAGCCAGGCACACAAGGCCAAACACCTTGCTAATGTCCACAATCAGTGGCAACACCAGAAGCAAGTAAGATGGGGTCTACATCTCCATGTCCTCCCTAGGCACATGAGATAATGCACATCGGAATTACCTTTCGCCGCTGGTAATTAATGCATTAAAACCACAAATCGCAGGCACGTCTGCCAAATGCATGCAAAACCCTTTTGTTTTCTTCTTTTCTTTGTGCTCACTCTTTCTTTGCCGAAGCTCAAAATGGCTTACGACTCACAACGTTTTAAAACACTTTTAAAACTTTCATTACAACACAGGACCTCACTGTCCATAAAACATTTATCAAAACATAGGACCTCACTGTCCATAAAACTTTTATCAAAACATAGGACCTCACAGTCCGAGTGCTCAATCCCGACACCTCCCGACCGGTGCACCAATCGTAGGTTCGTGGCACTAGAAACATCTTCAATGTTTCAACACAGTATACCTCATGTATACAATTCATCACAGTATACCTCATGTATACAATATAGGCCCTCAAAGTCCAAATGACTGAGTCCATCACAACACAGAACCTTAGTACCCCGACGTCTCGGTTACTAAGTTCCACACCACTATTAACACGAAATCAGTTTTGCTTTCATAAATTCTTTTTCCAAAAATTGGAAATTTATCAGTAAAATCTTTAAATAATAAAACTTGGTTTTCACAAATATGAGTCACTTGAGGTTTTAACTTCCTTAAAATATGTACTGCCGTTTCAAAATACTTTCCTTCTATACTTTTCCAAATCTATCATCATACTTTTCCAAATCAATCATCAATTATCACTTTTAAAGCTTCTCAAATCAATACTTAACTTTTTCCACTGAAAACATTTTCTAAAATCATCCTAACTTCTTTTCAACAATTAAAGTCATAAAATAACTTTGTATAATATTACAAACTTTCTTTCATCAAAATTAGCAGTACTTAACATTTTCACAATTTCTCTCTCATTGTGACTCGAGTTATTTTTACACTAATAAATTATCATCATAAAAATTCCTTATTTTTCCAAAATAATACTTTTCACCACTATTATATTCCAACGTTTCCCATAAAACATTGAATATAATTTACACAGCTTATTAAAGCTTTTATCTGATTAGTCGGCTGTGCACTGACCACAGTCAGGCTTCTCAAACAACACTCACAAGCAACATTCAACAACAAACCACTAGACAGATCATGTACCATAGTAATATCATATTCAAATAAATAATTTAAAACAGATCACACACTGATACTCAGATATACAACACAACATAAACCACATAATCAGATAACCACAACCACATCAATTATACATAATACACAACAAGCAAATGGTCACAAACAAATGGTTATTGAGAAAAATCCATCAGGCAAGCTCCCCTTACCTCTTGAAGACTCGAACTAAATAATCTCCCGAACTCGATTCGATTCCTCTTCGTCAGTGTAAATCAGCTAACTCCGTAGTTTCCTTCAAGCGAATTGCAACCAAAATAAATCAAATCAAACAACAACACACTTAAATCAATGGGGGTTAGGGTTCGGCTTTACCCAATTTTCTAGGTTAGGAAACTTAACTTAGGGATTAATGATCCATAAGTTAATTAAGCATGATTAATTACTTTAACCATGATTATGAACCAAGAACATGAACTAAAACTCATCTAGTTCCAAGAACTAGGGTTTCGGCCAAAGGCTGAGTTTGGAGTTAGAAATCTCTAAAATTTCTAAACTCTTGGATTTAATCAACATACAAAACCTAGAGTTAGATTCAAGTGTTACAAACAACTTTTGAATCATAAAACCAACAAGTGCTCATACCTAGGGTTTCGGTTTTTGAAGAATCAAATAGGCTCAAGTTAGATTTTTAATCTTCTATATACTTAAATACAAGAACTATCAAGATATAATCATGAATCAAGACATGAAATTGAAATAAAACCTAAGAACACAATTTTGACCTAGGTTCGGCCATGACCAGAATTTAGGGAAAGAAATTTCACATGCTCTTGTGCTTCTAGATGATGAAAATAGAGATGATTATAAGATCATAGCAATTGGTTTCATGTCAAAAGGAGTTTTCTAGAATTAGTTATGAATTTTTCAATCTAGTTTCAAGAACTTTAAATAAATGAAGAACATGTTGATCAAAGGCATAAACTCAAGAATCTTATGATGAGAAAAGCTTAGAATAGCAAGATTAAGAGAGACTACCTCTTGATGATCAAAGAAAATGATGATTTGGATGATGTTCTTCAAGAATGTCTCATGGTGTTCTTGAGAACTTAAGGGAGAAGATGAACCAAGTTAGGGTTTTAGAACAGTTTCGGTATTTTGGGTATATCTCTCAACATACTTATCCGTTTTGGATGATCTTTATGTCGTTGGAAATAAGAGAGAAAGATGAACAACTTTCATGTTGAAAGTTTTCCGAGATTCAAAATAGAAACTGATCAGAATGGCTCTGCAAAATCGGACGAGTTATGAACTCTTTAGAGCAAGAATCAAGAATTTGGAAAAAAAATGACTTAAGGAAGAAAATATCCTATTTAAATGAAGAAACAACCAGCTTATTGAAGAAGAAACAAATGCTTAATGAAGAAGGAGTCAAAACTTGGAGAAGAAGAAGTCAAAACTTGTTTAAGAAGGATTCAAAACTTAATGAAGAAGAAGTCAAAACTTGATGGAGAAGAATTCAAATACTTAATGGAGAAGAATTCAAATACTTGGAGAAGAAGAAAAGGTTGGAGCCGTGTGGATTTGGCAAGAGTTTTGGGTCAATTTGTCAAATGGCATTTTGTAGGAATTGTCATAAAAAGACAAGGGTATTTTGGTCATTTCATAACAAAATTCAATGTTGCCATAAATGTGCTATTAATTGCCATTTATGATAGGATAGACTTGTCAAGAATGCTAATCAAGTTGGTCAATCCAATGTCTCTGCTACTTTGCCGACTTCCCGATCCATCTGACTCAGGCTCTGACTAGAGACATCTCGACGTATAGGCCCGTAACAAACATAATACTTTAATTTTTTTCCCAAAATGTTCAAAACTTTCAGTATCATAGTAAATATGATAAAAATATTTTTCATCTCGTTAACGATTCAAAATTAGGTCTTCTGAGCAGTAAACTTTTACTGTCAGTGAAAACACAGAAAACAGCAGACCGGCTTCCGTCTGAGTTTTCAACCAAAAACTTCCCTGTAACCTTATAAAAATAAGTATAACAAGGAAATGACCTTGGTTTATCCAAAATCATTTTCTAAGTCTCGGATAAAAATATATATTTATATATTTATCATCGATATTACGAAACAGCGAAAATCGGGGTGTTACACGCTTCTGTCACTTTAGTAGTCGAGCGCTTCTGCCACATCAGCAGACGAGCTCTTAAGTATAGCACGTCCATCTCTCTGGACTAGGCAGAAAGTATGTAGACGCATTATCAGTAGACGAGCCTGTCTCACTGATAAGTAAATCTTGCTTGTCCAAAGACCTGCACGTCCACTAGTTTTAAGATGTGAAACAGTCTAAGCTTAAACGTATTTATTTCAAATGATTGCTTATTTAATTCAAGGAATATATGTCTTTCACCTTGATGCTTCTTTTGCACGAAATCTTTATCTCTTGGATAAAAGAACTTCGTACCATCGAAACCATAAACCTTTGTACTTTGTCAAAATACATTGTTGTAAAGATCAAGTCAAGTACAAAGATGGTTAGTCAGAAAGCAACCTTTGGTACAATAGAGAAGTGACAGTTCTACTTTGAGCATTCCTCTGTTAAACAAAAGCACTTCTTAGTGAAGCATATCAAGTTATCAGTCTCAACGGATCCAAGCATTTAATGCTAAGTCTAAACGGATACAATTTGAAGACCGTTGAAGAAGATCAAGACAGAGAAGCACATAAGCTATATATATACTTGAAGAACTCCAAGGATAATCAGCGATAGAGATTCAATATATATAGATATATGCAGTAACACAAGCTCTGATATCATAGTTCAGAAACTCTGTTGAAATTGTAACACAAGTTTACGTGTAAATCGTGTTGATCTTAAACTTTCAAATCCTCACACATAGTGAGTTCTTAGATCAAAGCTTTAAACCTCTTTGTTAGTGTAAGAGCCTGAAGAGGCTTGGTAGAGAAAGAATACTTGTAGCCTGAAGAGGTGTTGAATACTTGTAAAGCTACTGGATTATAGTGGAGAAAAACCTTCAGGTAGAAGGGACTGGACGTAACTCTTGGTTGGAAGAGAGTGAACCAGGATAAAACACTTGTGTGAATCTTCTAAACCCTTATCTTTTACAGTTTTTGTTTATACTAACTGTGGGGTTCTGAATCTGAGTTTATTAACTCTTCAAAAAACGTTTTCCTGTTTGTGTGTTGTTTTTATTGTTTTACTTGTAAAAGGTTTGAGAAAAGACTTTTTCGAAAATCTGTTAGGAAACATAATTCAACACCCCTTCTTGTGTATCCCTGTGTCAACTTCAACTTCCTCCTCGACTTCTAAGCTAGTCAAAAGTAAGTATTTCTGATCTTCTTCCTTCGAAAAGGTTTTCACTTGGTTGGCGGATAAGAATCCAGAAATCTCAAGATTAGGGAAAACTAAGGTTTTGTGGGCACAATCTAAAAGAACGTGATTGGAAGATAGTCAATCCATACCCAAAATTACGTCTAGTTGTACTAAAGGTAAACAGATCATATAAACAAGGAAGTGTTGATCCATAATGACAATAGGGCAGTTCAAGCCCACCACATTAACAGTAACAAGTTCAGCAGTAGGAGTTGAAACAATCCAATCATACGACAAAGAAGAAACAGGTAACCCTAACAGTCTCACACAATCCGCCGAGATAAAAGAAATCATCGTACCCGAATCGAAAAGCACAGTTAAGAGGTTACCGGCTACGTTACAGCTACCTTGTATCAGATCTTTGGAGTTCGAGGCATCGACACCACTCATGGTAAAAACTCTTCTTCTAGACGTTGGTTTATTGACTGGTGCGCTGTTGACGGTAGGTTCCCGTTTTGGTGCTTTACAGTCTTTTGCCAAGTGCCCCAATCGATCACAGTTGAATCACTTCATTCCTCTCAACGAACAAACATCTGCCAAATTGTTCGGGTCTCCACATTTGTAGCACTTCCTCCCTTGACCTCGTCCTTGTCTTCCTTTCTGGTTCTGGCTTTGAAACTGGTTCCTAGAAAGTGAGGGTCCCCCAACATTCCCTCTGTTGATAGGCTACTGGACTGATACGACGAAGAATCTGGTAAGGTCCAATAAATTTAGGAGTGAGCTTTCTGGACTTTATAACCCTACCTACTCCAGTTGTGGGTGTGACTATCAGAAATACATGTTCGTCTTCCTGAAATTCAAGAGGTTGTCGTTTCCGATCGGTGTAACTTTGCTGTCTGCTTTGTGAAGCCTTCATCCTTTCACGAATTTTGTAACTGCCTGATTTTAATTATGTTGTTCAACCGGTTAAAATATAATTAATTATATTTTAATATGAGAGTTAGAAAGTTTTTTTGAATAAAATAAAATCTTACTCATAGTCTACTTTATGGTAGAAAATTACGGTAAAATTTCGGGTTGAAAATTTGGACGAACCCCAGTCCGCGTTTTCACTGACAGTACAAGTTTTCTGAGAAGAAAACCTAATTTTGAACCGTGAATGAAACGGTTAGTGTTTTTGCAATATTTTGTATGATATTGAAAATTTTCGAAAATTTGAGTTCGGAAATAAAATATAATATTTATTCCGGGCGAAATACGATCGGAAACTTGAACCGGATACGCAATGGAGTAGAAAAGGGAGCCCAAAAGAAGTGAAGTGACTTGATGAGATGTGATGGACATGGGTTATGACACACTCCAAAAGTGTAATCATCACACTTTTCAAATTATATCATATTATATTCAAAAAACCCATTTTTCTCTATCTTCTTCAACCAAACAAGGCATAAGCCAAAACTTGGCCATCAAGACTTGCTTCTTCCTTCTCTTTCATGCCCATCTCACCTCTCCATCTATAAATACCCATTTCATTTTCTCTTCATCACCTTCCTACTTCTTCAATTTCTCAATTTTAAGTTTCTAACACTTAAAGTTTCCATTTTTACTTAGTTTCAAGCTTCAAGATCTTCATACTTTTTCTTTCTAGTTTCAAGGGTAACCCTCTCATACTCTTCTATTTCAAGTTTTACACTTATTTCATGAGTTTACTTTATGTCTTCTTAAAATGTTATTAAAGCTCTTTTAACTTCTAAAATCTCTAGAAAATGGTACAAAACTCCGTTTGAGTTGAAACCAATTTCTATGGACATCTATTAATCTCTACTTTCATATTCTTAGAGCTTGTATCAAACAAACATCTCTAACCTATTTTTCCAAGGATGGTCGAAACTATGTATTAGTGGCCTAGGAAGTTTTGTTTCAACTTTTTGAAAGATGATCATGTATTTGGGCTTCTAGATACCTCTTGATCTTAAATCTAAAGTATCGGAAAGTTTAAATATTTCTACCTTATTTCTCCTATGATGGCTGAACCTATGATGGTTGTGAACCTAGGATGTTTTGTTTTCATTTTCCAATATGATCATGGACTTGAGCTCCTTAATACATTTGGATGCTAAGTCTAAGAGATTGGAAAGTTTAAAGATTTCTAGCCTATTTATCCTATGATGGTCGAACCTATGATGGTTGTGAACCTAGGATGTTTTGTTTTCATTTTCCAATGTGATCATGGACTTAAGCTCCTTAATACATTTGGATGCTAAGTCTAAGAGATTGGAAAGTTTAAAGATTTCTAGCCTATTTCTCCTATGATGGCCCAACCTATGATGGTTGTGAACCTATGATGTTTTGTTTTCATTTTCCAATATGATCATGGATTTGAGCTCCTTAATACATTTGGATGCTAAGTCTAAGAGATTGGAAAGTTGGAAATTTCTAGCTTACTTATACTAAAGAGGCTGAAACCCTAACATAAAAGGGGTGAAAGGTTTTTGATTGATTTGTGATATCAAATGATTGATTCATACTCTTTAATACTCTAAGATCATTGATCTAAGAAATTGTGTTGTATTGAAAACCCTAGCCTATTTTGTAATACAAGACTGAAACCTACCCTAAGTGGTTGGATGATTTTAATTCCATATTTTCAAGTTATAGCAATTTATCTAAGTTACCTAGAACCTAAGTGATAAGTATCCAAAGGCTTATGTCAAGAAAAGAATCCTAACTCTAATTTGAATTAAATGGCCAAACCTGGCCTAAAGAAAACATAGATGAGTTTGTTTGATTTATTGGTTATTATGTTGATTGGTTGAAGGTGGAGTTAGTACTTTGTGGTCTGACAACAAGGAGCTTCGAGTTCGGGAGTTCGCTAATAACCCTGGTGAGGGGAAGAACCAACCTATCGTCGGAATGGATAAGTAGTAGATTGAATAATAATTGTGTAGGGTGACCTAAACCCTACTAGTAGTCGAGTAATCGACAAGACCAAAATCACATTGGAAACCTTTTCTGAAAAACCAATGGCGATTCGGGGATTGTAGGTTTATCAATATTAGGTTGATTTTATATTGTTGATGGTTGATTTTATTTTATTACCTTTATTGAATTGATTTTGTGCTATGTTGGTGATATGGGAATATTTTAATTGATATTGTGTTATGCATGATCTGCCTGGTTTTTATTATTATGCTTTGTGAATTTTAAGCAAAGATATATATGTTGTCTAAGAGATGATTGTTTTGGGTGTGAGGATAATGATGATTTAGAAGTGCCTAACCTAGATGATATGTTAAAGAGGTGTTATGGCATAGATTATGTGTCAAGTTCTAATGGAAGGTTAAGGCACTAGAATGTTGTTAAAACGGGTTGGTGAGATTCAAGTATAGGTGTTGTTGTCCACAATCGTGTATTGGTAATATAATACACAAGGACAAAAATGTATTGGTAATATAATACACAAAGACAAAAGTGTATTGGTAATATAATACACAAGGACATCTGTGTTTTGGTAATATAATGCATCGTGTATTGGTAATATAATACACGTAAAATACTTCTGTGTATTGGTAATATAATACACCGTTTATTGGTAATCTAATACACGTAAAATGAAGAGTTCTCACGAGACGACTTCCTCTTTAGGAAATAGGTGTGCAGCTATGGTGTCTTTGAGTAGCATGAGATTCGGGTAGAGGATTATATATTAACTTGAGGATGATCTGTTGGTTATGTGTGTCGTTTGTCTGTGACAATTACTGTATAATTTACTATGACTCTTTTCCACTTTTTGATGATAGAAGTGTTTCTTATCCCCTGTATATTTTTGTATGTTGTATTTTATCTCCTTGTGGAATCGTACGAGAAGATCCTGTGGATGAGCATAACCAGGAGGAGTTGGATGGAAATCCCTACGAACCGGAGGCTGGAGGACGAGCTGTGACCCATGGTGGTTAGGGTCTAGTTAGTTATGGCCAGTGCGTCTCGTGAGGTATATTTTTATTATGTTTTCCGCTGTTTAACTTTTTGTCTAAGTATATGCCTGAGAGGGATCCTACAGATAGGATATCATCAATAGTGTTTTGTAATATGCATAATATACTTATATTGTGAAATGTTATCTATATGAAATTGTATACTTTATAAGTTAAATTTTTAATTTTTTTACGTAT
Organism: Sophora flavescens; assembly: GCA_030762895.1. Taxonomy (NCBI): domain Eukaryota; kingdom Viridiplantae; phylum Streptophyta; class Magnoliopsida; order Fabales; family Fabaceae; genus Sophora; species Sophora flavescens. Next base: position 142,802,456 of record CM061066.1, on the reverse strand, counting down.
TTCACGATAAGCGTGCGATTAAGAAATTAATTAATAAGGATTTAATCTAATAACACAACGGGGCACAGCAGGGTGTCTCCTTTTGGTATTAGAGCAGTTTGGTTCTAAAACGGACTGTGGGTTATGTCCGATCAGAATCAAGGATTGCGAGGTTTAGGATGTTGTTACTTCTGTGTCTAGTTGAATCCACATCGGATTTTGACTATGCGTAGAAGTTGGGTAGTGTGTCCGAATCTGATGTTAGAGGTTAATATTAGTATGGCATATGGTATTTATATACTTGTCTATGTAGTATTATATGTCATACTAATGAGAGCGGGTGAATTCTTTTAACAGAATCATGGCTCGTGGAAGAGGACGTCCAACTAACAGTGGTGACGGAACTCCCGAAAGGATTATTGGAGCCGTCAATGGTAATGCTGACAATACTGAGAATGGAGGAGGATCATCTTAGACTTCAAATGCAATGGAAACCCTAGCTGCGTCTATGCAATTGCAAACCCAGCAGAATGCTGAGATGCTGCAGATGAACAAAGAACAGCTAGAAATTAAGAATCAGAGAAGGGCGGTAGCAGCTGAAGATGCCGGATTGACTAATTTTATGAACGGAAAGCCACCTCAATTCCGAGGAGAGTATAACCCAGAGAAGGCGGAATGGTGGATACAAGAGATCGAAAAGATATTTGCGATAATGCGCTGCAGTGAGGAGAAGAATGTGACTTATGCTGCCTTTATGCTAAATGAAGGAGCAGAGTTCTGGTGGAAGGGAAAGAAATGATTATTGGAGGCTGAAGGAAGTGTGGTGTCTCATTTTGGTATCAGAGCAGTTTGGTTCTAAAACGGACTGTGGGTTATGTTCGATCAGAATCAAGGACTGCGAGGTTTAGGATGTTGTTACTGGCCGTGTCCAGTTGAATCCACATCGGATTTTGACTATACATAGAAGTTGGGTAGTGTGTCCGAATCTGATGTTAGAGGATAATATTAGTATGGCATATGGTATTTATATACTTGTCTATGTAGTATTATATGTCATGCTAATGAGAGTGGGTGACGTCTTTTAACAGAATCATGGCTCGCGGAAGAGGACGTCCAACTAATAGTGGTGACGGAACTCCAGAAAGGATTATTGGAGCCGTTAATGGTAATGCCGACAATACTGAGAATGGAGGAGGATCATCTTCGACTCCAAATGCAATGGAAACCCTAGCTGCTGCTATGCTATTGCAAACCCAGCAGAATGCTGAGATGCTGCATATGAACAAAGAGCAGCTAGAAATTAAGAATCAGAGAAGGGCGGTAGCAGCTGAAGATGCCGGATTGACTAATTTTATGAACGAAAAGCCACCTAAATTCCTAGGAGAGTATGACCCAGAGAAGGCAGAATGGTGGATATAAGAGATCAAAAAGATATTTGCGACTATGCGCTGCATTGGGGAGAAGAAAGTGACTTATGCTGCCTTCATGCTAACTGAAGGAGCAGAGTTCTGGTGGAAGGGAAAGAAATGATTATTGGAGGCTGAAGGCTGAACGATTAACTGGCAGTTATTCACTGACTGCTTTTTCGAAAAATATTTTCCGCATCTTGTCCGATGCGAGAAGGAAAAGGAATTCACAAACCTTAAACAGGGTAACATGTCTGTTGGTGAGTATACATCACATTTTGAGGCTTTGATCAAGTTTTCAGAATTCAATTAGAGGTTTCCAAGTGAGGACTAGTAATGTAGAAGATTTGAGGAAGGACTCAGAGATGAGCTGTAGAGGGCTGTAGTGTCTCTTGATATACAATATTTCCCAGAACTAGTGGAGAGATGCAGTGCCATTGAAAGTATAGACCTAAGGATGGCCAATGAGCAGAAACAACTGAGGAGTGGAGGTCCTAACCTATCAAGTTTACAGAAGCACAAAGGAAGTGGGTCTCAGTGGAGACAGAGACCATATGCGAGACCCGGGCAAACGCCGGCACCAGCACCAGTGGCTAGAGCGAGTCAGAAACCGCAAGGCTTAGTTTGCTTCAGGTGTGGAGGATCACATTATGCTAGAGACTGTACAAATAGGCCTAGCTGTTTGAACTGTGGGAAACCAGGTCATGTGGCACGAGATTGCAGACAAAGGGTTATGCAACAGTCGATAACAGCCGGAAGAGGAACTGGAGACAATTGCAAAATACCTTGGGAACAAAGTTGAGGATGAGTTCTGCTTATCATCCCTAAACTGATGGACAGTCAGAAAGGACAATTCAGTCATTGGAGGATCTATTGAGAGCTTGTGTGTTGGAGCACACTGGAAGTTGGGATGAGTTCTTACTATTGATTGAATTTACTTATAACAATAATTTCCATAGTAGTATCGAAATGGCACCATATGAGGCTTTGTATGGAAGCAAGTGTAGGACCCCGTTATGTTGGTATGAGACTGGTGTGAACCAAGTTTTAGGTCCAGATGTGGTGCAACAAACTACGGAGCAAGTCAGGAAGATACAGGAAAAGATGAAGGAAGCACAGGATAGGCAAATGAGCTACAATGACAAGAGGAGGAGACCATTAGAATTCCAGGAAGGCGATCATGTGTTTTCGACAGTTACCCGAAAAACTGGAATTGGCAGAGCTATCAAATCCAGAAAACTTACTCCTCGATTCATTGGAACTTTTCAGATTCTTCGACGAATTGGTCTAGTAGCTTACCAAATTGCCTTACCACCCAATCTTTCCAACCTTCATGATGTCTTTCATGTTTCTCAGTTGATAAAGTATTATCCTAATCCTTCACATGTCATTGAGTCTGAGTCTATACAACTATGAGAGAATCTAGAGCATGAGGCTTTACCTATAAGGATAGCAGATAGACGGATTAAGGAGCTGCGCGATAGACAAATTCCTTTGGTTAAGGTCGTATGGGATGAAACTACTGGGGTTGCTACTTGGGAACGCAAGGAGGATATGCAACAACAATGTCCACATCATTTTAAGGTACGTAAATTTCGAGGATAGAATTTTCTTTTAAGAGAGGTAGTAATGTAACAGCCTGATTTTAATTATGATGTTCAACCGGTTAAAATATAATTAATTATATTTTAATCTGAGAGTTAGAAAGTGCTTTTGAATAAAATAAAATCTTACTTATAGTCTACTTTATGGTAGAAGGTTACGGTAAAATTTTGGGTTGAAAATTCGGACGAACCCCGGTCTGCGTTTTCATTGACAATACAAGTTTACTGAGCAGAAAACCTAATTTTGAACAGTGAACGAAATGGTTAGTGTTTTTGTGATGTTTTGTATGATATTGTAAATTTTCAAAAATTTGAGTTCGGAAATAAAATATAATTTATTCCGGGTGAAATACGATCGGAAATTTGAACCGGATACGCAATGGAGTAGAAAATGGAGCCCAAAAGAAGTGAAGTGACTTGATGGGATGTGATGGACATGGGTTATGACACACTCCAAAAGTGTAATCATCACACTTTTCAAATTATATCATATTATATTCTAAAAACCCAATTTTCTCTCTCTTCTTTAACCAAACAAGGCATTGATAGGCTCCGGCAAGCATACCGGATCGAAGCAAGTAATAATAAAACGGTGAGAAACCGAGTATCGAACTCAGGGATTGGGAAACCAAGTGTCACTTCACAAATTAAGTAACTATTTAGACTGAGAAATAGGTGTGAAAAGATTTCAAGAAAATAAAAGAAACAATAAAATAAAATCAAATATTTTTGGGATTTTAAATTAAAAGAGATTTCCAGGAGTTGGGTTACCAACAAGACTGCTCATGCTACTAAATTGACTACATCTCTTGTTAATTATCAAAATTGCTTTGAAGGTGAATTTATCCTAAATAAGTTAATGTTCCCTCTCGATATACAAGAACCGTGCCCAATTAAACCAACCCCTACTCTCGTGGTAATTGTATTTAAATTGAACCCATTAAGATTCGTGACAATTCAATGGTACCCTCGAAGGACCGCTTCTAACTCTCGTGATTTAAATCCTAAGTTCAATCCCTATAGATCCAATACCTAAGTTCACCGCTAGGTTCCTCCTTAGAGTATCTATGACATGCAAATATGTGCGCACCAAATTCACAAGTAATTCATGCAATAAGAATTAAATCAAAAGAAAATTGGAATTAACAAAGGGAAAACATCAATTCATAACATAAAATAAGTCTCAGGCATAGCCCTAATTCCTAGAAATAAAAAAAGACTACTCAAGCATTGCCATGGTCATGGCAACCTTGAATAACAAAAGCATAAAAGTCCTAAGAGAAAAGAAGAAATTGAGAAGAAGAGAAATCCTAAATTTTGCCTAAGGTAGCAGCCCAGAGATCCCTATTTTCGAGCTGTAGAGTCCTATTTATAATGTAGGGTAACTTGGGATTAAAGATGTTACAAAATCATATCAAATCAGCCAATAAATTTTCTGATTTTTCGCGTCACGGCTGTGATGCCTGTCACGGTCAGGCCGTGACAGATTCTATCCTGGAGAACTTGACACTGGTTGGCCTGTCACGGCCATGATGGCCATCACGGCCTGGCCGTGACATGTTCTGACTTTGTGTTCTTCTTTCTTTTTCAGCCTTGCTCGATCATGGCCGTGATGCCTATCACGGCCAGGCCGGATGGTCTCTGTTTGGCTCATTTTTCTTGTATTTCAAGCTCCGCCTTCATGTAAACTCCAACATAATTGGTCCTGAGCATTTTAATCATCATATTTAATTGCCAAATCAATATCTCCAAATTAATTGCCAAATCTTATCATATCCTTTATTGTTGTGATAGGCATTTATTATCCAAATCCAAATTGATTTGGATCCAATCTTTTATCTCAATGCCAATTGAATTATCTTTTAACCATAATAATTCAAATCTAAATTGATTTAGATTCAAATCCATCATGTGGGCCCTTGCAATTTACTTGGCAATCTTCAATTTAATTGATTTCCATTCTTTTCTTCTTGATACTTTCCTAAAAATCAAAAATAAGAATAATATCAGAAAATTAATAAAAACCTAATTAAAATTAATTAAATACACACATTGACTCTAAAATAACCAAAATAGGAAAACAAAGTCTAATTTGGGTTAAATCAAGCATTCAACAAAATTTAATTGATGAAATCCGCTCTAAAATAATAGATAAAACATGATAAGACAGTAGATTATCTGGCATAAGCCAAAACTTCGCCATCAAGACTTGCTCCTTCCTTCTCTTTCACGTCCATCTCACCTCTCCCTCCATAAATACCCATTTCATTTTCTCTTCATCACTTTCCTACTTCTTCACTTTCTCATTTTTAAGTTTCTAACACTTAAAGTTTCCATTTTTACTTAGTTTCAAGCTTCAAGTTCTTCATAATTTTTCTTTCTAGTTTCAAGGGTAACCCTCTCATACTCTTCTATTTCAAGTTTTACACTTATTTCATGAGTTTACTTTATGTCTTCTAAAAATGTTCTTAAAGCTCTTTTAACTTCTAAAATCTCTAGAAAATGGTAGAAAACTCCGTTTGAGTTGAAACCAATTTCTATGGACTTCTATTAATTTCTACTTTCATATTCTAAGAGCTTGTATCAAACAAACATCTCTAACCTATTTTTACAAGGATGGCCGAAACTATGTATTAGTGGCCTAAGAAGTTTTGTTACAACTTTTTGAAAGATGATCATGTATTTGAGCTTCTAGATACCTCTTGATCTTAAATCTAAAGTATTGGAAAGTTTAAAGATTTCTAGCCTATTTCTCCTATGATGGCCGAACCTATGATGGTTGTGAAACTAGGATGTTTTGTTTTCATTTTCCAATATGATCATGGACTTGAGCTCCTTAATACATTTGGATGCTAAGTCTAAGAGATTGGAAATTTTAAAGATTTCTAGCCTATTTATCCTATGATGGTTGAACCTATGTTGGTTGTGAACCTAGAATGTTTTGTTTTCATTTTATAATATGATTATGGACTTAAGCTCCTTAATGCATTTGGATGCTAAGTCTAGGAGATTGGAAAGTTGGAAATTTCTAGCCTACTTATACTAAAGAGGATGAAACCCTAACATAAAAGGGGTGAAAGGTTTTTGATTTATTTGTGAAATCTAATGATTGATTCATACTCTTTAATACTCTAAGATCATTGATCTAAGAAATTGTATTGTTTTGAAAACCCTAGCCTATTTTGTAATACAAGGCCGAAACCTACCCTAAGTGGTTGGATGTTTTTTATTCCATATTTTCAAGTTATAGCATTTTATCTAAGCTACCTAGAACCTAAGTGATAAGTATCCAATGGCTTAGGTTGAGAAAAGAATCCTAACTCTATTTTGAATTAAATGGCCAAACCTAGCTTAAAGAGAACATAGATGAGTTTGTTTGATTTATTGGTTATTATGTTGATTGGTTGAAGGTGGAGTTAGTACTTTGTGGAGGATTGTAGGTTTATCGACAAGACCAAAATCACATTGGAAACCATTTCTGGAAAACCAATGGCGATTCTGGGATTGTAGGTTTATCGATATTAGGTTGATTTTATATTGTTGATGGTTGATTTGATTTTATTACCTTTATTGAATTGATTTTGTGCTATGTTGGTGATATGGGAATATTTTGATTGATATTGTGTTATGCATGATCTGCCTGGTTTTTATTATTATGCTTAGTGAATTTTAAGCAAAGATATATATGTTATCTAAGAGCTGATTGTTTTGGGTGTGAGGATAATGATGATTTAGAAGTGCCTAACCTAGATGATGTATCTTAAAGAGGTGTTATGGCATAGAATTTGTGTCAAGTTCTAATGGAATGTTAAGGCACTAGAATGTTGTTAAAACGGGTTGGTGAGATTCAAGTATAGGTGTTGTTGTCCACAACCGTGTATTGGTAATATAATACACTAGGACAAAAGTGTATTGGTAATATAATACACAAAGACAAAAGTGTATTTGTAATATAATACATAAGGACATCTGTGTATTGGTAATATAATACACGTGAAACACTTCTGTGTATTGGTAATATAATACACCGTGTATTGGTAATATAATATACGTAAAACACTTATGTTTATTGGTAATATTATACACTGTGTATTGGTAATATAATACACGTAAAGTCAAGAGTTCTCGCGAGACCACTTCCAACTTAGGAAATAGGTGTGTAACTATGGTGTCTTTGAGTAGCATGAGATTGGGGGTAGAGGATGATATATTAACTTGAGGATGATCTATTAGTTATGTGTGTTGTTTGTCTGTGACAAATACTATATAATTTACTATGAATCTTTTCCGTTTTTTGATGATAGAACTGTTTCTTATCCCTTGTGTATTTCTGTATGTTGTATTTTATCTCCTTGTGGAATCGTACGAGAAGACCCTGTGGATGAGTGTAACCAGGAGGAGTTGGATGGAACTTCTTACGAACCGGAGGCTTGGGGACGAGCTGTGACCCATGGTGATTAGGGTCTAGTTAGTTATGGCCAGTGCGTCTCGTGAGGCGTATTTTTCTTATGTTTTTCGCTGTTTAACTTTTTGTCTAAGTATATGCCTGTGAGGGATCCTACTGATATGATATCATCAACAGTGTTTTGTAATATGAATAATATACTTATATTATGATATGCTATTCTATACGAAGTTGTACACTTTATAAGTTAAGTTTTTATTTTTTTTACGTATTTTCATGATAAGCGTGCGATTAAGAAATTAATTAATAAGGATTTAATCTAATAACACAGCGGGGCACAACGAGGTATCTCATTTTGGTATTAGAGAAGTTTGGTTCTAAAACGGACTGTGGGTTATGTCCCATCAGAATCAAGTATTGCGAGGTTTAGGATATTGTTACTGGCCGTGTCTAGTTGAATCCACATCGTATTTTGACAATGCTTAGAAGTTGGGTAGTGTATCCGAATATGATGTGAGAGGTTAATATTAGTATGGCATATGGTATTTATATACTTGTCTATGTAATATTTTATGCCATACTAATGAGAGCGGGTGACTTCTTTTCACAGAATCATGGCTCGCGGAAGAGGATGTCCAACTAATAGTGGTGACGGAACTCCAGAAAGGATTATTGGAGCCGTCAATGGTAATGATGACAATACTGAGAATGGAGGAGGATCATCTTCTACTCCAAATGCAATGGAAACCCTAGCTGCTGCTATGCTATTGCAAACCTAGCAGAATGCTGAGATGCTGCAGATGAACAAAGAGCAGCTAGAAATTAAGAATCGGAGAAGGGTGGTAGCAGCTGAAGATGCCGGATTGACTAATTTTATGAACCGAAAGCCACCTCAATTTCGAGGAGAGTATGACCCAGAGATGGCGGAATGGTGGATACAAGAGATCGAGAAGATATTTGTGACTATGCGCTACAGTGAGGAGAAGAAAGTGACTTATGCTGCCTTCATGCTAACTGAAGGAGCAGAGTTCTGGTGGAAGGGAAAAAATTATTATTGGAGGCTGAAGGCAGAACGATTAACTTGCAATTATTCACTGATTGTTTTTTAGAAAAATATTTTCCGCGTCTAGTCCAACGCGAGAAGGAAAAGGAATTCAAAAACCTCAAACAAGGTAACATGTCTGTTGGTGAGTATGCATCACGTTTTGAGGCTTTGATCAAGTTTTCGGAATTCAATCAGGGGTTTCCAAGTGAGGACTATCAATGTAGAAGATTTGATGAAGGACTTAGAGATGAGCTGTAGAGGGCTGTAGTGTTTGTTGACATACAATATTTCGCATAACTAGTCAAGAGATGCGGTGCCATTGAAAGTATAGACCTAAGGATGACCAATGAGCAAAAACAACTGAGGAGTGGAGGTCCTAACCGATCAAGTTTCGAGAGGCACGGAGGAAATGGGTCTCAGTGGAGACAGAGACCATATGTGAGACCCGAGCAAACGCGGGCACCGACACCAGTGGATGATACGCAGAACTTAACCTCGACTTGGTTCCTAGAGCTTTCTGTAAACTTCCCCTAAAACGCAAAGTGAATTTCGGATCTCGATCCGAGACAATACTAGAGGGTACTCCGTGTAGTCTGATCGCTTCCCTAACATACACCTCGGTTAGCTTCTCCACAATATAATTGGCTTTAACAAGTAAAAAGTGTCCCGACTTTGTTAACATGTCAACAATCACCCAAATCGAGTCAAAACCTTTGGAAGTCCTTGGTAATCCTACAACAAAGTCCATGGATATACTATCCCACTTCCACTCAGGTACATCCAGAGATTGTAACATTCCACCGGGTCGTTAGTGTTCTACTTTTACCTTCTGACGGGTCAGACAGGATGCCACATACCCTGCCACTTGTTTCTTCATGCCTGGCCACCAAAATCTTTGTCTTAGATCTTGATAAATCTTGGTTGATCTGGGATGAATACTCAGTTTGCTCTTATGTGATTATTCGAGAATCATCTTCCTCGTCTCAAGATTGTTATGTACGCAGATTCGTCCTTTGCACCTTAGGATGTTATCTGGCCCCATACTAAACTGTGACTCTTCCTTGTTCCATAAGCTTTTTCTTCTCTTGAAGGTATATGTCGGTAGTTTGTTGTTCTTTGATTTCTTCCATCAATCCACTTGAGATCTTAATCATTCCCACACTGATTCTCTTCGGGCTCATCTCCATTATTAAATCGAGATTGCGTAACTTCTCGATCAACTCTAACTCTATCACCATCATTAATTGTTGAAACATGTATGGCTTTCCGGCTCAAAGCATCAGCCACGACATTCACTTTTCCATGATGATACTGTAAAGCAAAGTCATAATCTTTCAAGAATTACATCCACCGGCTTTGTCTCATATTGAGTTCTTTCTGGTCGAACAGATATCTCAAACTCTTGTGGTCGCTGAAAACATCGAACTTCGCTCCATACAGATGATGTCTCCATATCTTTAGCGCAAACACCACTACAGCAACTTCCAGGTCGTGCGTCGGGTAATTCTTCTCATGAGTCTTCAGTTGACATGACGCATACGCTACAACCTTCCTGTGTTGCATTAATACACAACCCAAACCCTGGTATGAAACATCACAGTACTCCTCGTAAGGTTCGTTAGGTTCAGGAAGTATTAACACTGGTGAAGTTGTCAAACGTGCCTTTATCGTTTGGATACTTTCTTCACATTCTGTAGTCCACACAAAAGGTTGGTCCTTCCTTGTAAGTTGAGTCAACGGAGCAACAATCTTGGAGAACTGCTCGATAAATTTCCGGTAATATCTAGCCAAGCCGACAAAACTCCGGATTCGGTTACTATCCTTGGTCTTTCCCAAGATAGCATTACCTCCACTTTAGCAGGATCTACTGCAATCCCATCTCTTGAAATCACGTGCCCCAAGAACTTCACTTCTTCAAGCCAAAATTCACACTTCGAGAGTTTGACATACAACTCTTTCTTGTGTAAGATCTGTTGAACTTGTCGCAGGTGTTCTTCATGTTCCTCATGACTCTTAGATTACATGAGGATGTCATCGATGAACACGACAACAAACTTATCAAGAAATAGTCGAAAGAACCGATTCATATACTCATAATGCCCGTAGCAGGTTCGGAATGCCGTCTTTGGTATATCTTCGGTCTTAGCTCTAATCTGGTGGTGACCTGTCCTCAAGTCTATCTTCGAGAAAACAGCAGCTCCCTGCAGTTGATCCATCGGGTCATCTATGGGGGTAACGGGTACTTGTTCTTGATCTTTACTTTGTCCAGCTGCCTATAATCCACGCAAAGTCTTGAACCTCCATCCTTCTTTCGGACTAAAAGAACAGGTGCTCCCTACGGAGAAACACTGGATCTTATGAACTGCTTTGACAACAGATCTTCTAATTGAGCCTTCAACTCAACGAGTTCTATAGGTGACATCCGATACGGAGCAATCGATATCGGACCCATTCCTGGAACAACATCAATGGAGAATTCGATATCCCTTACTAGTGGAAATCCTGGGACATCATTCGGAAACACCTCCTGAAAGTCTTTCACAACAGGTATAGTATTCAAATCGACTTCCTCCTTGACTTCTAAGCTAGTCAAAAGCATGTATTTCTGATATTCTTCCTTCGAAAAGGTTCTCACTTGGTTGGCGGATAAGAATCCAGAAATCTCAAGATTAGGGAAAACTAAGGTTTTGTGGGCACAATCTAAAAGAACGTGATTGGAAGATAGCCAATCCATACCCAAAATTACGTCTAGTTGTACTAAAGGTAAACAGATCAAATCAACAAGGAAGTGTCGATCCATAATGACAATAGGGCAGTTCAAGCACACCACATTAACAGTAATAGGTTCAGCAGTAGGAGTTGAAACAATCCAATCATACGACAAAGAATAAACAGGTAACCCTAACAGTCTCACACAATCCACCGAGAAAAAAGAATGCATCGCACTCGAATCGAAAAGCACAGTTAAGAGGTTACCGGCTTTGTTACAGCTACCTTGTATCAGATCTTTGGAGTTCGAGGCATCGGCACCACTCATGGTAAAAACTCTTCCTCTAGACGTTGGTTTATTGACTCGTGCACTATTGATGGTAAGTTCCCGCTTTGGTGCTTTACAGTTTTTTGCCAAGTGCCCAATCGATCACAGTTGAAGCACTAAATTCCTCTCAATGGACAAACATCTGCCAAATGGTTCGGGTCTCCACATTTGTAGCACTTCCTCCCTTGACCTTGTCCTTGACTCCTCTGGCCCCCACTTCCAGTTGCTGAAGCAACATGACGATACTGCTATTGATTCTGGTTGTTCCCAGCTGGTCTAGCATATGGCTTTTTCTGATTCTGTCTTCCTTTCTAGTTCTGGCTTTGAAACTGGTTCCTAGAATGCCAGGGTCCCCCAACATTCCCTCTGTTGTCTCTACCTTTCCTCATCTGTTCAATCTTTCTGCACTTTTCCACCAGAGCCTGAAAATTCTTGATCTCCAGTGCGGCACTGAGTCTTTGATCTCGTATCGCAGTCCTCCTTCGAATCTTTCACACTTCCAGCCTTCATATGGATTGTCTTGGAAAAATGGAAATATTTGGCAAGTGATTCGAACTTCACTGCGTATTCCCCGACTGTTCATATCTCTTTGTCGCAAGCGCATATACTCCTGCTCTTTTTCAGTTGGAGCACTCTGAGGGAAGTATTTGTCCAAAAAATGCAGTACGGAAAATCTCCCAAGTAACTTCTTGCTGATTTACTTCTAGCAGTTGCCTGGTGCCTCTCCACCAGTATTCAGCATCTCCCATTAATAGGAAAGTAGCATAAGGTACTCTTACTGCTTCAGGGTTGTGAATCAACTCGAAAATCTTTTCCAGTTCTTGAATCCATAAGTCAGTCTTTGTAGGATCAGCATCCCCATGAAATTGAGGGGGGTTCTGGTGTCGAAAAGCTATCAGACCACGACTTTCAGCAGCTTGTTCAGCACAGGCCTGCTCCTATTGATGTTGAGCAGCCATAGTAGCAGTTTGTTGTGCAATGGCCGCTACAACGTCTGCCATAGCTTGAGCTGCAAAGTCCATTTCCCCGCCATCATGTCCATGACCACCAATAAAACCACCCCTACAGTCTCTTCCACGGCCACACCCACGTCCTGCTTCTAGTTCCATAATTGACCAATAAGATAAAATCAGTTAAATAGTAACCAGAAATTAAAACACTTATCTACTCACTAACACTTATTACTTCTAAGAAGTAATTCAAACAAGCCTAATCAGAGATCACACAACACAAACACAACAAGCCTATTCCCAACTATTCCCGAAAGACTCGACCAACTTTGATACCACCCTTAATGTGACACCCTTAACCCGAGCATCACATTAATTACTTTATTAAGCGGAAAATAAAACATTTAACAGATTATCGGTTACTTTCGGAAATACATACTTGTGAAATTAATTTCATCCTTAATCATTTTGAAACTTTCCCTTTCATACATAAATAAATAAAACGTAGTCGAGTCAGAGATACAAAACACCTTATATATATATATATATATATATATATATATATATATATATATATATATATATATATATATATATATTAAACATTAGGCCTTCTTGGAGACAGGCCACTTGACATAACTTACACGAGTGAAAAGTCAGTTTATACAGTGAGAGAGTTAAAGGTTAAACACACACTAACAGAGTTAAACAGATTTAACAAGTCCTAGGTCACAAGAAAACTACTGTTTTCAAAGGAGAGAAACAACTACCCTAACATCATTACCCCAAAAGCAAAGATAAATCCTACAGCTGGTCAGACGGACTACTGGAACCCATTAGGGAGACGGTGATGGTCATCCCCACCCTCTAGAGGCATGTCTGGTGAAGACATAACCCCTCCAACTCCCGTATCAGGAGAATCATCATCATCATCACTGAGCTGGTAGTACTGTGGGTCCTCCTCTATAACCTCAAAAGGGTCCTCCTCAACCATATCCGGAGGATCCTCCTCTACAGGCGGAGCTGGCACTGCATCTGGTTGATGAATGTCCGGAGGCTGATGGAGTACCAAGAGTCCCTGGGCTGCTAAATGCTGCAAATAAGGATCCAACGGTGGTAATCAAATCTGGAAAGTCCCGAAGGTGTCAGTCCTCCTCCTGGGTCCCTCTAAAACTGAGCCATCTATCGTGCTAACAGGGCCCGTATACTCAGTCGTCTGGGCCCCCTGATGAAAGACCCATGCATCCGGATCATGTGCATTATCAAAGATAATGGCCCGTACCCTCGAGTGCGCTAGGGGCATGTTCGGATCCTTCTATATTAAAGCAGATATTTGTACCAGATAGGGAAAAGAAAATGCAAGGGTGAGATACCAAAATATGGATGATTTATGACAACTACATGTACTACACACAATCTATCGTTATTTTTGAAAAATTCATGGCACTTCTATGATTCATCAATTTATCCTAAATCTCCGGAGGTCCTAACTCCATTTTAGAAAAAATAGTGAGCTGATCAGGCTCAAATATCCAACACATGGCACAACTTAATCACTACATCACTGTCCAACTCAAGGCACAATAATCAACACCCGTGGGTTCCATAGCACACTATCTTATACAAGGCACAACGAACAAGGCTCATGGAAATCATGATCCATCAAGGAACCATGGATACAACTTCGCATGAGATACCTTCCCCCTTAAAGGTATTCTCACAAAACAATTTGGGCACGTCTTCCAAATTCATGTAAAAACATTTTATTTTCGTTGTTTTTCTTTGTGTTTCATTCTTTCCTTTGTCGAGGCTCAAGGCTCAAGACCATCCAAAATTTTTTCAACGTTTTAAACTTTTATTATCAACACGGGACATGAAAGTCCGAGTGTCCAATCACAACAATCCTGAACCGATGCACCAGTCTTGGACGTTGTGGCCATAAAAAACAACTTTCACCTTTTTACCACATTCACCACATTTTAATATAATGTGTATAGGACACACAATCCACAACAACGCATATAGGACACACAGTCCACACAACGTGACACGGATCATAGATCAACATGTTTAAAAACTCTAGTATTCCGACGTCACGGTTACTAGGTTCACTTTTCAATTTTATTTTCATTCAGAGAAATCTAAATACAAAAAAAAAAAAATTTCCGTAACTTATCCAAGTTATCGGATATTTTCATTTAAATAAAGTCTTACAGGAAAACTCATTGTCTGAAATTCATTTTGAAAAGAAAACTCTAAGTTTATAGGAAATCCATTCCTAAAAAAAATCTATTTATATTTTGAAAATTTTATTTTTCTGAAAACACTTGAAGTTTTCAAATAAAATCTTTTTAGAATTAAGAAATCAATTTGTTTTCTCTTAACGTTTTCTCTTCATAAAATATTTTCAAAAATTGTTTATTCTAGCGTAAAATCATTTAAAATTTTTATTCAAATAAATTTTTCTTTTTCCAAAATATTTCTTCAAATTGGATGTTTATTCTTAATATTCTTCATATAGTTTTATTAATGCTTTTATCTTGAGAATTTTTAATTGAGCACTAACACTAGTTAGGCTTTCCATGCAACAACCAAAACATCATCATAATAAACATAACAAGAAATCAACTAATTTAAATCTAACAACTCCAAACACATATTCATGAATATTCATCAAATCATAAAACATATATATTCAAAATCAACCAAATCAACATATCAACACTTCAGTTAAACATAACAAATCATAAAATTTCAAACAAAACACATACAAACACATATAGTTATCATAATTAAATATCCCTTAGGTTGTCTCCCCGTACCTCAAAATGAGTAGTAAAGAGACCGTAGTCCTTTTGTGTTCAAGGAAAACAAACTTGATTTTGGAGTCGCGATCTCGGATCTAAGCAAGATTAAGTTTATAATACAAGTTAAAATTTGATAAAATTACTTCAAAACTCTTATGCATGTTTCGGTTGTAACATGCTAATAAATATAAAAATTCTAGATTTTGACAAGCTTTTTGGATTTAAAATCCTTAAACATTATAGGCATAAAAATTAAGTCTTAAAAATAAGATTTAAATCCTTCAAATTGATACCAAATATAAATAGGTTTCGGCCTTCACAAAATATAGTGGAAAATAGTATTGTTCAACAATCTAATTTCTTGCATGTACTAATATAGTGTTTTTAAGCATCATTCAACTAAAAAAAATTGAATAAGACTTCATCAACTCCTCAAGTGAGTTTCGATCTCATTAAAATAAAAAGGCTAGGGATTTTAAAATTTTTAAAATTCCACATTAAATCATTCATGCAAAGGAATTAGATTATCAAACATGCATCCTTCCTAAAGATTCAAAGTCAGGCTTCACTAACTCTATATTTTTAGAGTTTTAGCCACAAAATCATATTAAGGAAGGAAAACATATTTTTGATAAAATCCATGAGTTGAAAAATCCATAAATCAAAGTTCTTAAACCAAGCATGTGAGATTTTCATCAAAGTTCATCCTTTTCCCTCTTGGTGTTTTCGGCCAACACCATGATCATAGGGTTGGATGAATTTCTCACCATATGCAATATATAAAAATAGAAGTGAAGATGATTAGGGTTTTGTGAAAATTATTTTTATGTGAAAAAGGATTTTCCTTGAAAACATAAATTGAATTCATGAACATACAACATAGGTAACCAACATGCATGTGAAACATTTTTGTAAAACCATCACCTTTCCTCCATTTGGGTTTCGGTCACCCATCAACAATGGTCATAGGAAGGTATTTTTCAACATGCAAAGGTTGAAGATGGTTGTGAAGATGATGATGAGCTTAAACAAATTGGTTTCATGAACATGCACTAAAAAAATCAACTTACAGTAAAATTTATAAACATGCAAGTTGATATAAGGAACTTGAAAGAAATGAGCAAGAGTTGAGAATTTATACCCTCTAAATGATAATGGTGATGAGCAAAAGATGAAGATGAGGAGGAGTATTAGCTTCCAAACTCAAAAGCTACAGGTTGAAGATGACAAATCGTAACCTTTGTGAAAGAAGTAAGTGTTGGCTTAAGTAGGAAAGAAAGCAAATGGAATGAAGTGTTAGAAGAGGGTATATATAGAGAATGGGGGGTGGTGTGGTGCGCTGCTGCTTCAGCCAAGGGAGAAGAGATTTTTCATTTTTTTAACCATTTTTTTTGAAATTAAAATAATAGGTTTTCCTTGTAAATTGAAATAATAATTACTTTAGGTAATGAATAGTGTCAAATAGTGACAAGGGTCACTATTTATCTCAATCATATCTTTTCCAAAACTCGAAAAATCTGGTTTAAATGAATTTGGTTCGTTCCGGTTCCAATTGGTTCCCGTCAGTGCAAATCGATCGTATTTTTCTTTGTTAATTTTCAACTGGAAAAATTAAATTAAAATAAATAGTTTTTAAAATCATAAAAGTAATCATAACTGGGTTAGAAAAATTTAAAATTTTATTTTTGTGTATTAAAATTAATTTTTCGAGTCAGTAAAGTCTAACTGACAGCGAAAACTCAGACCGTAAATGTCTGAAATTTTCTACCGAAATTCAACTGCACTTTACTAAAATAAAATAAAATAAATTATGATATTGACATTTGGTTTATGAAATTAATTCTTCATAATTTATTATAATAAGCACTTAATTATCCACATAATCACAGATTACAAACAAGCAGAAAAATCGGGGCGTTACAGTTACATTACTACCCCACTAAAAATAATTTCGTCCTCGAAATTACGTACCTGTAAACAAATCAGGATACTGTAACTTCATTTTGTCTTCAACTTCCCACGTTGCTTCTCCAGTAACATCATTCCAAATAACCTAGACCAAAGAGATTTGTTTACGTCTGAGCTGCTTCATCATCTTATCCACGATTCGTACAGACGAAGTTTCATAAGAAAAATTTTCTTTTAATTGTACAATATCGGGTTCAATCACGTGAGATGGATCAGGAATATACTTCCTTAGTTGTGAAACATGAAAAACATCATGAATATTGGAAAGAAAATGTGGTAAAGAAATTTTATAGGCTACAGGACGCACACGACGAAGAATTTGGTAAGGTCCAATAAATTTAGGAGTGAGTTTTCTGGATTTAATTACCCGACCAACCTCAGTCATAGGTGTGACTCTAAAAAACACATGCTCGCCTTCCCCAAACTCAAGAGGTCGTCTTCTCTTGTCAGCATAACTTTTCTGTCTACTTTGAGTTATCCGCATTTTCTCCTGAATCATTTTCACCTTTTCTGTTGTTTGTCGCACGATGTCTGGTCCCAATAGTAAACTCTCACCATTCTGATAACAACATAAGGGTGTTTTGCACTATCAACCATATAAAGCCTCACAGGGTTCCATTCCTATGCTTGAGTGGAAACTGATATTGTAAGTGAATTCTATCAATGATAAGAATTCATCCCAACTCCCAGAATTTTCTAAGGTACAAGCTCTTAATAAATCTTCAAGCGACTGGATAGTCCTTTCCGATTGTCCATCCGTTTGTGTATGATATGCCGAACTCAATCTGATTTTCATCCCTAGTGAGTCTTGCAAACTCTGCCAAAACTTTGACATAAATCTCGGATCACGATCTTAAACAATACTCGTAGGTACACCTTGCAATCTAACAATTTCATCGATGTATAACCCAGTTAACTTTTCCAATGGGTATTTCATTTTGATAGGCAAAAAGTGAACCGATTTGGTCAATCGATCAACTATTACCCATATAGCATCATGCCCTTTCCGAGTCCTTGGCAAACTTGATACAAAATCCATTGATATACCATCCCATTTCCAATCTAGATTATCCAAAGATTACAGCATTCCTGCTGGTCTCTGATGTTCAATCTTAGCCTTTTGACAAACTAAACAAGAAGCTACATATTCCATGACATTTCCCTTCATACCATACCACCAATATAATTTCTTAAGGTCCTGATACATCTTAGTAACTCCGGGATGTAAACTTAACTTACTCTTATGAGCTTCCTCAAGAATTAACTTTTTCAGCTCAGTGTCATCTGGTACACAAATCCTCTCACCAAATCTTAAGATTCCATCAGTTCCTTCTTTAAACTCAGACATTGCTCCTTGTCGCACTAGTTCTCTTTCCCCTCGTAGGTACTGATCACTTTCTTGTTTCTCTCGTATTTGTCCCATTAATTGATTTGAAACAATAATCATACCCAAACAAAATTTTCCAGGTGACACTTCGATCGTCAAACGCATATCTCAAAATTGTTCCAAGAATTCTTGCTCCTTGACCATCATTACAGATGCATGCATACATTAGCTTTCCCAGGGTGATATTGTAGTTGAAAATAATAATCCTTTAAAATTCTAACCAATGTCTCTACCGCATATTCAACTCTTTTTGATCAAATAGGTATTTTAAACTTTTGTGGTCACTAAAAACATTAAATGTCAATCCATACAAATAATGTCTCTAGATTTTCAAAGTAAATACCACTGCTGCTAATTCTAAATCATGCGTAGGATAGTTCCCTTAATGAATCTTCAACTGTCTTGAAGCATAAGCCACGACCTTCCGATTCTGCATTAATAGACAGCCTAAACCCTGATGTGAAGCATCACAATATACCTCAAAAGGTTCCTTAGTATCAGGTAGTTTCAACACAGGTGAAGTAGTCAACCTTCTCTTTAACTCTTGAAAACTTTCTTCACACACTTCGGTCCACGTGAAAACTTGATCTTTCCGAGTTAATTAGGTAAGTGGTCCTACTATTTTGGAAAATCCCTCAATGAATCTTCTGTAGTATCCCGCTAAACCCACAAAACTACGGATTTCTGTTACAGTCGTAGGCCTTTCCCATTTTAAAACTTCAACTTTCGACGGATCTACGGCAATCCCATCACTCGAGATTACATGTCCTAAAAATTGAACTTGGTCTAACCAAAATTCACACTTTTCAGGTTTCGCGTAAAGCTATTTCTCCTTTAAAATTTGGATAACCACATTGAGATGGTCAACATGTTTTTTTTTACTGGGAGAATAGATTAGAACATTGTCTATAAAAACAACGACAAACTGATCCAGATAAGGAAGAAATATCCTATTCATGTAAGCCATGAATATCGCTGGAGCATTTGTAACTCCGAATGGCATCACAAGGTACTCATAATGTCCGTAGCGTGTTCGAAACATTGTTTTTGAAACATCTTCTGCCTTTACACGAATCTGGTGATAGCCTGACCGTAAATCTATCTTGGAGAAAACAGTCGCTCCATGCAGTTGATCCATTAAATCGTCTATCCTTGGAAGTGGATACTTGTTCTTAATTGTCACTTTATTCAGCTGGCGGAAATCTACACATAAGCGAGAAGTCCCGTCTTTCTTTTTCACTAGTAACACTAGAGCTCCCCACGGTGATACACTGGGTCTAATAAATTCCTTCCTCATCAGTTCCACTAGTTGCTCTTTCAAGTCCTCGAGCTCTTATAGTGACATACGGTATGGTGCAATAGATATTGGTCCGATGCCTGGAACCAGATCAATCGCGAACTCAATCTCCCGAACAGGTGGTAATCCAGGTACATCCTCAGGAAAAACATCCAGAAACTCATTAACAATGGGTATACACTGTAAGTCTAACTCGCTCTTAACGTCTAAGGAAAATAACATGTATCATTGCGCTCCCTCTTTCAAAGAAGTTATTATTTGATTAGCAGATAAAAATCCAAAATTCTCATCCTTAGGATAAACTAAAGTTTTATGCGCACAGTCAATTAGAATACGGTTGGAAGATAACCAATCCATGCCTAAAATTACATCTAACTGTATTAAAGGCAAACAGATCAGATCTACAAGATAATGTTTATCCTGAATAATAATAGGACAGTTCAAGCAAATAGTATTGACAATAACTGGTTTAGAAGTTGGAGTAGAAACAATCAAATCATACGATAATGAAGAAACAGGTAATTTAATAATTCTCACACAATACATCGAAATAAAAGAAAGGGTTGCACCTGAATCGAATAGTACAATTGAAAGATTACCGTTTACGTGACACGTACCTTGTACAAGATCGTCAGAGTTTGAAGCCTCAGCTCCGCTCATTGTATAAACTCTTCCCTTGGCCGTCGGTTTATTTGTTCTAGTGGTGTTAACTGCCGATCCTTGTTTGGTGCATTGCAGTCCTTTGCCATATGCCCCACTTGACTGCAGTTGAAGCACTTAGATCCTCTAAAAGGACAAACGTCAGTCATATGTCTACTATCCCCACAATTAAAACACCTCTTAACTTGGCCTTTATTTTGGTTCTTCCGGCCTCCACTCCCTGATGTTAAAGCATTAGAACGATATGGTTGTCGGTTATGTTGATTTCCCGGTGAACAGAAATAAGGTTTATTCTGGATCTGTTTTCCTCTTTGATTTTGGAATTGACTCTTTGGCCTAACTGGCTTGCCTACGTTTCCTCTGTTGTCTCTTCCCTTTCTCATAGTCTCCACTTTTCTGCACTTCTCAACCAAGGCTTAGAAATTCCTAATTTCCAATGGGAGCACTGATTCCTTAATCTCGGAGCGGAGTCCTCCCTCAAAGCGCTCACACTTCCATTCCTCGTTTGGATTATTATAAAAGAAGAGAAAATATTCGGGAAGTGGTTCAAACCTTGCCGCATACTTTCCAACAATTAAATCCCTCTCCTGCAATCATAGAAATTCTGCCTCCTTTTCAGCTTGTGCACTTCGAGGAAAGTACTTGTTCAAAAATGTAGTTCGAAATAATACCCAAGTAATCACCTGATGCTCTGCTAATAATAGTTGTCTGGCTCCCCTCCACCAATACTCAGTGTCTCCCACTAACAGATAGGCAGCATAAGACACCTTCACTCCCTCTGGAGTATGAATCAGCTTGAAAATCTTTTCTAATTCTTGAATCCATAAGTCAGCTTTCACAGGATCCACATCTCCATTGAATTGTGAGGGATCTTGGCATCTAAAAGTAGTTAAATTCTTGCCTTCAACAGCCTGTTCAGCTCGAACTTGTGCCTGCTGGTTCTGGGCATTCATGGATGCAGTCTGATTAGCAATCGCGACTGCTACATTCTCCACATCATCATAATCTTTCATTCATGTTACCACGACCTCCTACACGACCGCCTCTACGACCTCTTCCACGGCCGCGTCCCCGTCCATGTCCCCGTTCATGTCCAGCTTCTGGTTCAATAACTGGTTCCATAACTGACCTACAAGCCACACTCAGTTAAACCAAAACCAGAAACGTAAACTTACTCATTACTACACATTACTTCTAAGAAGTAATTCAATCACGTCTTAATCAGAGAAACACAACATTAACACAACAGACCTATTTCCCAAAGATTCCCGAAAGACACGACCAGCTCTGATACCACAAAAGCAACACCCATTCTAGGGTCATCACATAGTTACCCAAATGCGAAAAATAAAACTAAAGTACTGGTTACTTTCGGAAAATATAAATTTTAAGTAATTGTCATATCACCGAAATTGTGATAATTTTTTTTCTTTTAACAACCTAACACATCGTGAATAAACAAACATATAAGGATATATGTATATATATGCATCACAAGTTTTAAACACACTATAACTACTATAAGTTACAAAAGATGCCTTTATCGATCTAGGCATTTTTACACACTAAGTAGAAAATATAAAGACATGTACAAAATAGTAGTGAACATCTAGAGCCATACAAAAACTAATGGCTCTCAGTAGTCAGATCAACTGACGAATATCACTACCCCAAAATAGCAAAACCTATAGCTGGCCTATACTAATGGAAACCATTAGGGAGATCAGGATGATCACCCCCTCCTAAAGCAGAACTGATGAGGACACTGCTGCCCCCACACCCTCGTCGGGTGCATCATCATCGTCAACAGGTGGAAGATCTCCAAGTATATCCTCTAGGAACTCTTTAGGATCCTCCTCAATCCCATCATCCAGAACTACCTCTATTGGAGGCTCATCAGGTACAACTATAGCTGGTGCAGCTATCTGTAAGGGCTGACCCAATTGAGGGTGAAACTCGAACTCTCCATGATCCATCAAGTACTGTAGGTAAAGCCACGGTGGATGTAGGGATACCTCGCAAGTCTCCACGACATGAGTCCTGCGCAGAGGTCCTACAGCTAATGTGCCAGTAACCTCACGAGTGGGGCCAAAGTAGGTGGCACTAGTTACCTCGGGATTTATCTCCCAAGCACCACCATATGCCATGTTCTCAAATGTAATGCTGCGGATTACCGAGTGTGCTAGGGGCATCATCGGATCCATCTAATCTCAGATATAAATGAATATACCACAAGTAGAGAACAAACAAGAAAACAT
Source organism: Sophora flavescens (assembly GCA_030762895.1). Lineage (NCBI taxonomy): Eukaryota > Viridiplantae > Streptophyta > Magnoliopsida > Fabales > Fabaceae > Sophora > Sophora flavescens. The sequence continues at coordinate 142,779,653 of CM061066.1, read as the reverse complement.
GCAAGAGTGAGAAACCAATATATGGATTAAACGCGATAACCACATACATGACACAAAAGAAATACATAAACTTTCATGCCACATCAATACTCATAATACTCATGTAATATATCAAAGTATATCAAAAGGGTTTCATACCCACACATCATCATTTGAGAATTATGCATGATACACTTCAATAAATGTTCTCTAACATTTCACTTGATCTTATGAGATATCATCAACACATGATGAGTTGATCAGGCTCAATAGCCATACAAGGCAAGGCACGGAGCCAAACCCATTGCACACTATCCAAAACCGAGGCACAATGATAGCATTGTAAATGGGTCTCATTGACCACCAAGGTACAATGACATGTCGAGACATGAATATCACCATAATACCATGATTAACCACGTCGTGACACGAATACCCTCAAGATACCAAGTTTAACCATGTCGTGACATGAATACCCACAAGATACCCTGATTAACTTCATAGGCACGTCTGCCTAAAATGCATGTAAAACCTTTCATTCTCATCATTTTCTTTGTGTATAAGGTTTCTTGTGTCGAAGCACAAAAAGCTTACGACCATCTTTGTTTTAAACATCTTAAAACTTTCATTGATAACACAGGACCTCAAGCCCGAGTGATCAATCACAATACCCTTTGACCGATGCACCAGTCATAGGTTCATGGTAATAGAAAACATCTTAAATGTTTAAACAGTATACACCATGTATACAGTAGACACCAAGTCAAAACACCTTTTAACATAGTCAAGTAAAAACTCAATTCCGGAAAATCGTTTCAAATGGAAAATTCTTTAATAAATCATCTGATAATAAAACTTAGTTTTTAAAAAAGTGAGTCAATCGAGGCTCAAACTTATTTACGATACGTACTGCTCTATTCGAAATACTTGCCGTCCATTAACATTTTTAAAGTCATTTAAGCCTAATATTAGCTTTTTCCACTTAAATAATATTCTACAATCATAATTATGTAATTAATTTCATAAAATAACTTTTTATAATATTATGGAATTTCTTACGTAAAAATCAGCAGTACAAAAATAATTCCACGGTTACGTCCTCAATGTGACTCATAGTTCACTTTTTCGCTGATAATTCATTAAAATACTAATAATTTCCAATTCTTCTTATTTTTTCCAGATAAAAGTTTTACATGGATATTATGTTCCAACATTTATCAGAAGAACATTGAATATAATGTATAAAGCTTATTAAAGCTTTTATCTGATTAATTGTTTGGGCATTGGCCACAGTCATGCTTCTCAAACAACATTCAACAACAACATCATAATTATATTCCCAGGCAGATCATGCATCTCAGCAACATAATATACAACTGCAGGTAACCAATTTAAATCAGACAAATAACCACAGTATAAAAAACACAACTTAAACATATTAATTAAAAAAAAAACACAACCACAAAAATAATTATACAGACCAACAAACAATGGTACATGGCCATTAGAATAATCCCTCAGGCAATCCCCTCTTACCTCTCGTAGAATTCTCAGCGGAGTAAAAGTATTTTGTCGGAAGTCCGGATCTCGCGTACATAACGAACTCACTCAACCTTCAACAATTACAATCTAATAATTACCAATCAAACAATTAAAAATTTGTGGCTAATGATTTTGTGGCTAAAAATTTCTAAATTTGCTTTTGTCATTGGATTAATGATCCTAATTACTTAAGACAAGTGATTAGTGATTAAACAACAAAGTTTGAACCAAAAACTTCCAAACTCCCAAAGACCTAGGTTCGGCCATGATGCGTAGATGAGGTTAGAGATTTTAGTTTGATGAACTAACTTGGATTCAACATGTATACATACCAATAAGACAATATACAAGATTACTTATGAAAAGAATAATCAAAAACTTCCTCCAACCAACCACATAGGTTCGGCCTTAGCAAGTTAAATGGGGAGGAAATTTTGGATTTCAACATACTCTTGGATTATGAACATATGTATGATGACAAGAACATAGAAATTGGTTTCACATTTTTATGATTTTTCTATCATTTTCTATGAGTTTTCAAAGTGAAGAACCTATATGATGAACAAGATGAATAAAGCATTGAATCAGTAAATGAATTGAAGAAACTATAGCCTAAATATGATGAGGAACATGGATCACCTCTTGGAATTTGAAAATGGGCAAGAAATCACCAATTTGCTTCACAAATGGAGCTTTCTTGTGTAAGGAGAAATAAGAACAAAGTGGAGCTTTGGAGAAGATGAAGGAAAGTACAAGAATGAACTTGACTCATCAAGTTTATGAGCCAAATATGGGCTTGGCCCTTTTTGCGCAATGGGCTTGGGAAAATTCACCAAAGTTCCATTGATTTTAAGCTTGAAAATGCTTAAGACATACTTTGTCAAGGAAACTTAAGAGAACAAAATGGCTTTATGGAAAACAACATTCCAACCATGATATTGGGCTCTATGGCCGCAACCCTTTTTAGGTTTGGATGGCAAGAAATTGGCCCAAAAGCTTATGACAACTTGAAGAATTAACTTATAGTACTAAAAAGCAATTAAGAGAAAGTTTAAGGACTTAAGTGCAAAATCCTTAAAATGTCATCTTAACCTTGTGAAAGCTTAAAGAATTCACATGAGTGACTCATCCACATGAATCACCTTAAAAATATAAGATAAATTCTTTATCTGTTCCTCGAAACTCCATAATTCTCTTCGTCGTTTACCCGATTGAATATAACACCCGAATATAGTATATTATTTCACTTTTTGTGAAATAATTCTAAAAATACACAACCGTAGGAAATAAAATAAAAACCTTAGGTCTTCTGATCAGTATAAATATACTGTCAATGAAATTCGCAGGCCGGGTTTCACCTAACTTTTCAAGCTAAATTTTAATCGTAGCTTTCTACGTTCAAGTAGAGTTGAGTGATGAACTCTATTTATTTAAAATAATTTTTCTAACACTCAAATAAATATATAAACATATTCGTACTCATTTCTTTTATAAGAAGACAGCGGAAAAATCGAGGTGTTACACCAATCATACACTAAATCACACATATAATTATCGAGAAAAATCCCTCAGGTAAGCTCCCCTTACCTCTTGAAGTTATAGTTTTCCTCAGTAAATTTCTTCTCGGAATCCTGATTCCTCCATGAAACTCACAACGACAAACAATACTTGTCCTTCACAACAAATTAAATCCAAATCAACAAATGAAACAACAAAATCCGTCTAATTCCTATGTTGAAGTTTCGGCCATGAGTGATTAATTTGGCTAAAGATTTCAAAAATTCACAAGCTCTTGGATTAGTGATCCTTAAGCATTAGAAACACTAGATCAATTATCATAACTTAAAAATTGAAACAAAATCCTCTAACTCAATCATGTGCTACTTTCGGCCTTTACTAGAAAAATAGGCTAGGGATTTTATTTTGTTTCAATCCCTTGGATTCAATACACATAAGTAATAGAAAGATAAAATCAAGTATCACTTTCTAAAAATTGAAACAAAATTTCCTCCACCCTAAAAATTAGGGTTTCGGCCATAACAATAAGAATAGGAAGAAAATCTTATTTTGATTCATGCTCTTGAATGGTGAACATAGAGATCATGGAGAGTTCGTAGAAATTGGAATCACATTAAAAGGATTTTTCTATGATTTTCAAGAAATTTTTGAAGATTCGATGTAGAAATTGGAAAATGATGTTCATGGCATGAAAATTATGAAATGAATGAAAAATAAGACATGATTGATCATGTAGAAGAGAGGTTACCTCTTGATGAAGAGTAATGATCAAAACAAGCTTAGTGAAAACTTGGCAATTTTGAGGGTGTGGTGGTGTTATGCGTATAGCTCACGATTTACTCATCTAAAAACTACAAACTTTGTCTTGTTAGAAAGGTAAGAAGGAGAGGCACAACTTTTATATTTAAGGTTTTGTTTGATTCAGACCATAACAGGGGTGTAAAGGGCCTTTTTTCACTGTTCTCGTGTGATCCTGAGGATTTTGAGCTATTTTGGTAATCTGGGCATATATCCCAATATACTTATCTGTTTTTTATGATCTTTAGCTCCTTGGAAAGAAGGGATGAATAGGAACAACTTTCATGGAGAAATTTTTGCGAGTTTCAGAATAGAAAAGGGTCAGAATTTTGGTACAGATTCGGATGAGTATGAGCATCAGTGAAGTCTTTATGTGTTCTTAGAGAAAATGATGAACTTGATGAAGAAGGCATAAAATGAGTTGAGAATGGTCTAAATGTGGGTTATGGGAGGTGGAACCGTGGGTTAGGGGGTTATTTTGGTCCCAAATGTTGATGGCACAACTTGTAATAACCATGGAAACTCAAAGGTAAAATGGTCATTTCCATAAATAAATAGCTAGATATTAAGAAAATCATCATTACTAATGTGTGGTGGAGAATTTGTAGATGGGTGACTGATTTGTGGCCACAAGAAGAGGAAGAAACAAATTTGAATTTGTCTTGCCTTAACCATGGTTAATATTTAACTAGGTTAGGTTAGGGGCATTTTCGTCTTTTCACCCTTAAACTCATCATTACGTTCATTAATTGCTAGGTGAGTCACCCCCCATGATTCATCATGGATGTCTCATTGTCTTCATCTATCTGTGTCGAATTTTGTCTCTGCACGTCCGTTCTTGACTCCATCGATTACCCGATTTAGGTTTTTATACCCGAATCAAGTATAATAACCTATTTATTTTGAAAATTTTCAAAATAACCTATATCGTTGGAAATGAGATATAAAATCTATTCATTTAGTTCTCGAGGTCAAAATTGGGTTTTCTGATCAGCAAAATCTTATTGTCTGTGAAACGCAGACCGGGTTCCGTCCAAATTTTCAACCAAAAATTTGACCGTATACTTATAAAAATAAGTATAATATGAATATGACTTTGGTTTTCCCAAAATCATTTTCTAAGTTTTAGATAAAAATATAAATGTTTATTTATATTTATATCGATCTTAGAAAGTAGAAAAATCGGGGTGTTACGTTACTACTACACTAAAAAAAATTCGTCCTCGAAATTTCGTGACACAAAACTAGACAGGATTTCTTAATCCCAAGGTCTTACTCTCACAAGAAAGTATATAGAATAACTTTGACAATCTGAAATGAATACAGGAATATCAGGTGCGTAAAAAGATTCTTTAATAGGTTTGTGGGTGTAAAAAGACATGATCGGTACACTTTTACAAACATGAATCTAATAAAGTTCCTTCTTTCACAAGAACTTTACCAAACAACGATTTAAAAAGGATAACAGTCTGAAGAAATTCAGACTGGATCACTTTCACCAAAAGTAAAAGTGACTAGACTAAGTTTCATCAAGAAACTTCTATTATCAAGAAGCCATCTGTGTTACACAACTCAAGAAATACTTATAACATATTTTCAAAGAAATATGAAAATATCCAGACTATCAGAACCAATTTGATAAGTCGTGATAGACTTTAAATCAAGGTTAGAAAAGTGAGTTTGCCACGTACAAAACGTATCGCTGTGATTGTCTAATACAACCATAGAAATTTGAGTGATAATTGTCAACTGACAAGTTCATAAAGAATTAAATAGTACAGTAAAGAGTTTTTCTTAAACATAAGACACTCATTCTAAGAGTGAAGATTCAGATTGGCTAGTCTCGACTTTGAACAAACACAAAGGTCTTTCTAAATACGCTTAATCCGGTTTGTAGTTGTCTTCCGTATTCTTCTCTGAATTGCGTACGATGACCGACAACTTAGTCGGTCTTTTGGTCATACGAAGAGTTGATCTTTCCTCATAAGCTGAATCAACGACGCAAAATTTTAAACAGAAGTTCATTCCAATCTAGTAATAACTCTTCCTCAAGTCGATCGATAAGTAGACAACAACTCCTAGCGAGTGATCTATCAAATCAACTATGTACGGTAAAGAATACTTGTTCATAACTATCACTTTCTTGAGTTGTCGATAATCCATATGGAGTCTAGAACCTTCGTATAACATTGGTGCTTTCTACGGAAAACACCTGGTCTAACAAACTGCTTGGATCACAGATCCTCCTGTTCGAATCAAGTCGTCTAACTTGATTAACTTTGTAGGCGACATCCTATACAAAGCGATAAAGATCAACTCGAATCTAGAAATTAGATTGATTGAGAACTCAATATCCATTGAAAACGACAAACCTGGGATATTCTCAGAAAATTCTCCTGAAAAATCTTCCACGACAGGTACCTCATTCAAATGTCTGACACAATCCCAAAGGGATGAACGAACGTGTCATCATGAACAATAAGTATCATTTACTAAACATGAGTTCTCACAAGGTATCAACCCAATCAGAACTCACCAAAACACACATACTTGTATGTTAACACACATTGTTTCAACAAAGAAACAATTCAAACAAAGTCCAACAAGAGATCACACAACAAAAACCTAACAGACCTATTCCCCAAGGTTCCCGAAAGACTCGACCAGCTTTGATACCACTCTGTAACACCCCCCTTGGGCATTACTTATTAATAAGTGCGGAAATATATTAAAAAGTTATTTGCTGGTTGCTTTCGGAAAATTAATTTACTTTAAGTCAGACAACTCGGGTGTAAAAATTTTCTTTCTTAATACTTTAGCAAAGTGATACACACAACAAAAACAAAATCACATGATACTTGACGATACACATAAACTGAGTTCATTCATAGATCAAGTCACCACAACATATAAGTTTTCCTGAAATTATTTTCATACTGAGAAATTTCAAAAACATACCAAGGGTTTCAGAATCCCACAAGCTGATTTTCTCAAAAATTACACAACACAAAGAAGAATCCTATGCTTGTCACTCTACAAAACACCTAATGAAAGAACTATATAATTCTCACCACTATTACCAACCTCTTCAAGAATCGAGACTGGTATCCCCGATTGAAGTTAAGACTTCCTCTTCACCATCTACTACCAATACCAAGGTACATCAGCAATAACAAGTAAAACCTGATATATTATAAGGGTGAGACACCAATATATGGATATAAGCACGATAACTACATGCGTGACACACAAAACAGCATATAGGCAAATATAGTCATACAACATAAACTTCTCGGAAATAACAAGTAAATTTACCAATGGGTTTCATACCCGAACAGTCATTGTCCTTTATAAAAAGATTAATGACACTTCACAGTTCAACATCTAATCTTTATACCTAATCTCCGGAGTTTCCAAACCTCTTTTCATTTTGAGCAGATCAGGCTCTTGCATGGCACATTGTCAACTCCCGGCACAATGGTCAACACAATACATGGCACACTGTCTAACTTCTTGGTACAATGGTCAACATGGATAAATGGAACATTTTGGGCCATTAGGGTACCATGATCAAATTTACATGATGCATTATCCATCAAGGTACAATGATCAACTCGATAAATGGAACATTTGTCCATTAAAAATTCATTGTCCGTTAAGGTACAATGATCAATACCGGCATGTCTACCAAGTAATGCATATAAAACATTTTGTTCTGTGAAATACATGTTCGAAACCAAAACTTCTGTAACTTATTCAAGTTATCGGAAATAACACCGTTGAGTAACACTCATTTACAGAAAATCCTTTCTGTTTGAAATTCATTTATAAATCATCAAATCACAGAGAAATTCATTTTCCTCTGAAAATCTTTTTCCGTAAAACTTTAATTCTTGAGAAATAAGTGATCTAAATGAGCACTGACCACTGTCAGGCTTCTCAATCAACAATCAACATCATCAAATATTTCACATCAAGCTATAGCGGATAATAGAGTTCATATCATGTATTAAAACATATTATAACGCATAATTGTAGATAATCAAACACATATAAAATAACAGCTTAGCACAAAATTAAACAACCACCACGAATCTCAACCAAATATTACCAATCATACACTAAATCACACATATAATTATCGGGAAAAATCCCTCAGGTAAGCTCCCCTTACCTCTTGAAGTTACAGTTTTCGTCAGTAAATTTCTTCTTGGAATCCTAATTCCTCCATGAAACTCACAACGACAAACAATACTTGTCCTTCACAACAAATAAGATCCAAATCAAAAAATGAAACAACAAAATCTGTCTAATTCCTATGTTGAAGTTTCGGCCATGAGTGAATAATTTGGCTAAAGATTTCAAAATTTCACAAACTCCTAGATTAGTGATCCTTAAGCATTAGAAAGACTAGATCAATGATATAACTTAAAAATTGAAACAAAATCCTCTAACTCAATCATGAGATAGTTTCAGCCTTTACTAGAAAAATAGGCTAGGGATTTTATTTTGTTTCAATCTCTTGGATTCAATACACATAGGTAATAGAAAGATAAAATCTAGTATCACTTTCTAAAAATTGAAACAAAATTTCCTCCACCCTAAAAATTAGGGTTTTGACCATAACTGTAACGTCCTTCGTTACATTAGTAACCCAAAACAAATTGTATAAAAATCCTTTAATACATTTAATTAAAATATGTTAGCCATAGAAATTTTATCAATTATATAAGTCTGGAAAATGTCTCACATTAAATAAAATAGTAATAATGTAATAAATAATAAATCCATACGTCCAAATAAAAACCCCAAGCCTCAAAACCGGGCGTCTACTAATAAACCCAACGATAAAAATAAAATAAAATAATAAACATGTCTAGCCACAAACGGCTCCTTATTCAAAATAGAATACTAACAAAGCTAGATAATAAATGAGTAAAATCGCTAAGTCTTCAATCCCCTTCAGCTTCAATGATTTCGTCATCGTGTTCTGAAAACAACACTTTTATGAGATATAATCCCAGTGAATAAAAATATTTAATAAAAAGGTTCGCAAATAGTGTTGTTCTCAGCCGGCGCGGTAATCCGGAAAAACATTCATGGTACCCGCTAATTTTTAAAATATTGAATATAATAAACCTCCAAAATAATAAATATATATATCCGTATTATTTTCTTTTGTTATTTAAATTATTTATTTTATTTTAGTTATTTTATTTCTAATTTTACATTCTTTTAATTACTAAACAATTCTAGTAAACTAATCCTCTTCTATACTAAACATCCTAATGCCTAATTTTTTTTTTAACTGTATTGAAATTTTAGGATGTTACATTTTCTCCCCTCCTTAATGAATTTCGTCCCCGAAATTCTCACGTCTCACCCAAACTTCACAACATCGAAGGTAATGCAATACCAAGTTATGTATCTGTGCCGAAAAGATCTGGATGATGTTGTCTAACATCTTCCTCAAGTTCTCAGGTAGCTTCCTCTGGAGTCAACCCTTCCCAAATCACTTTCACCAATGGGATCATCTTGTTCCTCAGAGTTTTTGTGCTCTTGTCAATGATCTGAATATGCCTGGGTTTAAAGATTAAATTATCCTTAAATTGTATTGACTCAGGAGCTATCACGTGTGAAATATCTGGCACGTACTTCCAAAGTTGAGACACATGGAAGACGTCATGGAGATTCGACAACTGTGGTGGAAGAGCCAATTGGTAAGCAACAAGCCCGACTCTTTTTAGGATTTGAAAAGGTCCCATGAAACGAGGATTCAGCTTTTTGACTTTCGTTGACCTCCCAACCCCAATCTTAGGAGTGACTCTCAAGAATACATGTTCCTCTTCCTGAAATTCTAAAGGCTTCCTTCTCTTGTCACCATAACTCTTTTGCCTACTCTGTGCAGTGCGCATCCTTTCCCTAATGACTTTAATCCTCTCGGTGGTCTCCTGGACTAACTCTGGTCCTAGCAGGGTCTCCTCACCCACCTCACACCAACATAAAGGGGACCTACACTTCCTCCCATAAAGAGCTTCATAGGGTGTCATACCGATGCTAGCGTGATAACTGTTGTTATAAGCAAACTCTATAAGAGGTAAAAATTTATCCCAACCCCCACTTTCATCTAAAACGCATGCTCTAAGCATGTCATCAAGGGTCTGAATGGTCCTCTCCGACTGACCATCCGTTTGGGGATGATAGGCTGTGCTAAAACTCAACTTAGAACCAAAACCTGTTGGAAAGCTCTCCAGAATCTAGAGGTAAACCGTGGGTCCCTATCTGGCACTATAGAGGTAGGTATGCCATGAAGCTTCACTATCTCCTTAATCTATAAGTCTGCTAACTTGTTCAAACTATAGGTTGCTTTAATTGGTAAGAAGTGGGCAGACTTGGTCAACCTATCCACAATGACCCAAATGGCATCTAAACCCAAACGAGTCCTAGGTAACCCCATCACAAAATCCATAGAAATCCTCTCCCACTTCTATTGTGGAATTTCTAACGGCTGTAACAACCCGAAGGTTTCTGATGTTCTATCTTAACCTTTCGACATACTAAACACTTGGCTACAAAGCTAGCCACATCCCGTTTCATTCCTGGCCACCAATATATCTTCTTTAGATCTTGATACATTTTGGTTATCCCTGGATGTATGGTGAACTTTCCCTTATGCGCTTCCTCTAAAACTTTCTCTCTAAGGCTCCCCTCCTTAGGAACAACGATCTTATTCTTAAACAACACGAAACCATCAGTAGACAACACATAATCCTCTTGATCTAAAAGAGATTGCAACTCCTGGTTTAAAGGCTGCTCTCGCCTAATCATTTCTCTAAGGTCACTGCAAATTTCCAGTCTATTCAACTTCAAGCTTAGAGTACTAAGAGATACATCTAAATTCATGTCTCTGAACTCCTCTAACATATTCATCTCTTGGACCATTAAACTTGACACATGCAAGGTTTTCCTACTGAGTGCATCAGCCACCACATTGGCTTTCCCCGATGGTACTTCAACTCAAAATCATAGTCCTTAAGAAATTCCATCCACCTCCTTTGCCTCATATTCAATTCCTTTTGGTCAAACAAATACTTAAGGCTCTTATGATCACTAAAAACCTCAAACTTTGCACCGTACAAATAGTGCCTCCAAATCATAAGAGAAAAAACTACTGCCGCTAACTCAAGGTCATGAGTAGGGTAATCCACCTCATGTGTCCTAAGCTGTCTAGATGCATAAGACACTACCTTGCCTTCTTGCATCAACACACAACCTAAACCATCCTTAGAAGCGTCACAACATACCACAAAACTCACTGAGGAATCTGGAATGGTCAAGACCAGTGATGACACCAATCTCCTCTTAAGCTCCTCAAAATTCTCTTCGCATTCCGTATCCCACTCGAAAGATTTTCCTTTCCTAGTCAACTTGGTAAGAGGTAAAGCTAGCCTAGAGAACCCTTCTATGAATTTCCTATAGTAACCTGCTAGTCCTAGGAAACTCCTCACTTCCGTCACTAACTTAGGTTGCTCCCATCCAAGCACTGCATCAACCTTACTAGAGTCGACCGCTACACCACTCCTAGATATGGTATGTCCTAAAAACTTCACCTCATCAAGCCAAAATTCACACTTTTCTGGCTTTGCATACAGTTGTTCTTACCTTAGAATCTGCAACACTAACCTCAAATGCTCCTCATGATCCTCTAGTGTCCTAGAGTATATCAAAATATCATCTATGAACACCACCACAAAGATGTCCAAGAATGGCCTAAAGATCCGATTCATGTAGTCCATGAAAACGGCTGGGGCATTGGTCACACCAAAGGGCATCACCACATACTCATAGTGCCCTTACATTGTCCTAAAGGATGTCTTAGGAATGTCCTCATTCTTGACTCTAATTTGATGGTATCCCGATCTTAGATCTATTTTGGAAAACACTGACGCTCTCCTCAGCTATTCTAAGAGGTCATCTATCCTAGGCAAAGGGTATTTATTCCTGATGGTCACTTTGTTCAACTGCTTATAGTTAACACATAGCCTCCTGGTCCCATCCTTCTTTTTCACCAGTAGGACAGGTGCACCCCAGGGTGACACACTAGGCCTAATAAACCCCTTCCCTAGCATCTCCTCTAACTGTTTCTTAGGCTCGTTCAACTCTAAAGGTGTCATTCTATAAGGCGCTACCGATACTGGTCCACTCCTTGGCACTAGATCTATGTTAAACTCAACTTCCCTATTCGGAGGCAAACTAGTGACATCCTTAGGGAAAACATCCTGGGACTCACACACCACAGGTATAGCCGTCACATCACTGTCGGCCTCTATCTTAGCAGAGAATAAGAGTACACATCCTTAAGCTCCCTCAACTAAGCACTTATGACAAGCAACAGCAGAAACAATAGAACTGGGTACGGGGAAAATCATTAGACATTGGATGTGAAGAGATAAGGATATTTTTGTCAGAATACTTATGGCAATGAGTCCAGATGCCAATAAGTCAATACCAAGAATAACATACAATACATAGATAACAATAAGATTGATGTCATAAGGAGTGTCTTGACGCACAAGGAAACAATTTAAACAACCAATGGAAGAACAAGAATATCCCTACAGGAGTAGAAACGTATGAATCAAGGGACAATGAAAGATTGGTATCTCCAAATTTTCACACATAAAGGGTGTATCAAGGAATGCGTTGCTCCTGAATCAAACAATATAATAATTTTTTTCTTAACGAGTAGAAGAAATTCAGCCTCCTTCGGATCTAAGCTGCCTCAGAATGATGGCGGGTTGTCCTTCTTGAATTCGAAAAGTCCCACGTGCTAAGGGTCCTAGGTTGCCACCACTTCATTAGTGACTGGCCTCCATTCCCTTTCAGTTGACGGTGAGTCTCCGTCTGCCCTTGCATAGCTTTGGCCGTACAATCCAAAGCTGCTGCAAGTGCAACATTCGTCCCTCGCCTATTAGTCGCCATAAATCTGCTCACTACCAATGAAATACTGGGTTGATCAGGTCCAATATCCCAAAGAATAGCATGCAACATCTATAACTCTAACAAGCATCCTATGCGCCCAAGTTTTATTTTAGAAAAAGCCCCATTACCACAGTCCGATTTAGAATCGAACTGCTCTGATACCATAAATGTAACGTCCTTCGTTACATTAGTAACCCAAAACAAATTGTATAAAAATCCTTTAATACATTTAATTAAAATATGTTAGCCATAGAAATTTTATCAATTATATAAGTCTGGAAAATGTCTCACATTAAATAAAATAGTAATAATGTAATAAATAATAAATCCATACGTCCAAATAAAAACCCCAAGCCTCAAAACCGGGCGTCTACTAATAAACCCAACGATAAAAATAAAATAAAATAATAAACATGTCTAGCCACAAACGGCTCCTTATTCAAAATAGAATACTAACAAAGCTAGATAATAAATGAGTAAAATCGCTAAGTCTTCAATCCCCTTCAGCTTCAATGATTTCGTCATCGTGTTCTGAAAACAACACTTTTATGAGATATAATCCCAGTGAATAAAAATATTTAATAAAAAGGTTCGCAAATAGTGTTGTTCTCAGCCGGCGCGGTAATCCGGAAAAACATTCATGGTACCCGCTAATTTTTAAAATATTGAATATAATAAACCTCCAAAATAATAAATATATATATCCGTATTATTTTCTTTTGTTATTTAAATTATTTATTTTATTTTAGTTATTTTATTTCTAATTTTACATTCTTTTAATTACTAAACAATTCTAGTAAACTAATCCTCTTCTATACTAAACATCCTAATGCCTAATTTTTTTTTTTAACTGTATTGAAATTTTAGGATGTTACAATAACAATAAGAATAGGAAGAAAATTTATTTTGATTCATGCTTTGAATGATGAACATAGAGATCATGGTGACTTCATAGAAATTGGAATCACATTAAAATGATGTTTCTATGATTTTCTAGAAATTTTTGAAGATTGGATCTAGAAATTGGAAAATGATGTTCATGCCATGAAAATCAGGAAATAAATGAAAAATAAGACATGATTGATCATGTAGAAGAGAGGTTACCACTTGATGAAGAGTAATGATCAAAACAAGCTTAGTTGAAAATTTGGCAGCTTTGAGGGTGTGGTGGTGTTATGAGCATTTCTCACGATTTACTCATCTAAAAATTACAAACTTTGGTTTGTGGTGAGCCGCCGAATTCACTCAAATTACATAACAAATCCCTACTAGCTTGTAGTATAAGGAATGACTCAGATCGTCTCTCAAAAGACCATGAGTGCTATTCAATCATATCAAGACTCAACACAAAAATGTGGGGGGGTTGTGATTTTAGATTGCAAAAGATAAATTTAGACTAAGAGAAATCAAGTGAGAAATCAATCAATCCAAGACACTTAACCAGAATTCCAATTTTGGTTATGACCACGGAATACTCAAACTGAATCCAAGTAATGGTTAAATCAATTTCAACCGAGATCTCTGCATCGGAATTGAGGTTCACTACTAGATAATCATCTAGGATTTAACTGACAAACGATTTTACAAATCTATAAAATCAGTGCAAGTTTAAATACAAGAACCAATTAACCTTAACGACAAATCTGTAGTTTAATTTACTTCAACTCAGAGAATGAGATATTGAATTATCAATCAATATCACATTCCTAATTCATAATTTCGAATACACAAACAGTAATCACCATTCATGCATCACGAATTCTGATTAGTAAGGAGAAGAGAAGATAAAAACTACTTGAATTCAAAATGAAAGTTGAAGTACAAAAGTCTCAAGCCAAACGAAATTCCTTCAAGCACCTTGTATTGATTTCAGAATTAGCCTTCCGTGGCTACAGTCCAAGGAGGCTTGAGGAAGAGAAAAGAAAAATACGAAAACAATAACAAACAACTTAATTAAGCAGCAAAAAACTAAAGGAACCACCAGTCTCCTATTCTGGCTCCTATTTATACAAATTCTCTCAAGACCTCCTCTCAATATCTGAATGCTCCTTCAATTAACTTCAACCTCTGCCTCTTAGCTTTCCAAAGCCACTTAATTTGCTTAATTACGAATTAAGATGAGAGAGTTATGTCCACATTCAACTCATAGGGCAGCTGAAACGACCTCTGACTTCAAATAGATTTCAGCCCCTCAAAACGACTCTGTTTGGAACAATGGTCTTCATGAGAGTTAAAGATCTGTGTTTTATATTTCATTTTCCACCGGTTTCAGTTCCAAACGACATCTAAAACCCAAGTTATGGCCCAATCTTTATGACCGGTTCAGGTTCCAGTGACAGCAATTATGTTATGACTTCAAGGCCCAATGTGACCCACTATACATCCATTTCAGCATCTTAGTTCTTCATGAAAGTTGTTGGGCTTCCTTTTATATTTCCTAAAATATAAAGTTCATAATTTTTAGATTCCAGGAACTCAAGATATGGCTAAAATACAGAGTCAACGTCTATAATCATGAATTAGTGAAAATTTGCAATAAAGCCCAATGAGGCCCAAACTCATAAATCATTGCTAGACTAAATCAATTATGCACATTTAGCTTGTAAAAAGTACTAAAAATGAGGGATCTTCAATGCATGCAAATAATGTTTATCACATTCCCCCACACTTAGCTCTTGCACGTCCCGGGCAAACTTGAAATTGAAACACAACACCAAGAACAAAACACAAAACCTAAAAACTCTACAAGACTCAATTTCCAAAGATATTCAAGAAGGCAAAAGTCCATGAGCAAGGTAACCATCAAAGCCAAGAGATCACAACATCAATGAAATTACATTTCCTTTCATCTCAAATCAACAAGGTAACTTTAATTGGAAAGCATAGATTAAGAATGGTAGATCCTCACACAAGATACACTCTCAATCCCTCAAGTGTTTAGAAGGTAAAGATTTTACTCAAATCAACTCATGAAAATTGCACTACCATAAGCTTGCTCATATTCTACTTCTCCACTATTAAAAACACATGCACACACAAATCAAGAGGACTTTATCAAGGTTGCAATGAGGTCAAAAGCAAAGGAAATGATATGGCAAGTTAAGAACCAAAGAGAGTAAAAGAGCATTGGAGAAGGACACAATTAGCAAAGGGTGAAAATTTACCCAAAAAATTCACAAAAATGCACAATCTTTCACATTTTCCTTTATTGATCTTCACAACCATGTGACTGTATTCTTGTTTGTTTCTTTTTCTTCTCTTTTTTTTTTAAATGCGCAAATTTTTTTTTTAGCACCCAATTTCACCAAATACCAGCATTTCACCTCCCCCCCCCCCCCCCAACTTGGATCATTGCTTGTCCGCAAGAAATAAGAATGCCTCCAAAGAAATAATGCTCTCTCACTCGCTTAGGTTGGGTCAAAACATGGTTTTTCACTTAAGGCAAGAAATGAGCTAAAAACAATGAGTAGACAATTAGGCTCAAGGGGGCTAATCAAGGGAAAAATGATGCAAGGTAGGCTTATTTGGCCAAAGTAGCTAAGCAAGAAGAATGCCTCAATCATGTCCATGTATGCAAGCAGAGATATAGCTTCAAAAAGAAATAAAGCAAGTTCTAGAGTAACAAAAATCATGAGTGACAACCACACAGGAAAGGAAAAAAAATGGTACAAACGCATAAACCATTCAACAATAGGCTCAAAATCTCACAAGGCTTGGATGAATCTACCAAACTCAAACCAGCAAACCAAAAACCATAACGGAACCTATGATTATGATGAAAGACAATAAATTCCACACATGCTATGACACTTAACTTTAAAATGAAACCAAACTCACAACTTTCACACATCTTACACATCAATGGAAACAAATTTAAAAGACAATAACAGAAAAAAATGCAAAAACAGAAAATAAAATGCAGAAACAGTAAAAACAGAAAACAGTAAAAAGGAAAAGAGTGGAAAGAGGAGCCCTCATGGTGGATATATAGCATCTAGCAAGGCCACCTCCTCCATGGTGGACTCTGGCACGTTCTCATAAAAGTGCTTGAGCCGATGCCCATTAACCTTGAAAATCCGCTTTGTTGTCACATCCTGAAGTTCAACTGCACCATAAGGAAAAACATTAGTAACAACAAAGGGACCTTCCCACCTAGACCTCAATTTACCAGGCATCAATTTAAGTCGGGAATTAAACAACAAGACTTTCTGGCCGACCACAAATTCTTTTCGCGTAAGCATCCTATCATGGAAAACTTTGGTCTTCTCCTTGTAGAGGCGAGAGCTCTCATATGCCTCCAATCGGATCTCTTCCAATTCCTGTAAGTGGAGCTTCCTTTCCACACCCGCCTGGTGTAAGTCCATATTGCACTGCTTAACCGCCCAGAATGCTCTATGCTCAATCTCCACCGGTAGGTGGCATGCCTTCCCAAACATAATCCGATATGGGGACATCCCAATCGGAGTCTTGTAGGCTGTCCTGTAAGCCCATAAAGCATCTTCAAGCCTCAAACTCCAATCCTTCCTGTTAGGTTGGACTGTCTTCTCAAGGATATGCTTGATCTCGCGGTTGGAAACCTCGGCTTGTCCATTGGTCTGGGGGTGGTAAGGTGTAGACACCTTGTGCAACACTCCATACTTCCTCTTCAAAGCCTCCATGCTCCGGTTGCAGAAGTGTGAACCCTGATCACTGATGACGACCCTCGGGATTCCAAACCTGCATAAAATATGTGATCTAACAAAATCCACAACAACTTTGGAATCATCAGTCCGAGTGGCTTTTGCCTCCACCCATTTAGATACATAATCAACAACCAGCAATATGTAAACAAAACCAAAAGAAACAGGAAAAGGTCCCATGAAATCAATACCCCATACCTCGAATATCTCATAAAACAGCAAAGGCTGCTGGGGCATCTCATTCCTGCGAGAAATGTTTCCTGTTCTGACACTGTTCACAAGACTTACAAAACAGATATGCATCATGAAATAAGGTGGGCCAATATAATCCAGAATCTAACACCTTCCTAGATGTACGTTGGGGACTGAAATGCCCACCACATGCTAATGAATGACAAAAACTAAGAACAGAATGAAACTCATGATTAGACACACATCTCCTAATAACCTGATCACTACAAAATCTCCACAGATAAGGATCATCCCACACATAATACTTAGACTCACTTTTCAGCTTATCAGACTGAGCCCTAGTGGAATATGCAGGTAACACTCTAGCAACCAGGAAATTAACTAAGTCAGCAAACCAAGGAGAGGGGACCTTACACTATAGCTGAAAAAGCTGCTCATCTGGGAAAGAATCCAGAATCGGCACGGGATCTGAGGCCCTCTCAATCCTACTCAAGTGATCCGCCACTAGGTTCTCTGCTCCACTCCTATCTTGGATCTCCAGATGAAACTCCTGAAGCAGTAGCATCCATCTAATTAGTCGTGGCTTGGCGTCTGGCTTCTTTAAAAGGAACTTTAGAGCTGCATGATCAAAAAATACAACAACTTTAGAGCCAAGCAAATACGATCTAAACTTATCTAAAGCAAAAACAATTGCTAAAAGCTCTTTCTCAGTGGTTGTGTAATTGGCTTGAGCAGCGTCCAAAGTCCTGGAAGCATAATAAATCACATGAGATGCTCTCCCCACTCTTTGCGCTAAAACTGCTCCCACGGCATAATTAGAAGCGTCACACATCAGCTCAAATGGAAGGGTCCAATCTGGTGACTGAATAATGGGTGTGCTGGTCAAAGTTTGCTTCAGATGGTCGAATGCTGCCTTGCATTTCTCATCAAAAACAAAATCCACATCTTTTTGCAGCAAGTGGGATAGAGGAAGGGCTATTTTACTAAAATTTGCAATGAAACGCCTGTAGAAACCTGCATAACCAAGAAATGAACGCACCTCATGCACGTATGTGGGGTAAGATAAACAGGTAATAACATCTATCTTAGCAGGGTCTACTTCAATACCCTTACTAGATACTACATGGCCTAATACTATACCCTGTTCTACCATGAAATGACATTTCTCAAAATTAAGAACAAGGTTAGTCTTAATGCACCTATGCAGTACCCTAGACAAGTTATGCAAACATGAATCAAAAGAAGAACCATACACAGTAAAGTCATCCATAAATACCTCCATGCACTCCTCTAAGAAATCAGAAAATACGCTCACCATGAACCTCTGGAAGGTACCAGGGGCATTGCAGAGGCCGAAAGGCATGCGTCTGTAGGCAAAGGTGCCAAAGGGACAAGTAAATGTGGTCTTCTCTTGATCTTCTAGGGCAATGTGAATCTGGAAGTAGCCAGTGTAGCCATCCAGAAAGCAATAATGGGACTTACCAGCCAGCCGCTCCAACATCTGATCAATGAATGGAATGGGGTAATGGTCCTTCCGAGTGGCTTGGTTGAGGCGTCTGTAGTCAATGCAAACTCTCCAGCTATTCTGCACTCGGGTCGGAATAAGCTCATTCTTCAAGTTTGTCACTACTGTCACTCCAGATTTCTTGGGAACTACTTGCACTGGGCTCACCCACTTGCTGTCAGATATAGGGTAGATGATACCAGCCTGCAGTAGCTTGGTCACCTCTTTCTTCACCACATCTAGAATGAGAGGATTTAGCCTCCTCTGGGGTTGCCTCACTGGTTTAGCTTCATCTTCAAGTAGTATCCGATGCATGCAGGTGGAAGGGCTTATACCAGGAATGTCTGCAAGTGTCCATCCTATTGCTCTCTGATTCTCCCTCAGAATCCCCAACATCTTCTTCTCCTGTTCAGCAAGGAGGTTCTTGGCCACAATCACCGGAAGCTGCTCATGATCTGCTAAGTAGGCATACTTCAGATGTGCAGGCAGTGGTTTTAGCTCCAATTTGGGTGGTTGCACTGTAGAGGGAAGTAATCTGGTGGGCTGGACATCTTCTGCAAATTTAAGCTGTGCAAAATCAGAATTTCCTGCATAATCTGCACCAGTTTTATCAGTTATGAAAACAGAATCATCAACACTTAAGAATGTAGCAATTTCATTACATGCATCATATAAAACAGTTCCATCACAACCAGTGCAGCATACAGAATCAGATAAATCAGTAAAACCATCAAAATCAGTAAAATCCACAGCACATAGTTCATCACATGCAGCATCAATTAATTCGGTAAGGACATCAATATGAAAAACGGAATGCTCTTCCATGGGATGATTCATAGCATCAAAAATGTTAAATTGCACAATTGAGTCTCCAAACTCCATGGAAAGAGTTCCTGCATGCACATCAATCTTGGTCCGAGCTATCTTAAGGAAAGGTCTTCCTAGAATGAGTGGGGCCTTGCTGGTTAGGGACTCGCCCTCCATCTCCAAGATGTAGAAGTCTGCAGGAAAGATCATCTCATCCACTCGTACTAACACATCCTCAATCAGTCCAGCTGGATATGCATTGCTCCTGTTTGCCAATTGAATCACCACACCTGTAGAATGCAAAGGTCCAAGTCCAAGAGAATTAAAAACAGACATAGGCATTACATTAATTGAAGCACCTAAGTCTAGCATGGCATTCTCAAATCTAGAATTTCCTATTATGCATGGAATTGTAAAAGTCCCTGGATCTTTGCATTTCTGAGGCATAGGTTGAATGAGAGCCGAAATGTTGCTACTCATGCTAATTCGTTCATTTCCTTTCAGCCTCCTCTTGTGGGTGCAGAGTTCCTTCAGAAACTTGGCATATTTAGGAATTTGTTTGATTGCATCCAACAATGGAATGTTGACTTCCACCTTCCTAAAGGTCTCTCAACTTCATCTGCCTTCTTGGATACAACTGCTCGATGTGGGAATGGGAGTGGAATTGCACAATGTGACTTCTGCTGCATTGTGACATGATCTGCAGATTTGGAATTTTCTGCTGCAGAGTTGGATTGATGATTTTCTGCAGAATCTTGTGCTACTTCTTTGAAGTCTGCAAAATTCGAATTTGCTACTCCTTCATCTGAATTTTCTGCAGAATTCTGCTTCCTTGACTTGCATGGTGGTTGGGGGTCAGTTGCCACAATCTTTCCAGTTCTCAGCATAATGGCACTTACATTACCTTTTGGATTATGAATGGTCTGCGCAGGAAGTTGGCCACTGCCTTGGCTTTGTAGCTGATTCATGGAGGAAGCTAGTTGCCCAATTTGAGTCTCCAAATTCTGAATTGTAGCCACATTCTCTCTTTGGAATTGGAGATTATTGGTGGCCATTTGCTTCACTAGATCTTCAAATGAAAGGTCAGATTTTGGTGCTTTGAGTAACTTGATTCTCGCATTGGTCTTATTGGAATGGCCTACTTGGTCCAACTTGAGTTTGAAATTGGTTTTGCCTTATTGGTTGCTTTGGAATGGTTGCCTATATCTGCTTTGTTGTTGAGGTTCTTTGTTGTGCATTACCATATCTCAAGTTGGGGTGGTCTCTCCAGCCAGGATTATAGGTGTTGGAAAAGGGATCATACCTTTGCTGCTGCTGAAACTGAGGCTTACCAGGAAACACACCTGCTGCAGCTACAAACTGGTCTTGGAGTGCAACATTGTCTTCTTGCAAAGTGGGACACGAATATGTGAAATGAGATGGATTGGAGCATATGCTGCAGGCTCTTGCATTGGTCTGCATAGATGTAGGTTGTTGTCCCATAGCCATTTGCCTCACCAAGGAAGTCAGCTCATCAAGTCTATGCTCCATTCTTTGTTATCAGCGGTTGAAACTTAGACCTCATTGACTCCTCTGGTGGAACTCATCATTCTGGTGCCAAACTGTTGTGAGTTGGAAATTAAATCTCTTGCAGCAGATGGGGTTTTATCAACTAAAGCACCACCACTAGCAGCATCAACCATGCTCCTCTCCATAGACATCAACCCCTCATAAAAATATTGGATCAGCAGCTGGTCACTAATCTGGTGACGAGGGCAGCTTGCACACAATTTCTTGAACCTCTCCCAATACTCATGCAAAGTTTCATCACCATTCTGCCTAATCCCACAAATGGCTTTTCGGATTGCAGCAGCTCTAGATGCAGGGAAGAACTTCTCTAGAAACAGCCTTTTCATGTCATTCCAGCATGCTATGGAGGCTGGTTGAAGGTAGTAAAGCCAATCCTTGGCTGCACCATCCAATGAGAAATGAAATGCCCTAAGCTTGATGTTATCTTCAGGAACAACATGTGGTCTCATGGTGGAACAAACCACATGAAACTCTTTTAAATGCTTATGTGGGTCTTCACCTGCTAAACCATGAAACTTAGGCAAAAGGTGTATTAATCCAGATTTTAATTCAAAATCAACCTCAAGAGTAGGATATTGGATACATAATGGTTGGTAGTTCACATCAGGTGCAGCAAGTTCTTTCAGAGTTCTATTGTTAGCCATGTTAGCACAATTATCAGTTAAATCAGAATCAAAAACAACAGAATCAGAAACAACAGAATTATCAAATTGATCAAGTAATCTCCTCCGAGTCCTATTCAACTGATGCAAGGTCCTTTCAATCTCAGGGTTGTATGCAACTAAATCACCAGGTTGGGACCTAGTCATACACACATATAGGCCAGGAGAGCAAGAACCATCTCAAAACACTACAAGTACAAATGCTAAAAAGGCACTAATTGGAAAATCGTACCAAATAAATTTTAAAAAATATAAGATCACCACAGAAAAACTCTAAAAATTCAGCAAAGCAAATACAATTTTTTTTGGAATTTTTAAAAAATGGTAAAATACTTAAAAAATTAGAAAAGTGGCCTAAACGATGGAATTTTGGCTTCGGAGGCCCTATGTCCCGAAGTACTCCGTACTATGGGGAGTTCTATTTCCTGATTTTTTTCGGATT
This sequence comes from Sophora flavescens, assembly GCA_030762895.1. NCBI lineage: Eukaryota > Viridiplantae > Streptophyta > Magnoliopsida > Fabales > Fabaceae > Sophora > Sophora flavescens. The sequence goes on along the minus strand of CM061066.1, from coordinate 142,756,979 downwards.
TTCTGGGAAAATTTGAGAGCAATCGGAGCACAAAAATTCTGACAGCAAAATATTACTAAAATGCCACTGGTTTCACTACAAACAATAATTCAGTGGATAAACAGGTTAGAAATTAATATAAACACTATCTAATATGATTGAATACTCAAAATGGTCCCCGGCAACGACGCCAAAATTTGGTGAGCTGCCGAACTCACTCAAATTACAGAACAAATCCCTACTAGCTTGTAGTATAAGGAATGACTCATATCGTCTCTCAAAAGACCATGAGTGCTATTCGATCATATCAAGACTCAACACAAAAATGGGGGGGGGGGGGGGGGGGGGTTTTGTGATTTTAGATTGCAAAAGGTAAATTTAGACTAAGAGAAATCAAGTGAGAAATCAACCAATCCAAGACACTTAACCAGAATTCCAATTTTGGCTATCATAGACCACGGAATACTCAAGCTGAATCCAAGTAATGGTTAATTCAATTTCAACCGAGATCTCTGCATCGGAATTGAGGTTCACTACTAGATAATCATCTAGGATTTAACTGACAAATGATTTTACAAATCTATAAAATCAGTGCAAGTTTAAATACAAGAACCAATTAACCTTAAACCACAAATCTGTAGTTTAACTACATCAACTCAGAGAATGAGATATTGAATTATCAATCAATATCACATTCCTAATTCATAATTTGGAATATACAAACAGTAATCACCATTCATGCATCACGAATTCTGATTAGTAAGGAGAAGAGAAGATAAAAACTACTTGAATTCAAAATGAAAGTTGAAGTACAAAAGTCTCAAGCCAAACAAAATTCCTTCAAGCACCTTGTATTGATTTCAGAATTAGCCTTCCATGGCTACAGTCCAAGGAGGCTTGAGTAAGATAAAAGAAAAATACGAAAACAATAACAAACAACTTAATTAAGCAGCAAAAAACTAAAGGAACCACCAGTCTCCTATTTATACAAATTCTCTCAAGACCTCCTCTCAATATCTGAATGCTCCTTCAATTAACTTCAACCTCTGCCTCTTAGCTTTCCAAAGCCACTTAATTTGCTTAATTACGAATTAAGATGAGAGAGTTATGTCCACATTCAACTCATAGGGCAGCTGAAACGACCTCTGACTTCACATGGATTGCAGCCCCTCAAAACGACTCTGTTTGGAACAATTGTCTTCATGAGAGTTAAATCTCTGTGTTTGATCTTTCATTTTCCACCGGTTTCATTTCCAAACGACATCTACAGCCCAAGTTATGGCCCAATCTTTATGACCAGTTCAGGTTCCAGCGACAGCAATTATGTTCTGACTTCAAGGCCCAATGTGACCCACTATACATCCAATTCAGCATCTGAGTTCTTCATTAAAGTTGTTGGGCTTCGTTTTAGATTTCCTACAATATAAAGTTCATAATTTTTAGATGCCTGGAACTCAAGATATGGCTAAAATACAGAGTCAACGTCTATAATCATGAATTAGTGAAAATTTGCAATAAAGCCCAATGAGGCCCAAACTCATAAATCATTGCTAGACTAAATCAATTATGCACATTTAGCTTGTAAAAAGTACTAAAAATGAGGGATATTCAATGCATGCAAATAATGTTTATCAGCTTGTTAGAAAGGTAATAAGGAGAGGCACATCTTTTATGTTTAAGGTTTCGTTCCTTCTTTCACAAGAACTTTACCAAACAACAATTTAAAAATGATAACAGTCCGACGAAATTCAGACTGGATCACTTTCACCAAAAGTAAAAGTGACTAGACTAAGTTTCATCAAGAAACTTCTCTTATCAAGAAGCCATCTGTGTTACACAACTCAACTAATACTTATAACATATTTTCAAAGAAATATGAAAATATCCAGACTGTCAGAACCAATTTGATAAGTCATGATAGACTTTAAATCAAGGTTAGAAAAGTGAGTTTGGCATGTACAAAACGTACCGCTGTTATTATCGAATACAAACATAGAAATTTGAGTGACAATTGTCAACTGACAAGTTCATAAAGAATCAAATAGTACAGTAAAGAGTTTTTCTTAAACATAAGACACTCATTCTAAGAGTGAAGATTCATATTGGCTTGTCTCGACTTTGAACAAACACGAAGGTCTTTCTAAATACGCTTAATCTGGTTTGTAGTTGTCTTCTGTATTATTCTTTGAACTGCGTACGATGACCGACAACTTAGTCGGTCTTTTGGTCATACAAAGAGTTGATCTTTCCTCATAAACTGAATCAACGAAGCAAAATCTTAAATAGATCTTCATTTCAATCTAGTGATAACTCATCCTCAAGTCGATCTGTAAGTAGACAACAACTCCTAGCGAGTGATCTATCAAATCAACTACTCACGGTAAAGAATACTTGTTCATAACTGTCACTTTGTTGAGTTGTGGACAATCCATGTGGAGTCTAGAACCTTCGTATAACATTAGTGCTTTCTACAGAAAACACCTGGTCTAACAAACTGCTTGGATCACAGATCCTCCAGTTCGAATCAAGTCGTCTAACTTGATTAACTTTGTAGGCGACATCCTATACAAAACGATAGAGATCAACCCGAATCTAGAAATTAGATTGATTGAGAACTCAATATCCATTGTAAACGGCAAACCTGGGATATTCTCAGAAAATTATCCTGAAAAATCTTCCACGACAAGTACCTCATTCAAATGTCTGACACAATCCCAAAGGGATGAACAAACGTGTCATCATGAACAATAAGTACCATTTACTAAACATGAGTTCTCACAAGGTATCAACCCAATCAGAACTTACCAAAACACACAAACTTGTGTGTTAACACACATTATTTCAACAAAGAAACAATTTAAACAAAGTCCAACCAGAAAGGCCTATTCCCCATGGTTCCCGAAAGACTCGACCAGCTCTGATACCACTCTGTAACACCCCCCTTGGGCATTACTTATTAATACGTGCGGAAATAAATTAAAAAGTTATTTGCTGGTTGCTTTCGGAAAATTAATTTTCAGACAACTCGGGTGTTAAAATTTTCTTTCTTAATACTTCAGCAAAGTGATACACACAACAAAAACAAAATCACATGATACTTGACGATACACATAAACTGGGTTCATTCATAGATCAAGTCACCACAACATATAAGTTTTCCTGAAATGGTCAACACAGTACATGGCACACTGTCCAACTTCTTGGTACAATGGTCAACATGGATAAATGGAACATTTTGTCCTTAAAAACACATTGCCTATTAGGGTACAACGATCAAATTTACATGACACATTGTCCGTCAAGGTAAAATGATCACCACGATAAATGAAACATTTTCCATTAAAAACATATTGTCCATTAAAGTACAATGATCGATACCGGCATGTCTGCCAAGTAATGTATATAAAACATTTTGTTTTGTGAAATACAAGTTCGAAACCAAAGCCTCCGTAGCTTATTCAAGTTATCATAAATAACACCGTTGAGTAACACTCATTTACAGAAAATCCTTTGTTTGAAATTCATTTATAAATCATCAAATCACAGAAATTCATTTTCCTCCGAAAATCTTTTTCCGTAAAACTTTAATTCTTGAGAAATAAGTGATCTAAAACTAAATCCATGTGTGAATGATTACTGTTGTTTTCAAGAATGCTTCCCATAAATATTTTCGAAATTAACCGTCGTTTAGCATTTTAAAAACGTTTAAGTCGAAATTTGACTTTTCCCCTTAATTGGAATAATTTTCTAAGATAGAAATTAAGTTATTTTCGAAGATTATTTTCTCGAAATAACTTTTTATAATATTTTGGAATTCCACACGTAAAAATTAGCAGTGCTAATATAATTACATGGTTACGTCCTCTCTGTGACTCAAAGATCACTCCTACATCGTTAAATCATTAAAATAATAGTATTTCAACTATTTCTCATTTTCATCAAATCAAATATTTAAATGATATTATATCCCAATATTTCTCAATTAAATATCGAATATTCTTCATGAAGCTTTTACTTGATTAATTAAATGAGCACTGACCACTATCAGGCTTCTCAATCAACAATCCACATCATCAAATATTTCACATCAATGCTATAGCGGATAGTACAGTTCATATGATGTATTAAAACATATTATAACGCATAACTGCAGATAATCAAACACAGATAAAATAATGGCTTAGCACAGAATTAAACAACCACCATGAATCCCAACCAAATATTACCAATTGCGACACCCATTTTAGGGTCATCACATAGTTACCCAAATGCGAAAAATAAAATTAAAGTGCTGGTTACTTTCGAAAAATATAACTTTTAAATAATTGTATAAGGATAAGGATATATGTATATATATGCGTTACAAGTTTTAAAAACACTATAACTACTATAAGTTACAAAAGATGGCTTTATCGATCTAGGCATTTTTACACACTAAGTAGAAAATATAAAGACATGTACAAAATAGTAGTGAACGTCTAGAGCCATACAAAAACTAATGGCTCTCAGTAGCCAGATCAACTGACGAATATCACTGCCCCAAAATAGCAAAACCTATAGCTGGTCTATACTAATGGAAACCATTAGGGAGATCAGGATGTTCACCCCCTCCTAAAGCAGAATTGTCCGATGAGGACACTACTGCTCCCAAGCCCTCGTCGGGTGCATCGTCATCGTCATTGTCAACAGGTGGAAGATCTCCAAGTATGTCCTCTATGAACTCTTCAGGATCCTCCTCAATCCCATCATCCAAAACTACCTCTACTGGAGGCTTATCTGGTACAACTACAGCTGGTGCAGCTATCAGTAAGGACTGACCCAATTGAGGGTGAAACTTGAACTCTCTATGATCCATCAAGTACTGCAGGTAAAACCATGGTGGAGGTAGGGATACCTCGCAAGTCTCCATGACATGAGTCCTACACTTAGGTCCTACAGCTAATGAGCCAGTAACCTCACGAGTGGTGCCAAAGTAGGTGGCACTAGTTGCCCCAGGATTTATCTCCCAAGCACCACCATGTGCCCTGTTCTCAAACGTAATGCTGTGGATTACCGAGTGCACCAGGGGCATCTTCCGATCCATCTAATCTCAGATACAAATGAATATCCCACAAGAGAACAAACAAGAAAACATGCAAGAGTGAGAAACCGATATTTGGATTAAACGCGATAACCACATACATGACACAAAAGAAATACATATACTTTCATACCACATCAATACTCATAATACTCAAGTAATATATCAAAGTATATCAAAAGGGTTTCATACCCAGACATCATCATTTGAGAATTATGCATGATGCACTTCAATAAACGTTCTCTAACATTTCACTTAATCTCAAGAGATATCATCAACACATGATCAGTTGATCAGGCTCAATAACCATACAAGGCAAAGGCATGAAGCCAAACCCATTGCACACTGTCCAAAACCAAGGCACATTGATAGCATTGTAAAAGGGTCTCATTGACCACCAAGGTACAACGATACGTCGAGACATGAATATCACCATGATACCATGATTAACCACGTCGTGACACGAATACCCTCAAGATACCATGTTTAACCACATCGTGACATGAATACCCTCAAGATACCATGATTAACTTCATAGGCACGTCTGCCTAAAATGCATGCAAAACCTTTTATTCTCATAAATTTCATTGTGTATAAGGTTTCCTGTTTCGAAGCACAAAAATCTTACGAACATCTTAGTTTTAAACATCTTAAAACTTTCATTAATAACACAGGACCTCAAGCCCGAGTGCTCAATCACAAAACCCTTTGACCGATGCACCAGTCATAGGTTCGTGGTAATAGAAAACATCTTAAATGTTTAAACAGTATACACCATGTATACAGTAGACACCAAGTCTACAGGACCTCAAGTCCAAAGGACACAAAGTCCATAACACCAACGAACCTTAGTACCCCGACGTCTCGATTACTAAGTTCAAAACCACTTTTTAACATAGTCAAGTAAAAACTTGATTGCGGAAAATCGTTTCAAATGGGAAATTCTTTAATAAAATCATCTCATACTAAAACTTTGTTTTCAGAAAAGTGGGTCAATCGAGGCTCAAACTTATTTAAGATACGTACTGCTGTTTTCGAAATACGTGTCATCGATACTTTTCCAACTGCCGTCAATTAACATTTTTAAAGTCATTTAAGCCTAATATTAGCTTTTTCCACTAAAATAATATTCTAAAATCATAATTAAGTTATTTTGGAAAATTAATTTCATAAAATTAATTTTTATAATATTACGCAATTTCTTACATAAAAATCAGCAGTACAAAAATAATTTCACGATTACGTCATCAATGTGACTCATAGTTCACTTTTTCGCTGATAATTCATTAAAATACTAATAATTTCCAATCCTTCTTGTTTTTTTTCCAAATAAAAGTTTTCCATGAATATTATGTTCCAACATTTATCATAAAAAGATTGAATATAATGTATAAAGCTTATTATTTGATTAATTGATTGGGCACTGACCATTGTCAGGCTTCTCAAACAACATTCAACAACAACATCATAATTGCGACACCCTCTTTTCAGGGTATCATATTTAAGTAACTTGTTACGGAAATACACTCAATAAAATGTTGCTGGTTGCTTTCGAAAAATATAGTTTTCTAGTTACTTATCCCTTTCAAAATTGGTGATAAAATTTTTTCCACTTTTCTTTTCCTTTTACTCCACATACAATCCAACACCATTAACATAATATACAACTATATATAACATATATAGGTATCATAAGAGATTTACACTTAGACCTTCACATAACAGGTTGTCTCCAAAGTCATAACATAAGAAAATGAAGATGGAATCATAGCGTAGCGATAATCTGGAATCACAACTCAAAGGACTGACTCTCAATAGCCAAACATCCAGACTAACCAAGTACCACTACTTTATAAGACACCAAAAGTCATATAGCTGGTCACTCTACAAGACAGTTATTGGAAATACCCTCATGACATTCCCACTAACGAATACTTCTTCAAGCATCTATAAGTTAAGTCCTCAAATGACTCTGAATTCCTTTGCTTCATCCGTACTAGTGTACCAAAGTACTGCCTTATTCTAGAATAAACCTGATATATTTGTAAGGGTGAGTTTCCAATATATGAGTTTTGATAAGACAACCCCATGCACACAAATAGCATATACCATGTATTCACAGCATACAAAAATTACTCAAAATAGTAGAATAATTTAATTCAAAGGGTTTCATACCCGACAGTCATCGTCATTTTATAAAAATGCATGACACTTCAATATTCAGGCTCTATTTTGATACCTAATCTCTGGAGATCCCAACTTCTTTCAAATGAGCTGATCAGGCTCAAAACACGTTCATCTCAACCTTATGTGACCATTGCTCAAACAACTATTACAACTGTTCACATGACTCCTCTGTGACAACTACTCAAACAGCTATTGCAGTTGTACACAGATTACACTGTGAAATAATCCACCTCAGCCTCATGTGACCATTGCTCGAACAACTATTATAACTGTTCACACGACCCCTCTGTGACAACCACTCAAACAGTTATTACAGTTGTACACAGATACATAACCACTCAAACAGCTATTGCAGTTATGTACAGAGTCACTTGTGCAATAACCACTCAAACAACTATTGCAGCTATGCACAAGTATTATCCGACCTCGTATGATAGCCACTCAAACAGTTATTGTAGCTTAATCATATGGCCCCTTGTGATAACTATCCAACTATTGTTGTAGTCATACACATGGTAACTCATTGGTCCACACATAACCCCAATGATCAAATGGAAACATAGTCCATAACAGATACATTGATCCACCCAGGACTCAATGATCATAACACATGGCACGTTTGCCAGCTATGCATGAGAAAAACTTTTATTCTCGTTTCATTTTCTTTGTCGTAATAATCTTTCCTTGTCGAAGCCCAAAGCTAACGACCATGCTTAATTTTTTATTAAGACTTTTTACTTTAAACAACATAGCACACACAGTCCAAATGTTTTAAACTCAACACAGGACACACAGTCCGAGTGCTCAATCACAAAGCCCTAAACTGATGCACCAGTCTTAGGATCGCGGATATGGAACTCACAATTTCCAGATCAACTTAGGACACACAGTCCACAAAATCATTGCAGGACACTTAGTCCAATGACACAGATCCCTGACCTACGTGTCCACAAAACACTAGAACCCCGACGTCTCGGTTCCTAGGTTCATTTATCCTTTTGTAAAACATTTCGCTCAGTGAAAAACAAATACAAAACAAAAGCTCCAAAAACTTATCCAAGTTTAACGGAATGATTTCACTGAATAAAATTCTCTTACAGAAATCCTTTTTCTGTTAAAAAGTTGATAAAACATGAAAATCATTGATAAATTCTTTTATTTTCCGATTATTTCATATCTGAAAATAATTCTCAATAAAAGTCAACTTTTAAAAAGTATTCAATAAATCAATTCATAATAATAAAATAACTATATATTTAATCTTTTCCAAAAATTTTAATAAAATTCTTTTTATAACTTAAATAACTTTTCTGTTAGAAGTATTTGTTCTGACTGCTATATAACGTTATTTTCGGAACTTAATCACTTTAAATAACATTTTATAGTAAAATTGAATTTATTTTGGAAAAATTAGAGCCTGTGAAAAATTTCACAGTTTCGCCCTTACTATCGCTTATTGACACAGTTTCCACAAAATATTATTAAAATAATAATTTTTTTTCACTTTTCTCAAAATTTCGTAAATTAATCACTCTGATTAATTATCCAAGCTTATTAAGCTTTTATCCCCAAATTAATTTTAAACACTGACCAATGTCAAGTTTCTCAGTCCAACACTCGACAGCAGATAAAATTTCAATCACAGAATAGCATGACATATATCAATTCATGACATGCATCACAATTATAATATAACCAAATAATTATAATCATGTAAATCCACATATCACATAAACTCAATTACTCAGGTAAGTATCAAATCAATCCAGCAATTAACATCAAACAATGTAATATCATAAAATATTTTCTACAGAAAATTAACAAATGACTCCAACAATAAGCATGTGATTAATCTTAAACTCCTCAGGCATACTCCCCTTACCTCTTGGAGATTCGAACTAGCAGATTCAAGTAATCTCCCTATCCCGATCCGATTCTCCCTCGTCAGCTTAAGTCAAGCTCACTTGAACGATTCCTTCAAACGAATTGCAACCAAAATAAATCAAATCAAACAACAACATACTTGGATCATGAAGGTTAGGTTTCGGCCTCAACAAATTTTCTAGTTTAGGAAAGCTGAAAATTTGTTAACTTAGGGATTTATGATCCATAAGTAACTTAAACATGATTAAGTTCTTAAACCAAGATCATGAACCAAGAACATGGAATAAAACTCATCTAGTTCCAAGAACTAGGGTTTCGGTTTTTCTCAAGATCATAGGCTAGAGGTTTTATTTTTGATCTTCTACTTACTTACATACAAGAACTATCAAGGTACTAAGAGATTGAATCATGAATCAAGACATGAAAATGAAACAAAACCCATGAACACCACTTTTTCATGGATTCGGCCCAGCACAGAAAATTAGGAAGTAAATTTCTCATGATCATATGCTTCTGGATGATGAAAATAGAGATGATTATGAGATCATACCAATTGGTTTCATGTCATAAGGATTTTTCTAGAATTAGTTATGGATTTTTGAAGTTAGCTTCATGAACTTTGAATGAAATGAAGAACTTGATGAACACAAGCATAAATCCATAAAAGTTGTGAAGAGAAAGGCTTTAAATGACAAGATGAAGAGTTGTTACCTCTTGATGATCAAAGAAAATGATGATTTGGATGATGTTCTTCAAAAAATCACCTTGATGTTCTAAATGTTCTTGAGAAGTTTAGAGAGAAAGATGAAGATGATGAAGATTTAGAGCAGTTTCGATAATTTGGACATATCGCTCAATATACTTGTCCGTTTTTTATGATCTTTATGTCGTTGGAAAGAAGAGAGAAATAGAAACAACTTTCATGTATAAATTTTTCGAGATTCATAACAGAAAATGGTCAGAATCGCTATGAAAAATCCGGCGAGTATGAACACCTATGAAGTTCTTATGTGTTCTTAAGAGAAAAGCTTGAACTTTGGAGAGAAATGGCATAAAATGAAATGAAGGAATTGCCCAAGGAAGTTATGATGAAGGAGCCGTGGTTTTTGGGGGGTAATTTGGTCAAAAATTACAATGGCATGGCTTACAAATTCATGGAAATCTAGGGGTAAAATCGTCCTTTCCATGCAAAAATTATCTTATTGTCATAAATGTGCCATTATGGCCATTATGACTCGGATAGGATCGTCATAAATGCTCGTCACATCAGTCGCATCAGCCACCTCAGCTCCATTGCTGACTCCCTGATTCATCTGACGCAGGTTTTCCTAGAGATATCTCGACGTTTTCGCCCGCAGCAAATATAATACTTTAATTTTACGCTAAATTTTTCAAAACTTCCAGTATCGTAGAAAATACGATAAAAACATTTTTCATCTCGTTCACGAATTAAAATTAGGTTTTTTGAGCAGTAAACTTTTACTGTCAGTGAAAACACAAAACGGAAAACCGGTTTCCCTCTGAATTTTCAACCAAAAACTTTCCCGTAATCCTATGAAAATAAGTATAACATGGAAATGACCTTGGTTTATCCAAAATCATTTTCAGTCTCGAATAAAATATATATGTTTATATATTTATTACCGATATTAGAAAGCAGCGAAAATCGGGGTGTTACAATAATTATATTCCCAGGCAGATCATGCATCTCAACAACATAATATATAACTGCCGATAACCAATTTAAATCAAACAAATAACCACAGTATAAGTAACACAATTTAAACATATTGATTAAAAAAACACAACCACAAAAATAATTATACAGACCAACAAACAATGGTACATGGCCATCGGAATAATCCCTTAGGTAATCCCCTCTTACCTCTCGTAGAACTCTAAGCGGAGTAAAAGTATTTTGTCGGAAGTCCGGATCTCGCGAACACAACGAACTCACTCAACCTTCGACAATTACAATCCAATAATTACCAATCAAACAATTAAAACACCTATGCACCTCCTATATTGGTCACGGTCTTAACATGATTTTGTGGCTAAAGATTTCTAAATTTGCTTTTGTCATTGGATTAATGATCCTAATTACTTAAGACAATGGATTAGTGATTAAACAACAAAGTTTGAACCAAAAACTTACAAACTCTCAAAGACCTAGGTTCGGCCATGATGAGTACATGAGGTTAGAGATTTTAGTTTGATGAACTAACTTGGATTCAACATGTATACATACCAATAAGACAATATACAAGATTACTTATGAAAAGAATAAACAAAAACTTCCTCCAACCAACCACATAGGTTCGGCCTTAGCAAGTTAAATGGGGAGGAAATTTTGGATTTCAACATACTCTTGGATTATGAACATATGTATGATGACAAGAACATAGAAATTGGTTTCACATTTTTATGATTTTTCTATGATTTTCTATGAGTTTTCAAAGTGAAGAACATATATGATGAACAAGCTGAATAAAGCATTGAATCATGAAATGAATTGAAGAAACTATAGCCTAAAGATGATGAGGAACATGAATCACCTCTTGGAATTTGAAAATGGGCAAGAAATCACCAACTTGCTTCATAAATGGAGCTTTCTTGTGCAAGGAGAAATAAGAACAAAGTGGAGCTTTGGAGAAGATGAAGGAAAGTACAAGAATGAAGGCTAAATTGCACTTTTCATCCCCTAAGTTTTTCAATTTGGCGAAAATGGTCCCCCAAGTTTTTTTTTTGGCGATTTCAGTCCCCAAAGAATTTCAAAGTTGCAAAAATCATCCTTCCGTTAGTGCTCCATTCAAACATTAACGTAATCTGCCATGTGTATTGCCATTAACCAATAATTATTTTTTTGGTCTAAACCCAATGTATCACAATGTTGTCAACGAATGACTAATCACTGTTCGCGGGGCGTGGCTTCCACTGGCCAATAATTATTTAAAAAAATATTTAAGTAATATTAAATATATTTGAGAATATTAAAAAGAAATTATATGAATATAATAACAACATGTTTCTGAACATTTGCATCGTTCCATCTTCGAGCCTCTCCCTCACTGCAAGTGTCGCGGCGGCCCCTCTTCTAACCTTGACTTTCTTCTCCAAAATCTCCCCTCCACCCACCCACTTCCCAATCCGAGCCCCAAAGACTTCGATTCTGCACCCACACCCCGACGACATCCGCACCTCTACGACTTCGATTTCGGTAAGAACTTCCTCGACTTCGTCCGACTTGGCTATGGCTCTGGATAGACACGTTTGATTCTGTTGTATTTTTTATTTTCCGTTTCTCAAGAAAGCTTTATTTGGTTTGGTCTTCTCATCTGTGTGATTGGTCTCTCTTTCTAGATTATTCTCCTTCTCAGCAGTACCATGTTTTCATGTATTCATAACACTTACATGCTCTTCTTTCTGTCATCCTCAGTCATAATGTTTGAGGCTTCGATTCAACGTACACCCTGAATTTCGCACCCTCTATACCCCCAAATTTCTCATTTTTTTTCAGTGTTGGTTTCCATTTTCTCGACCATGAGTTGGCACGGAAGAGGAAAGCTCCCTTTTGATGATTTTCGCAACTTGGGTTCAATTTGGGCACGTCTGCCAAATGCATGTAAAAACATTTTCTTTTCACTGTTTTTCTTTGTGTTTCATTCATTCCTTTGTCAGGCCTCAAGGCACACAACCATCCAAATTTTTTTCAATGTTTTAAACTTTTATTATCAACACAGGACATTAAAGTCCTAGTGTCCAATCACAGCAGTCCTAAATCGACGCACCAGTCTTGGACGTTGTGGTCATAGAAAACAACTTTCACCTTTTTACCACATTCACCACGTTTTGATATAACGTGTATAGGACACATAGTCCACAACAACGTATATAGGACATACAGTCCACACAACGTGACATGGATCATAGATCAATGTGTTTAAAAACTCTAGTATTCCGACGTCTCGGTTACTAGATTCACTATTCAATATTATTTTTCGTTCAGTGAAATCTAAATACAAAACAAAATATTTTCCGTAACTTCCCCAAGTTATCAGATATTTTCATTTAAATAAAGCCTTAAAGGAAAACTCATTGTATGAAATTCATTTTGAAAAGAAAACTCTAAGTTTTTAGGAAATCCATTCCTTAAAAAAAATCTATTTTTATTTGGAAAATTTTATTTTTCTGAAAACACTTGAAGTTTTCAAATAAAATCTTTTTAGAATTAAGAAATCAATTTGTTTTCTCTTTACGTTTTCTCTTCATAAAATATTTTCAAAAACTGTTTATTCTAGCATAAAATCATTTAAAATTTTTATTCAAATAAAATTTTCTTTTTCCAAAATATTTCTTCAAATGGGATGTTTATTCTTAATATTCTTCATATAGTTTTATTAATGCTTTTATCTTGAGAATTTTAAATTGAACACTAACACTAGTTAGGCTTTCCATGCAACAACCAAAATATCATCATAATAAACATAACAAGAAATCAACTAATTTAAATCTAACAACTCCAAACACATATTCATGAATATTCATCAAATCATAAAACATATATATTCAAAATCAACCAAATCAACATATCAACACTTCAGTTAAACATAACAAATCATAAAATTTCAAACAAAACACATACAAACGCATACAAATACATATAATTATCATAATTAAATATCCATCGGGCTGTCTCCCCTTACCTCAAAATGAGTAGTAAAGAAACCGTAGTCCTTTTGTGTTCAAGGAAACCAAACTTGAATTAGGAGTCGCGATCTCGGATCTAAACAAGATTAAGTTTATAATACAAGTTAAAATTTGATAAAATTACTTCAAAACTCTTATGCATGTTTCAGTTGTAAGATGCTAATAAATATAAAAATTCTAGATTTTCACAAGCTTTTTGGATTTAAAATCCTTAAACATTATAGGCATAAAAATTATGTCTTAAAAATTAATTTAAATCCTTCAAATTGATACCAAATATAAATAGGTTTTGGTCATCACACAATATAGTGGAAAATAGTATTGTTCAACAATCTAATTTCTTGCATGTGCTAATATAGTGTTTTTAAGCATCATTCAACTAAAAAAAAATTGAATAAGACTTCATCAACTCCTCAAGTGAGTTTCGGTCTCATTAAAATTAAAAAGGCTAGGGATTTGAAAATTTTCAAAACTCCACATTAAATCACTCATGCAAAGGAACTAGATTATCATACTTGCATCCTTCCTAAAGATTCAAAGTTAGGCTTCACGACTCTATATTTTTAGAGTTTTATGCACAAAATCATATTAAGGAAGGAAAACATATTTTTGATAAAATCCATGAGTTGAAAAATACATAAATCAAAGTTCTTAAACCAAGCATGTAAGATTTTCATCAAAGTTCATCCTTTTCCCTCTTGGTGTTTTCGGTCAACACCATGATCATAGGGTTGGATGAATTTCTCACCACATGCAATATATAAAAATAAAAGGGAAGATGATTAGGGTTTTGTAAAAATTATTTTATGTGAAAAAGGATTTTCCTTTAAAACATAAATTGAATTCATGAACATACAACATAGGTAACCAACATGCATGTGAAGATTTTTTGTAAAACCACCACCTTTCCTCCATTTGGTTTTCGGCCACCCATCAACAATGGTCATAGGAAGGTCTTTTTCAACATGCAAAGGTTGAAGATGGTTGTGAAGATGATGATGAGCTTAAACAAATTGGTTTCATGAACATGCACTAAAAAAACCAACTTACAACAAAATTTATAAACATGCAAGTTGATATTAGGAACTTGAAAGAAATGAGGAAGAGTTGAGAATTTATACCCTCTAAATGATAATGGTGATGAGCAAAAGATGAAGATGAGGAGGAGTATTAGCTTCCAAACTCAAAAGCTAGAGGTTGAAGATGATGAATAGTAACCTTTGTGAAAGAAGTAAGTGTTGGCTTAAGTAGGAAAGAAAGCAAATGGAATGAAGTGTTAGAAGAGGGTATATATAGAGAATGGGGGTGGTGTGGTGCACTGCTGCTTCAGCCAAGGGAGAAGAGATTTTTCAATTTTTTGTAAACAATTTTTTTTGAAATTAAAATAATAGGTTTTCCTTGTAAATTGAAATAATAATTACTTTAGGTTCCAATTGGTTCCCGTCAGTGCAAATCGATCATATTTTTCTTTGTTAGTTTTCAACCGGAAAAATTAAATTAAAATAAGTAGTTTCTAAAATCATAAAAGTAATCATAACTGGGTTAGAAAAATTTAAAATTTTATTTTTGTGTATTAATATTAATTTTCGGGTCAGTAAAGTCTCACTGACAATGAAAACTCAGACCGTAAATGTCTGAAATTTTCTACCAAAATTCAACTACACTTCACTAAAATAAAATAAATTATGATATTGACATTTGGTTTATTAAAATAATTCTTCCTAATTTATTATAATAAGCACTTAATTATCCACATCATCACATAGTACAAACAAGCATAAAAAATCGAGGCGTTACATTACCATCCCTCTAAAAAGAAATTTTGTCCTCGAAATTACGTATCTGAAAATAAATCAGGATATTGTAATCTCATCTTGTCTTCTACTTCCCAGGTCACTTCCCCAGTTGTCTCGTCCCAAACAACTTTAACTAATGGAATTTGTTTTCCCCTGAGTTGCTTAACCCTCCTATCCTCGATCCGTACAGGCGAGGTCTCATAAGATAGGTTTTATTTTAACTGTACTATATCCGGTTCAATTACATGGGATAGGTCAGGGACCTACTTTTTGAGTTGTGAGACATGAAAGACATCATGGATGTTTGAAAGAAAATGTGGTAAAGAGATTTGATAGGCTACTGGACCGATACGACGAAGAATCTGGTAAGGTCCAATAAATTTAGGAGTGAGCTTTCTGGACTTTATAACCCTACCTACTCCAGTTGTGGGTGTGACTATCAGAAATACATGTTGGCCTTCCTGAAATTCGAGAGGTCGTCTTCTCCGATCGGCGTAACTTTTCTGTCTTCTTTGTGAAGCCTTCATCCTTTCACGAATTTGTTTCACCTTTTCCATCTTTTGCTGCACAACTTCAGGTCCTGAGATTGCGCTTTCTCCATCCTGATACCAACAAAAGGTGTTTGGCATTTTCTTCCTTACAGAGCCTCATAGGGTGCCATTCCTATGCTTGAAATAAAACTGTTGTTGTACGTGTACTCAATGAGCGGGCAAAGGTCATCCCAACTTCCTCGATCATCTAGGACACACGCTCTCAACAAGTCTTCTAACGTCTGTATTGTCCTTTCCGTTTGTCCATCGGTTTGTGGATGATATGCAGAACTTAACCTCAACTTGGTCCCCAGAGCTTTCTGTAAACTTCCCTAAAAACGCGAAGTGAACTTCGGATCTCGATCCGAGACAATACTAGAGGGTACTCTGTGAAGTCTAATCACTTCCTTAATATACACCTCGGTTAGCTTATCCACAATATAATTGGCTTTAACAGGTAAAAAGTGTGCCGACTTTGCTAACCTGTCAACAACCACCCACATCGAGTCGAAACCTTTGGAAGTCCTTGGTAATCCTACCACAAAGTCCATGGATATACTATCCCACTTCCACTCAGGTACATCCAGAGATTGTACATTCCACCGAGTCGTTGGTGTTCTACTTTTGCCTTCTGACAGGTCAAACAGGATGCCACATACTCTGCCACTTGTTTCTTCATACCTGGCCACCAAAATCTTTGTCTTTGATCTTGGTACATCTTGGTTGATCCGGGATGAATACTCAGTTTGCTCTTATGTGATTCTTCGAGAATTATCTTCCTCATCTCAGGATTGTCAGGTACGCAGATTCGTCCTTTGCACCTTAGGATGTTATCTGGCGCCATACTAAACTCTGTGACTCTTCCTTGTTCCATAAGCTTTTTCTTCTCTTGAAGGTATATGTCGGTAGTTTGTTGTTCTTTGATTTCTTCCATCAATCCACTTGAGATCTTAATCATTCCCACACTGATTCTCTTCGGGCTCATCTCCATTATTAAATCGAGATCGTGGAACTTCTCGATCAACTCTAACACTTTCACCATCATTGTTGAAACATGTATGGCTTTCCGGCTCAAAGCATCAGCCACAACATTCACTTTTCCAGGATGATACAGTAAAGCAAAGTCATAATCTTTCAAGAATTCCATCCACCGCCTTTGTCTCATATTGAGTTTTTTCAGGTCGAACAGATATCTCAAACTCTTGTGGTCGCTGAAATCATCGAACTTCGCTCCATATAGATGATGTCTTCATATCTTTAGTGCAAAGACCGTCACAGTTAATTCCAGATCGTTCGTCGGGTAATTCTTCTCACGAGTCTTCAGTTGACGTGACGCATACGCTACGACCTTCCTGTGTTGCATTAATACACAACCCAAAACCTAGTATGAAGCATCGCAGTACACCTCGTAAGGTTCATTAGGGTCAGGAAGTATTTATACTGGTGAAGTTGTCAAACGTTCCTTTATCATTTGGAAACTTTCTTCACATTCTGTAGTCCACACAAAAGGTTAGTCCTTCCTTGTAAGTTGAGTCAACGGAGCAGTAATCTTGGAGAACCTCTCGACAAATCTCCTGTAATCCCCAGCCAAACCGACAAAACTCCGAATTTCTGTTATTGTCATCGGCCTTTCCTAAGAAAGCACTGCCTCCATTTTAGCAGGATCTACTGCAATCCCATCTCTTGAAATCACGTGCCCCCAGAACTTCACTTCTTCAAAACAAAATTCACACTTCAAGAGTTTGGCATACAACTCTTTCTCGTGTAAGCTCTGTAGAACTTGTCGCAGGTGTTCTTCAATTTCCTCATGACTCTTAGAGTAGATGAGGATGTCATCGATGAACACGACAACAAACTTATCAAGAAACGGTCGAAAGATCCGATTCATATAGTCCATGAAGACAGCAGGTGCATTTGTTACTCCAAAAGGCATCACAAGATACTCATAATGCCCGTAACGGGTTCGGAACGCCGTCTTTGGTATATCTTCGATCTTCACTCTAATCTGGTGGTAACCCGTCCTCAAGTCTATCTTCGAGAAAACAGCAGCTCCCTGCAGTTGATCCATCAGGTCATCTATAAGGGGAAACGGGTACTTGTTCTTGAATTTAACTTTGTTCAGCTGCCTATAATCCACGCAAAGTCTTGAACCTCCATCCTTCTTTTGGACTAAAAGAACAGGTGCTCCCCACGGAGAAACATTGGGTCTTATGAACTGCTTTGACAACAGGTCTTCCAACTGAGCCTTCTACTCAACGAGTTATGTAGGTGACATCCGATATGGAGCAATCGATATCGGACCCGTTCCTGGAACAAGATCGATGGAGAATTCAATATCCCTTACTGGTGGTAATCTTGGGACATCATTCGGAAACACCTCCGGAAAGTCCTTCACAACAGGTATGGTATTCAAATCGACTTCCTCCTCGACTTCTAAGCTAGTCAAAAGCAAGTCTTTCTGATCTTCTTCCTTTGAAAAGGTTCTCACTTGGTTGGTGGATAAGAATCCAGAAATCTCAAGATTAGGAAAAACTAAGATTTTGTGGGCACAATCTAAAAGAACGTGATTGGAAGATAGCCAATCCATACCCAAAATTATGTCTAGTTGTACAATAGGACAGTTCAAGCACACCACATTAACAGTAACAGGTTCAGCAGTAGGAGTTGAAACAATCCAATCATACGACAAAGAAGAAACAGGTAACCCTAACAGTCTCACACAATCCATCGAGATAAAAGAATGTGTCGCACCCGAATCGAAAAGCACGGTTAAGAGGTTACCAGCCATGTTACAGCTACCTTGTATCGGATCTTTAAAGTTCGAGGCATCAGCACCACTCATGGTAAAAACTCTTCCTCTAGGCGTTAGTTTATTGACTCGTGCGCTGTTGACGGTAGGTTCCCGCTTTGGTGCTTTACAGTCTTTTGCCAAGTGCCCCAATCGATCACAGTTGAAGTACATCATTCCTCTCAATGGACAAACATCTGCCAAATGGTTTGGGTCTCCACATTTGTAGCACTTCCTCCCTTGACCATGTCCTTGACTACTCTGGCCCCCACTTCCAGTTACCGAAGCAACATGACGATACTGTTGTTGATTCTGGTTGTTCCCAGCTGGTCCAGCATATGGTTCCTAGAACGCGAGGGTCCCCCAACATTCCCTCTATTGTCTCTACCTTTCCTCATCTGTTCAATCTTTCTGCACTTTTCCACCAAAGCCTGAAAATTCTTGATCTCCAGTGGCAGCACTGAGTCTTTGATCTCGTACCATAGTCCTCCTTCAAATCTTTCACACTTCCAGTCTTCATCTGGATTGTCTTGGAAAAATCGGAAATATTTGGCAAGTGATTCGAACTTCACCGCGTATTCCCCGACTGTCATATCTACTTGTCGCAAGCGCAGAAACTCCTGCTCTTTTTCAGCTCGAGCACTCTGAGGGAAGTATTTGTCCAAAATTGCAGTACGAAAAACCTCCCAAGTAACTTCTTGCTGATTTGACTCTAGCAGTTGCCTGGTGCCTCTCCGCCAGTATTCAGCATCTCCCATTAACAGGAAAGTAGCATAACATACTCTTACAGCTTCAGGGTTGTGAATCAACTAGAAAATCATTTCCAGTTCTTGAATCCACAAGTCAGCCTTTGTAGGATCAGCTTCCCCATGAAATTACGGTGAGTTCTGGCGTTGAAAAGCTGTCAGACCACGACTTTCAGCAGCTTGTTCAGCACGAGCCTGCTCCTATTGATGTTGAGCAGCCATAGTAGCAGTTTGTTGTGCAATGGCAACTGTAACGTCTACCATAGCTTGAGTTGCAAAGTCCATTCCCCCGTCATCATGTCCACGACCACCAACAAAACCACCCCTACGGCCTCTTCCACGGCCACGCCCACATCCTGCTTCTAGTTCCGTAACTGACCAATAAGATAAAATCAGTTAAATAGTAACCAGAGATTAAAACACTTATTGACTCACTAACACTTATTACTTCTAAGAAGTAATTCAAACAAGCCTAATCAGAGATCACACAACACAAATACAACAAGACTATTCCCAACTATTCCTGAAAGACTCGACCAGCTCTGATACCACCCTTAATGTGACACCCTTAACCCGGGCATCACATTAATTACTTTATTAAGCGGAAAATAAAACGTTTAATAGATTATCGGTCACTTTCGGAAATACATACTTGTGAAATTAATTTCATCCTTAATCATTTTAAAACTTTCTCTTTCATACATAAATAAATAAAACGTAGTCGAGTCAGATATATATATATATATATATATATATATATATATATATATATATATATATATATATATAACATAAGGCCTTCTTGAAGACGGGCCACTTGACAACTTGCACGAGTGAAATGACGGTTTATACAGTGAGAGAGTTAAAGGTTAAACACACACTAACAGAGTTAAACAGATTTAACATGTCCTAGGTCACAAGAAAACTACTGTTTTCAAAGGATAGAAACAACTACCCTAACATCATTACCCCAAAAGCAAAAATAAGTCCTACAGCTGGTCAGACGGACTACTGGAGCCCATTAGGAAGACGGTGATGGTCATCCCCACCCTCTAAAGGCATGTCTGGTGAAGACATAACCCCTCCAACTCCCGTATATGGAGAATCATCATCATCATCATCACTGAGCTGGTAGTACTGTGGGTCCTCCTCTATAACCTCAATAGGGTCCTCCTCAACCATCTCCCGAGGATCCTCCTCTACAGGCGGAGCTGGCGCTGCATCTGGTTGATGAACGTCCGGAGGCTGATGGAGTACCAAGAGTTCTTGGGTTGCTAAATGCTGCAAATAAGGATCCAACGGCGGTAATGAAATATGGATAGTCTCGAAGGTGTCAGTCCTCCTCTTGGGTCCCTCTAAAACTGACCCATCTATCATGCTAACAGGGCCCGTATACTCAGTCGTCTGGGGGCCCTGATAAAAGAGCCATGCATCCAGATCATGCGCATTATCAAAGATAATGGCCCGTACCCTCGAGTGCGCTAGGGGCATGTTCGAATCCATCTATATTCAAGCAGATATATGTACCAAATAAGGAAAAGAAAATGCAAGGGTGAGATACCAATATATGGATGATTTATGACAACTACATGTACTACACATGAAAACAACATATACAAATAAACAGTTACATACAACATAAGATTTTCAACATAATACAGTAACATATACAATCATCATTATTTTTGAAAAATTCACGGCACTTCTATGATTCATCAATCTATCCTAAATCTCCGGAGCTCCCAACTCCATTTTAGAAAAACAGTGAGCTGATCAAGCTCAAATAGCGAACACATGGCACAACTTAATCCCCACAGCACTGTCCAACTCAAGGCACAGTAATCAACACCTGTGGGTTCCAGAGCACACTGTCCAACACAAGGCACAGTGAACAAGGCTCATGGAAATCATGGTCCATTAAGGCACCATGGATACAACTTCGCATGATATACCTTCCCCTTAAAGGTATTCACACAAAACAATTTGGGCACGTCTGCCAAATGGATGTAAAAACATTTTATTTTTGCTGTTTTTCTTTGTGTTTCATTCTTTCCTTTGTCGAGGCTCAAGGCTCACGACCATCCAAAAAAAAATCAAATTTTTAAACTTTTATTATCAACACAGGACATTAAAGTCTGAGTGTCCAATCACAACAATCCTAAACCAATGCACAAGCCTTGGACGTTGTGGTCATAGAAAACAACTTTCACATTTTTACCACATTCACCATGTTTTAATATAATGTGTATAGGACACACAGTCCACAACAACGTATATAGGACACACAGTCCACACAACGTGACACAGATCATTGATCAACGTGTTTAAAAACTCTAGTATTCTGCCGTCTCGGATACTAGGTTCACTTTTCAATGTTATTTTTCGTTCATTGAAATCTAAATACAAAACAAAATATTTTCTGTAACTTATCCAAGTTATCGGATATTTTCATTTAAATAAAGACTTAAAGGAAAACTCATTGTCTGAAATTCAATTTGAAAAGAAAACTCGAAGTTTATAGGAAATCCATTCCTTAAAAAAAATCTATTTTTATTTTGAAATTTTTTTTTCCTGAATACACATGAAGTTTTCGAAAAAAATCTTTTATGAAATCAATTTGTTTTCTCTTCACGTTTTCTCTTCATAAAATATTTTCAAAAATTGTTTATTCTAGGGTAAAATAATTAAAAATTTTATTCAAATACAATTTTATTTTTCCAAAATATTCATTCAAATGGGATGTTTATTCTTAATATTCTTCATATAGTTTTATTAATGCTTTTATCTTGAGAATTTTTAATTGAGCACTAACACTAGTTAGGTTTTCCATGCAACAACCAAAACATCATCATAATAAACATAACAAGAAATCAACTAATTTGAATCTAACAACTCCAAACACATATTCATGAATATTCAATAAATCATAAAACATATATATATATATATATATATATATATATATATATATATATATATATTCAAAACCAACCAAATCAACATATCAACACTTCAGTTAAACATAACAAATCATAAAATTTCTAATAAAAAACATACAAACATATACAAATACATATAGTTATCATAATTAAATATCCCTCGGGCTGTCTCTCCTTACCTCAAAATGAGTAGTAAAGAGATCGTAGTCCTTTCGTGTTCAAGGAAAACAAACTTGATTTCAGAGTCGCGATCTTGGATCTAAGCAATATTAAGTTTATAATACAAGTTAAAATTTGATAAAATTACTTCAAAACTCTTATGCATGTTTCTGTTGTAACGTGCTAATAAATATAAAAATTCTAGATTTTCACAAGCTTTTTGGATTTAAAATCCTTAAACATTATAGGCATCAAAATTAAGTCTTAAAAATAAGATTTAAATCCTTCAAATTGATACCAAATATAAACAGGTTTCGGCCTTCACACAATTTAGTGGGAAAATAGTATTGTTCAACAATCTAATTTCTTGCATGTCCTAATATAGTGTTTTTAAGCATCATTCAACTAAAAAAAATTGAATAAGACTTCATCAACTCCTCAAGTGAGTTTCGGCCTCATTAAAATAAAAAGGCTAGGGATTTTATAATTTTCAAAACTCCACATTAAATCATTCATGTAAAGGAATTAGATTATCATACATGCATCCTTCCTAAAGATTCAAAATTAGGCTTCACTAACTCTATATTTTTTGAGTTTTAGCCACAAAATCATATTAAGGAAGGAAAACATATTTTTGATAAAATCCATGAGTTGAAAAATACATAAATCAAAGTTCTTAAACCAAGCATGTGAGATTTTCATCAAAGTTCATCCTTTTCCCTCTTGGTGTTTTCGGTCAACACCATGATCATAGGGTTGGATGAATTTCTCACCACACTCAATATATAAAAATAATAGTGATGATTAGGGTTTTGTGAAAATTATTTTTATGTGAAAAAGGATTTTCCTTGAAAACATAAATTGAATTCATAAACATACAACATAGGTAACCAACATGCATGTGAATTTTTTTTGTAAAACCACCACCTTTCCTCCATTTGGGTTTCGGCCACCCATCAACAATGGTCATAGGAAGGTCTTTTTCAACATGCAAAGGTTGAAGATGGTTGTGAAGATGATGATGAGCTTAAACAAATTGGTTTCATGAACATGCACTAAAAAAAACCAACTTACAACAAAATTTATAAACATGCAAGTTGAAATTAGGAACTCGAAAGAAATGAGCAAGAGTTGAGAATTTATACCCTCTAAATGATAATGGTGATGAGCAAAAGATGAAGCTGAGGAGGAGTATTAGCTTCCAAACTCAAAAGCTAGAGGTTGAAGATGATGAATAGTAACCTTTGTGAAAGAAGTAAGTGTTGGCTTAAGTAGGAAAGAAAGCAAATGGAATGAAGTGTTAGAAGAGGGTATATATAGAGAATGGGGGGTGGTGTGGTGCGCTGCTGCTTCAGTCAAGGGAGAAGAGATTTTTCAATTTTGTTTAAACCAATTTTTTTTTTTGAAATTAAAATAATAGGTTTTCCTTGTAAATTGAAATAATAATTACTTTATGTAATGAATAGTGTCAAATAGTGACAAGGGTCACTATTTACCTCAATCATATCTTTTCCAAATATGAAAAAAATCTGGTTTAAATGAATTTGGTTCGTTCCAGTTCCAATTGGTTCCCGTCAGTGCAAATCGATCGTATTTTTCTTTGTTAATTTTCAACCGAAAAAATTAAATTAAAATAAATAGTTTCTAAAATCATAAAAGTAATCATAACTGGGTTAGAAAAATTTTAAATTTTATTTTTGTGTATTAAAATTAATTTTTCCGGTCAGTATTGTCTAACTGACAGCGAAAACTTAGACCGTAAATGTTTGAAATTTTCTATCGAAATTCAACTGCACTTTACTAAAATAAAATAAATTATGATATTGACATTTTGTTTATTAAAATAATTCTTCATAATTTATTATAATAAGCACTTAATTATCCATATAATCACAGATTACAAACAAGCAGAAAAATCGGGGCATTCCAGTTACATTACTTCCCCACTAAAAATAATTTCGTCCTCGAAATTACGTACCTGTAAACAAATCAGGATACTGTAACTTCATTTTGTCTTCAACTTCCCACGTTGCTTCTCGAGTAACATCATTCCAAATAACCTTGACCAAAGAGATTTGTTTACCTCTGAGCGGCTTCGTCATCTTATCCACGATTTGTACAGACGAAGTTTCATAAGACAATTTTTGTTAATTGTACAACATCGGTTTCAATTACGTGAGATGGATCAGGAATATACTTCCTTAGTTGTGAAACATGAAAAACATCATGAAGATTGGAAAGAAAAGGTGGTATAGAAATTTTATAGGCTACAGGACCCACCCGACGAAGAATTTGGTAAGGTCCAATAAATTTAGGAGTGAGTTTTCTGGATTTAATTACCCGACCAACCCCAGTCGTAGGTGTGCTTTCAAAAACAGATGCTCGCCTTCCCCAAACTCAAGAGGTCGTCGTCTCTAGTCATCATAACTTTTCTGTGCCACATTTTCTCCTGAATCAGTTTCACTTTTTATGTTGTTTGTCGCACGATGTCTGGTCCTAACAGTAAACTCTCACCATCCCGATACCAACATAAGGGTGTTCTGCACTATCAACCATATAAAGCCTCATAGGGTTCCATTCCTATGCTTGAGTGGAAACTGTTATTGTAAGTGAATTCTATCAATGATAAGAATTCATCCCAACTCCCAGAATTTTCTAAGGTACAAGCTCTTAATAAATCTTCAAGCGACTGGATAGTCCTTTCCAATTGTCCATCCGTTTGTGGATGATATGCCGAACTCAATTTGAGTTTCGTCCCTAATGAGTCTTACAAACTCTGCCAAAACTTTGACGTAAATCTTGGATCACGATCTGAAACAATACTTGTAGGTACACCATGCAATCTAACAATTTCATCGATGTATAACTCAGCTAACTTTTCCAATGGGTATTTGATCAGCCTCTGGCTCATCTAGTTTTATGGCTAGTATGATCGTGGTTTTGCGCTAATTATATATCATTTTCGCCCAAATTAGACTTGATTGTCTTTAAGCAGCAATTTGAGTCGTTTAAGTATTTTTAGGTTAATAATTAGCTGATTTAGAGTCGAATAAAGTACTTACTGTTATTCCGTGTTTGCAGGTAATAAAAAGAAATAATTCTGGAGTTCTTCGCCCCGCGAGAAGGCTTTCGCCTCGCGAACCTGAAGCGTGACTGTTCCAGAAAAATGCAAGATTTCTGTGTCGCCCCGCGAATACATGTCTCGCCTCACGAGACTGAAGACCAGAAGCCATGACTTTTCCATTACTCGCCACGCGAGCCGTACTTCGCCTCGCGAGAAGATCAAACGTTGCAGACTGTTCATAATATTCGCCTCACAAGGGAGGGTTCGCCTCGCGAGTAGGCGCAGTTCTTGAATACTATAAATAGCTGTTCTATGGCAGATTGAAGGAGTTTTAGTTTTAATTTTAGTCAGTAGTAGTTTATCTTCCTTTCTTTTAGAATAGGACTGCTACGAAATTAGGTTTACAGTTTTGTTTTTCCTTTGTAATGGAGAACTAGTCTCCTTGATTAATCTACTGCGATTGGTTTTCATTTACACTTGAGGTTCTGTAATTCCTGTTTTGTTTGCTTTTCTCTTTTCAATGCTATGCTATATATTTCTGTTTGCTTAATTCAGGAGTGTATAGTGTTATGTTGATTTATTTCGGTGATGTTATGTTCCTATATTTAATCGCGTTTGCTTAATTCGTGTGTGTTCAATTCGTGTTCGCTTAGTTCACAAAGGGCTTAACCCCGTTTGCTTAATTCCGGAATAGGAACATATATCCGTAGTAGTGATTTCACTTGTTAATTGTTGCTACAACCGAAAGGGGATTAGAATCTGCTTAGGGCTTGGAATTTGCATGAACCAATGATAGTGGGAAACCGAGAATAGTAGGTTAATCGTTTTTATCTATTTGATAATCTTTTAAACTGCTTTGTTTTATTGCATTATTTTCTGCTTTGTTTCTTTATTTACTTCCATAATCTCAAACCCCCCAAAAACTGATTTTGTGTTAATAACAACAACCCAAGAGTCCTTATGAGACGATATCCGAGTTGTCGCTCCCTAAACTACATTTTTATAAAACCGCTCGCTGTTTGGCGCGTGCGCGACAGCGCGACCAAAAATTGGCGCCGTTGCCGGTGACTCTTGTTGTTATTAACAGAAAATAATTTAGAAAAAAAAAACCTTTTGCATTACTGAATTAGTTTTGGCTGCTTTGTCTGGTTGTGAATCTTAGTGCTTACCATGGATAATTATATGCAAGATTTTATGCCTAATGTTGATTATGAACCATGCATATATTATCCTAACTTTGATAGGCCACCACCATGCATATATTATCCTGACCCTCCTGGTTTAATACATCGGTTGCCAAGGTTTAGTGGTTTTGCAGGTGAGAATCCGTTGGAGCATCTGGAAGAATTCCAGATTGCTTGTTCTACAATGCTGCCACCTGAAGGAATGACAGAAGACCACATCAAGATGAGAGCCTTCCCATTCTCACTAGAAGGTGCTGCGAAGATTGGTTTTATTGTCTCGAGCCGAATTCCATCTCAACCTGGTTTGATTTGAAGGAAGTCTTCTTGTTGAGATACTTTCCTGCTTTCAGAGTTGCATCAATCAGGCACAACATTCCTGACCCTTACACTGATGAGTACCATCCCAGCTGGGGAAACCATCCAAACCCTTGGTATGGGGACCAACAACTAATGTTACCACTGGCAGCACCTCAGAATCCTCCTCAAGTGACCACTTCTGCACCTTCTGGACCTTCACTAGAGGACATGTTCAAGCAATTGACTGAACAAAATCTCCAGTTGCAGCAGCAATTTGGACAGTTCAGGCACGATTCCAGGCCTCACGAGACGCGATCAAGAAGGCAAATGGATGCTAGCATTCATGCCCAGCAGACACAGATTGGACAGCTTGCCACTTCAATGAATGCTATGCAGCAAGCTCAAGGATCAGAACCCTTGCCTATGGAAATTGAGGGGAAGAGGCATATGGAGGACACCCATTCCGCCATGCTGGAGGATGATGAAGAAATTCCAGATATTCACGCCTCCCCTGATTCTATCTATTATACTTCATGTGCTGATTGTAATGAATTTTCTTCGTGTGTAGCATGTTTTGAAAGGTATGAAGAGTAAAACATCCATATGGAACATGAGACATATGAGGTTGAGGGCCCTGTTCAGCCAAGAGACACAGAAAATGAGGATCAGGAGGACATCTGCTTCACCATGCTTGAGGATAATGAAGAACCTTTGGAATTAGATGCATGTGTTGAAAGTGATGGGGTGGATGAACTTTGTGCTGAATTTCCAGACATTCAGGCTTTTACTGATTCAGTTTATTGTACTATATGTGCTGACTTTACTAACACTAACCTTTGTGTGGTGTGTGCTGAGATTTCTGCAGGTTTAGCAGGTGATGGATTTGTTAGCACAGTGAATGAAGAACGTGCAGAAGATGAAGCAGCACTAGAAACCCTCTCCACCTATTTGCCACCTCCCACTGTGGAACCACCTGTGATGGAGTTCAAGCCTCTGGATTTTGCACCATGGCCAGTCCAAGAGGTTGAACCCCGATTTTATTGGGAGGACTTTGTTGAGAAAAAGGTCAACCTTGACCCAAGAGGGAGTGAGAAGTCCGCCGCACTCGGCGAGTGATAAGCCTCTGGCTTATCTAGTTTTAAGACTAGATAAACTAGGGTTTATGTGCCAATTTATTCGAGTTTACTATCGTTTTCGCCCAAATTTGCCTTGTTTTGTTCCTAAGTTGGACTTTGACTCGTTTTGCGTCTTTTGTGTAGTTTTTAGGTTATTTTGGAGAGAATTACGCTTGTGGTTGCTTGTGTTGTTTTCAGGTCCATAAGCGAGGCTCTAAGAATTAAGGAAAGTCAACAAATAGTGGAGATTGCCATTCTGGGGATTCTCGCCCCGCGAGAGGAGGCTCGCCCCGCGATAATTTGAAGATCTGGGAAGACAGAGACCATCACGGCCTAGCCGTGATTGACATCACGGGCCGTGACAGGAAGGTTCGCGTCGCGAAACGTCCTTCGCGTCGCGAGTGTGTGAACTCCAGAAAAGTACCAGAATCAGAGACCATCACGGCCTAGCCGTGATGTATATCACGGCCGTGACCTAAAAGCCATACAAGTCAGAGACCATCACGGCCTAGCCGTGATGTATATCACGGCCGTGACCTAAAATCCACACAAGGCAGAGAACATCACGGCCTGGCCGTGATTGACATCACGGGCCGTGACAAGAAGACTCGCGTCGCGAGACATCCCTCGCGTCGCGAATGTTCAAATCCCAGAAGTGCGCCAGAAGCAGAAGCCGTCACGGCCTGGCCGTGATGACCGTCACGGCCGTGACGCGTGGCCTCCTTATAAATAGAGCAGAACAGAACAGAATAGAGGACTTTTTGGATCAGAATTTTCAGAGAATTTTTGTAACCCTTATTCTGGGATTTCTTCTTCTCTTCTTTTCTCTTAATTCATAGGCTTAGGATGAATTCCGATTGTACGTGCGTTGTTGTCACGGGCATGAGGAACTAATCCCCTCGTCTAGGGGATCGATGAAGCCACCCATGGCTGTGTAGTGTTCACGTGATGTATGTTATTTCTCCCCTTCTCTCAATAAATGTTTTCCAATTCGGATATTATTGTGTTGATCATATGCTAGCATGATTAACTAGTTAAACGTGTTAAGGCCGACCGGCGATTCGCGTTTTAGAACTTGAATTGGGATCACTAATTTAATATTGCACGATAGTGGGTAGGAGATTAGTGCAACCACGTAGGGAACAAGAATTAACGAATTCGAGGA
This sequence comes from Sophora flavescens, assembly GCA_030762895.1. Taxonomy (NCBI): domain Eukaryota; kingdom Viridiplantae; phylum Streptophyta; class Magnoliopsida; order Fabales; family Fabaceae; genus Sophora; species Sophora flavescens. The sequence goes on along the minus strand of CM061066.1, from coordinate 142,727,359 downwards.
TTAGGATTATGAGACTTGGTGAGTAAATAATCCAAATCGTTGAATACGTCCTATTGCGCACTATTTGTGAATTTAGGAGAAATTGGGGGTCCCGGTTGACATTGTAATTGAACCTAGGGAGGAATACATAATCACTTGGGTATTATGCATGATTGGGTAGGTGGATTCGAAACCTTAGATGCTTTTATTTCTGAATTCAATCACCTTAGCTTTAATCGATTTCTTAATTGAATTGCAATCTTCATCTCTCTCACAACAATTTTCTTCGCTTAACTGAACCTATTGAATTTCTTGCGAAATTAGTAGAATTGGTAACCCAATCCTTGTGTTCGACCTCGGTAGACTCTTACCGTGTTTTATTACTTACGACGACCCGGTACACTTGCCGGAGTCTCAACAAGTTTTTGGCGCCGTTGCCGGGGATTGGCACAACCAGTTTTCCTAATTTTAGGAAAATTGATTATTTGGTTAAGCGGTTTTTATTTTTATTTTCCTGTTATTTCCTTATTATATCTCTCTACTTCTTTGATTCCACTTGGTCTTGCCGTGTTTTTGTATGCGAGGTACCCTCCTACAAGAGGACTTGCTATTTGATTTCGAGATCACCAGAACCGAGCGGCAGTTAAGAAAGGAGGCCAGAGAAAGGAAGAGGTTGGAAGCAATTAAAATAGGGGAGATGGCCGAAGAAAATCCTCCTCCTCCTCCTCCTCGTTACAAGCCTCTCTTCGAGTACGATCTACCCAGCTTGGGAGATTGTGACTCTTCTATTGTGAGGGGCAACCTGAATACAGACTCTTTCAGAGTGGAAGCATGTGTCACATACCAGATCCGTGAAAATCAGTTTGATGGGAGTGGCAAACAGGACCCTCATAGACACATCACTCGCTTCCTTGAAGCTTGTGACCTACAGAAGACAAGAGGAGTCTCACAAGATGAGTTTCGCTTGCGGCTTTTCCCTCTCTCTCTTAGGGATGTCGCTCGCGATTGGGTAGACAGCTTGGATAGGAACAGCATTAGAACTTGGGAGCAAATGGCACAGAAGTTCCTAACCAAATATTTTCCTCCTCAGAAAGCGGCACAAGCAAGAATAGCCGTTACATCTTTCAGGCAGACAGAGGATGAAACATATAATGAAGCTTGGGAGAGGTACAATGGTTTATTGAGAAGATGCCCTTCAGCGTTCTTCGACCCGGTCTCTAAAGTTCAACATTTCTTTAATGGGTTGAGGGGACGCTATCAGATGAACTGTGATGCCGCAGCTGGCGGCTCTTTCTCTTATTTATCAGCCGAGGATGGATGGGCATTGTTAGAGAAAATGTCATATAATGATTACAACCGTGGAAGGGAAACCTCGAATGGAATCAGTTCTGGGGCAATGGAGGCCATTCTTGAGCAAAACAGATTGTTGAAGATGCAGATTGAAGCCTTGTCTGGAAACAAAAGGGTTAATGTGATACATGAGGGGATGCCTCCGGGTTGTGACAACTGCAATGGGGATCATGACACTCAAAATTGCCCGCTGAATTTCTCTCAGGAACATGTGGATTCATGCCATAACTTCTATGACACTGTGCCCCAGAACAATTATCAGAGAAACAGACAGAATGACTACAATCAGAATCAAAATAGGGGGTATATGAGGAGAGACCACCCGGGTTTCGCTTGGAGTAATACTAGTGGTGGTCTGGCCGGACAACAACCTCAACAAGGTCTGAGGCCAAACATTGGGATCCAGCAGCGCAATACTCGGACAGCTCTTCGGGGCCTAATCAGTTGCAACTGGCAGATAGTGGAAGACAACCTTGGGAGCTGGCTATTGAGAAGATGAGTGCAGCAATGGAGAAATCGTCGATCAACACAAACACTGCCATTGACAAGTTGGCAACTCATACAGGGTCGGCAATTCAGAATGCGGAGATACAAATAGCACAGATCGCGAAGCAATTAAATGAACATCTCCCAGGCACTCTTCCAAGTGACACTGAGAACAACCCTAAGAGCCAGTGCAATGCCGTAACCACTAGAAGCGGTAGAGTGCTGGAATCTAACAGGGGTGCACCTAGTTCTCCAGAAGTTGAGGTCTCCAACCCACCACATGTTGAGGAAGAACAACATGAGAAAGAAGAAGAGTTAGCAAGAGGAAAGGCACCGGAGCAAGGAGGGAAGTTAAAGCTTGTAGATGAAGAGTTCCGTAGAAAGAAGTGGGTAGAGCCCAAGGACCTCCCGTCCTACATGAAGGTACCATACCCTGAGAGATTGAAGAAGCCCCTTCAGGATAAACAGTTCAGTAAATTCCTTGATGTCTTCCGCAAACTTCAGATCAACATTCCATTTGCGGAAGCCTTGGAACAAATGCCGTCTTATGCCCGATTTATGAAGGAGCTTCTCTCCAAGAAGCGGAAAATAGTGGATGAGGAAACGGTTGCTTTGACCGAGGAGTGTAGTGCCATTCTTCAGAGAAAACTCCCTCCAAAGTTGAAGGATCCCGGTTCCTTTTCAATACCATATACTATTGGAGAAATGAATATAGGGAAGGCGTTGTGTGATTTAGGGGCGAGCATCAACCTAATGCCCCTCTCTATGATGAAGAAGTTGGGGATTAAGGAAGCCAAGGATACACGGATGTCACTCCAACTAGCAGATCGCTCTATCAAATACCCTTATGGGGTTGTCGAAGACTTGCTAGTGAAGGTTGACAAATTCATATTTCCGGCAGATTTTGTGGTGCTCGATATGGATGAAGATGCCGAGATCCCCCTCATATTGGGGAGGCCATTCTTGGCCACAGGGCGTGCTTTGATTGATGTGCAACAAGGGAAACTCACCCTCCGTGTACAAGATGAGAATGTAGTCTTCAATGTCTTCAAGGCAATGAAGCACCCAGTGGAGAGGTCAGAGGTCTATCAAGTAGATGTGGTGGGCTCAATTGTCAAGGAAAAGACCACTAGAGAAGCCCATGGTTCATCACTTGCACAAGTGTTGGTAGAATCCCATGATTATGATTATGATAGTGAGAAAGAAGACCCCTTGGGAGATGAGGACTACCTTGAGACCTTGAAGCACATGGAAGCTTTACCAAGTCTCCCAAGGGATGAATGTGCAAAGGAAAAGCTCAACACTGAAGGCAGGGAAGAAGAGAACAAAGCTCCGGAGTTGAAGCAACTCCCAACCCACTTAAGGTATGCATTCTTGGGGGAGGGGGGACAGCATCCGGTGATCATTAGCAATGCCTTGAAAAAGGATGAAGAGGAGAAGCTGTTGAGAGTTCTTAGGGAATACAAATCCGCCATTGGGTGGAAGATTTCGGACCTAAAAGGTATAAGCCCTTCCCTATGCATGCATAAAATCTTGATGGAGGATGGTTATAAGCCGGTGGTTCAACCACAGAGACGGCTAAACCCCATCATGAAAGAAGCTGTGCGTAAGGAAGTGATTAAGCTTTTAGATGCCGGAATCATCTACCCAATCTCGGATAGCAACTGGGTTATCCCGATTCATGTGGTCCCAAAGAAGGGTGGAACAACCGTGGTGGTTAATGAAAACAATGAATTGATCCCAACAAGGACCATCACGGGGTGGAGAGTTTGTATTGACTACAGAAAACTAAATGAAGCTACCAGAAAGGATCATTTCCCTCTCCCCTTCATTGATCAAATGCTTGAGAGGCTAGCCGGGTATGAGTACACCACTTTCTTGGATGGATACTCCGGCTATAATCAAATTGTGGTGGATCCTCAAGACCAAGAGAAGACGGCCTTCACTTGTCCCTATGGAGTCTTTGCCTATAGAAGGATGCCCTTTGGATTGTGCAACGCCCCTGCCACTTTCCAAAGGTGCATGCTTTCTATTTTCTCGGACATGGTGGAGAAATGCGTTGAGGTTTTCATGGACGATTTCTCGGTCTTTGGAACCTCATATGACAACTGCTTGAAGAACTTGAGCTTGGTGCTTAAAAGGTGCCAAGAGACTAACCTTGTGCTCAATTGGGAGAAATGCCACTTCATGGTCAAGGAAGGTATAGTCTTGGGGCACAAAATCTCCCACAGGGGGATTGAGGTTGATAAGGCGAAGGTCGAGTTGATTGAGAAGCTGCCCCCACCAACCACTGTAAAGGGGGTGAGGAGTTTTTGGGGCATGCCGGGTTCTCAGGAGATTCATCAAAGACTTCTCCAAAATCGCAAGGCCGCTCTGCGACCTTCTTGTGAAGGATGTATCCTTTGATTTTAATGATTCTTGTTTAAATGCCTTCATTGTTTTGAAAAATATGCTTGTCATCGCACCCATAATCACTGCACCTAATTGGAATTTGCCATTTGAAATCATGTGTGATGCTAGTGATTATGCGGTGGGGCTGTTTTTAAAGCGAGAGGGTGGAGAAATTAGCTCATGTCATTTATTATGCAAGTAAAGTTTTGAATGAGGTACAAGCTAATTACTCCACCACTGAAAAAGAGCTACTTGCTGTGGTGTTTGCTTTGGATAAGTTTAGATCCTACATCGTGGGGTCTAAGATTGTGATTTTCACTGATCATGCGGCCATAAAACACTTGATGACAAAACAAGAGGCCAAACCTAGATTAATGCGGTGGATTCTTCTTTTGAGGGAATTTGACGTAGAGATTAAGGACAGGAAAGGATCCGAGAATGGTGTGGCGGACCACTTATCTAGGTTGGTCAATCCCGACACCAAGGAGGAGTCGTTAGACATCAAGGAAGAATTTCCTGATGAAAGGCTGTTAGCACTTATTGAAAATTCCCCTCCTTGGTTCGCGGACATGGCCAACTTCAAATCTTCAAATGTGGTTCCGCAAGATTGGACTCGTCAACAAAGGAAGAAGTTCCTCTCGGATGCAAAGTACTATATGTGGGAGGACCCATATCTGTTCAAGCAATGCTCAGACGAGATCTTAAGGAGGTGCATTCCCCATGACCAGATCGGAAACGTATTGTGGCATTGCCATAGCTCGGATTATGGTGGGCACTATGGGGAAAGAAGACCGCAGAAAAAATTCTTCAAAGCGGGTTTTATTGGCCAACGCTTTTCAAGGATGCCCGTACCTTTGTTGAGAACTGTGATCAGTGCCAAAGAGTTGGCAATATCTCTAAGCGGCATGAACTTCCCTTGAATTGCATGCTTGAAGTAGAGCTCTTTGATGTATGGGGGATAGATTTCATGGGGCCATTCCCACCCTCCTTCTCTTACCAATACATTCGGTGGCTGTGGACTATGTGTCGAAGTGGGTAGAGGCAATCCAGGCAATTACGGATGATGCGCGGGTAGTTATGGAATTCCTAAGGCGCAATATCTTCTCAAGGTTTGGGGTCCCTAGAGTGTTGATTAGTGATGGGGATCCCACTTTTGCAACAATCCATTGCACAAGCTTCTGGAGAAGTATGGGGTCAAGCATAGAGTCGCTACTCCTTATCATCCCCAAACAAATGGGCAAGCAGAGGTATCCAACCGTGAGTTGAAGCGTATCCTTGAAAAAACCGTCAACTCCTCACGGAAGGATTGGTCAAAGAAATTGGATGATGCTTTATGGGCTTATAGGACAGCGTTCAAGACGCCAATTGGAAGGTCTCCCTACAACTTGGTGTTTGGAAAGGCATGCCACCTACCGGTGGAGTTGGAAGCGAAGTCTTATTGGGAAATTCGGGAGCTTAACTTTGACTTGACGAAAGCCGGTGAGAAGAGGCTTTTGGATCTGAATGAGTTGTCCGAGATCCGCATGCAAGCTTATGAAAATGCTAGAATCTACAAGGAGCGGACTAAGGCATGGCATGACAAGCACATCTTGCCTAGAAGGTTTGAGCCCGGACAAATGGTACTCCTCTATAATTCAAGGTTGAGGCTCTTTCCTGGAAAGCTGAAATCGAGGTGGTCAGGACCATTCAAGATCCTACAAGTCTTCCCATACGGAGCAGTGGAATTGGAAAGGGCTTCCGGCAACTTCAAGGTGAATGGGCAAAGGCTAAAGCATTATCATGGGAATTCAGTCCCAATTGGCAAGCAAGTGCTGTATCTGGATTAACCCTCTGGGGTGACTTGAGTCAGGCTCGGGACGTTAAACAAGCGCTACTTGGGAGGCAACCCAAGCTAGGTACCCTCTCTTTTCCTCACTCTTGTTTTTGTTTTTGTTTTTTGTGTTTGTTTTGTTTTTGTTTGTCACTCTTGAATAATTTGAGAAGATCAAGAGTTTTTGTATGAAATGTCGTGTCGGCAAGCTTGTTGGATTTTAATTATATTAAGCATAGATGGATTGCTTGAATTATATTGACCATTGATAATTTCCCCCTTAGTTCTAATAATAGAAAAGTTTATCCCCACTTAAAAATTGAAAATTGAACTTTGAGATTTATTATGATTGCTTGATTTACGATAAGTTTGGGGTGAGGGGGGTGCACACACTAGGAATCGTATCTCGGTCAAACAGTTTGCAAAATGTCCAGGTGAGGATTTGAGCCTCCAACTCTGTTTGTGAATGTGTGAATCACTGTTAAGTTGCACTTTCCCGAATTTGCTTGAATCTCTATATGGTTTGCATGATTATGTGTTGCGTCAAATGATTTAGGCAATTTTCTTTGAATAACTACTTGGCCTGAAAAGAACCATCCCTAATGCATGTTCCCTAGTTAGCAAATTGAGCCCAATTGACCTATTGTTTCTTGATGACCCTACATTACGAGCCAAAATCTGAAAAACCATGTTAACCCGATCTTAGGATTAGGAGAGCATGGAAGTGAGCAAGAGAATGGTTGTGAGAAACTAAGTTTGGGGTGGCTACAAGGTATGTGTCATATTGGGATGAGAAAAAGAAAATAAAGGTTGACCCAAGGCAAAAAGAAAAGAAAAGAAAAGAAGAAAACAAAAAAATTTGCCAAAAGAAAAGGGGCAAAACAAAAATAATATCAAGGAAAAGGTTGTAGTCACCCGAGCCCAAATGAAAAATGGAAAGAAAGGAATTTGAGTGGAAAAATGTGTTTAATGCTCATGCTCTCTTAGTTCCTAGGGACTTTAGCCTAAATATCCTTGATTATCCTACCCTCAGCCAGGCCCCATTACAACCTTTAAAAGACCTTTTGATGTTGCATGCATGTTTTCGTGGGAACTATGTTTGAGATGAAAATCAAATTCATGGGAAGTGCTCTTGATAAGTGAAGTTGAGTGAAAAAGTTGAAAGCCTAGACAAACTTGAGCGAATGAGTGCAATACTAAATGCCCTTGTGAGGAAGGCAATTGTTTGAAATAGGTGATCTTCCTTTGTGTGTATCTTTGAGCCTCAACTTAGAGTAATGATGGCATGAATGATAGGTTCTCAATTGTTTAAAGTAGATGAATGTGGGGACTACATTGATGAAAAAAAGGGGGGAATCAAAGAAGAAAAACTGTTTTGTAAAGTCGCATGAAATTTGTGCGAAATTGATTAGATCTTTAGGCTTGCCAAGTCTTGAGTCGTTTTTGAGTTTTAAGCTTGCTTGGGGACAAGCAAGGTTTAAGTTTGGGGTATTTTGATAAGCCTCTGGCTTATCTAGTTTTAAGACTAGATAAACTAGGGTTTATGTGCCAATTTATTCGAGTTTACTCTCGTTTTCGCCCAAATTTGCCTTGTTTTGTTCCTAAGTTGGACTTTGACTCGTTTTGCGTCTTTTGTGTAGTTTTTAGGTTATTTTGGAGAGAATTACGCTTGTGGTTGCTTGTGTTGTTTTCAGGTCCATAAGTGAGGCTCTAAGAATTAAGGAAAGTCAACAAATAGTGGAGATTGCCATTCTGGGGATTCTCGCCCGCGAGAGGAGGCTCGCCCGCGATAATTTGAAGATCTGGGAAGACAGAGACCATCACGGCCTAGCCGTGATTGACATCACGGGCCGTGACAGGAAGGTTCGCGTCGCGAAACGTCCTTCGCGTCGCGAGTGTGTGAACTCCAGAAAAGTACCAGAATCAGAGACCATCACGGCCTAGCCGTGATGTATATCACGGCCGTGACCTAAAAGCCATACAAGTCAGAGACCATCACGGCCTAGCCGTGATGTATATCACGGCCGTGACCTAAAATCCAACAAGGCAGAGAACATCACGGCCTGGCCGTGATTGACATCACGGGCCGTGACAAGAAGACTCGCGTCGCGAGACATCCCTCGAGTCGCGAATGTTCAAATCCCAGAAGTGCGCCAGAAGCAGAAGCCGTCACGGCCTGGCCGTGATGACCGTCACGGCCGTGACGCGTGGCCTCCTTATAAATAGAGCAGAACAGAACAGAATAGAGGACTTTTTGGATCAGAATTTTCAGAGAATTTTTGTAACCCTTATTCTGGGATTTCTTCTTCTCTTCTTTTCTCTTAATTCATAGGCTTAGGATGAATTCCGATTGTACGTGCGTTGTTGTCACGGGCATGAGGAACTAATCCCCTCGTCTAGGGGATCGATGAAGCCACCCATGGCTGTGTAGTGTTCACGTGATGTATGTTATTTCTCCCCTTCTATCAATAAATGTTTTCCAATTCGGATATTATTGTGTTGATCATATGCTAGCATGATTAACTAGTTAAACGTGTTAAGGCCGACCGGCGATTCGCGTTTTAGAACTTGAATTGGGATCACTAATTTAATATTGCACGATAGTGGGTAGGAGATTAGTGCAACCACGTAGGGAACAAGAATTAACAGAATTCGAGGATTAGGATTATGAGACTTGGTGAGTAAATAATCCAAATCGTTGAATACGTCCTATTGCGCACGGCTGTGAATTTAGGAGAAATTGGGGGTCCCGGTTGACATTGTAATTGAACCTAGGGAGGAATACATAATCACTTGGGTATTATGCATGATTGGGTAGGTGGATTCGAAACCTTAGATGCTTTTATTTCTGAATTCAATCACCTTAGCTTTAATCGATTTCTTAATTGAATTGCAATCTTCATCTCTCTCACAACAATTTTCTTCGCTTAACTGAACCTATTGAATTTCTTGCGAAATTAGTAGAATTGGTAACCCAATCCTTGTGTTCGACCTCGGTAGACTCTTACCGTGTTTTATTACTTGCGAAGACCCGGTACACTTGCCGGAGTCTCAACAGCGAGGTCACCATAACTGTCAAGCACTCACCTCCATATCAAGGCTACAAGTTAGGGGACCATGGAACAAGCTTCAGTCCCTTGTATATCACATGGGCCTTATGCTGCAAGCCATGGGATCCGGGAGGATCATACTGCAATTTGGGCATTCTGTAGCCACTGTATCACAGACAGTGGGATCCTGGTGGAACCGCCCCCAATGAGTTTTCTTAAACCCTTTCTCTTTAGTTTACTTTTATTTTCTTGTTAGTTTCTGCTTTGCTTTGTTTTTGTTTTGTTTTTCTTTTAGCTCCTGAATAATTTGAGAAGATCAGGAGTATGTGTGTTGAGTCTTGTGTTGGCAAGTTTGCTGGAATTTGATTGAATTTTGCACAGATTGATTGCATGATTTATGTGATTTTGTGATGATTCCCCCTAGGTTGAATTTTTTTTTTGAAAAGTGATCCCCATGTGATTGAAAACTGAACTTTGAGATATTTTGTTATGATTGCATGATTTATGATAAGTTTGGGGTGATGGGAAGCACACACTAGGGATAGAATCTCGGTCAAACAATTTGCAAAAATGTCCAGGTGAGGATTTGAGCCTCCAACATGTTTTTAACTGTGTGAATCACTTTTGAGCTCCACTTTCCCGAATTTGCTTGAATCTCTTTATGGTTTGCATTTTTATGTGTTTGCATCAAATGATTTAGGCACTTTCTTTGTAAATAACCACTTGGCCTAAATTGAACCATTCCTAATGCATGTTCCTTTGTTAGCCCCTTTGAGCCTAATTAGCCTGTTAATTCTTGATAACCCTATGTTATGAGCCTAAATCTGGAAAAACCATGTTAACCCGATCTTAGGATTAGGAGAGCATGGAATCTTAGAAAGAGAATGGTTGAGAGAAACTAAGTTTGGGGTGGCTACAAGGACGTGACATGTCATTCTGGATTGGGAAAAAGAAAAAAAATAATAAAAAGGTTGGAGCCAAAGGCAAAGAAAAAAGAGAAAAAAAGGAAAAAAAGAAGAAAAAGAAAAAAAGAGGAAGAAAGAAAAAGTGTAAAAATGATTTTTTTAAAAAAAGTATTAGAAGAAAAGACTGTAGTCACCCAAAGCAAAAAGAAAAATGGAAAAAGGAACTTGAGTGGAATTTCAATGTTTTGAAGTGTATCAAATGCTCTTAGTTCCTAGGGACGTCAGCCCAGTACCTTTGTATATCCTACCCTTAGCCAGGCCCCATTACAACCTTAAAAGACCTTTTGATGTTGCATGCATGTTTTCTGTGGGAATCATTTGGAGATGAAAATCAAATTCATGGGAAGTGCTCTTAAAAGTGAAATTGAGTGAAATGCTGATAGCCTAGACAAACTGAGCGATTGAGTGAAACACTAAATGCCCTTGTGAGGAAGGCGATTGTTTGAATTTGGTGATCTCCCTCTTGTGTGTAACTTGGATCCCATTGCTTAGATTAATGATTGTTTGAATGATGAAATTCTCAATTGTTTAGAGTAAATGAATGTGGGGATTGCATTGTTGAAAAGGGGGGAACATTAAAGGAAAAATTGTTTTGTTAAATTGCATGACATTTGTGCAAAGTTGAACAAATCTTTTAAGCTTGCCATGTCTTGAGTCTTTTTGAGTAGTAGTTTGCTTGGGGACAAGCAAAGTTTAAGTTTGGGGTATTTTGACCAGCCTCTGGCTCATCTAGTTTTATGGCTAGTATGACCGTGGTTTTGCGCTAATTATATATCATTTTCGCCCAAATTAGACTTGATTGTCTTTAAGCAGCAATTTGAGTCGTTTAAGTATTTTTAGGTTAATTTAGCTGATTTAGAGTCGAATAAAGTACTTACTGTTAATCCGTGTTTGCAGGTAATAAAAAGAAATAATTCTGGAGTTCTTCGCCCCGCGAGAAGGCTTTCGCCTCGCGAACCTGAAGCGTGACTATTCCAGAAAAATGCAAGATTTCTGTGTCGCCCCGCGAATACATGTCTCGCCTCGTGAGACTGAAGACCAGAAGCCATGACTTTTCCATTACTCGCCACGCAAGCCGTACTTCGCCTCGCGAGAAGACCAAACGTTGCAGACTGTTCATAATATTCGCCTCGCGAGGGAGGGTTCGCCTCGCGAGTAGGCACAGTTCTTGAATACTATAAATAACTGTTCTATGGCAGATTGAAGGAGTTTTAGTTTTAGTTTTAGTCAGTAGTAGTTTATCTTCCTTTCTTTTAGAATAGGACTGCTACGAAATTAGGTTTACAGTTTTGTTTTTCCTTTGTAATGGAGAACTAGTCTCCTTGATTAATCTACTGCAATTGGTTTTCATTTACACTTGAGGTTCTGTAATTCCTGTTTTGTTTGCTTTTCTCTTTTCAATGCTATGCTATATATTTTTGTTTGCTTAATTCAGGAGTGTATAGTGTTGTGTTGATTTATTTCGGTGATGTTATGTTCCTATATTTAATCGCGTTTGCTTAATTCGCGTGTGTTCAATTCGTGTTCGCTTAGTTCACAAAGGGCTTAACCACGTTTGCTTAATTCGGGAATAGGAACATATATCCGTAGTAGTGATTTCGCTTGTTAATTGTTGCTACAACCGAAAGGGGATTAGAATCTGCTTAGGGCTTGGAATTTGCATGAACCAATGATAGTGGAAAACTGAGAACAGTAGGTTAATCGTTTTTAGCTATTTGATAATCTTTTAAACTGCTTTGTTTTATTGTATTATTTTCTGCTTTGTTTCTTTATTTACTTCCATAATCTCAAACCCCCCAAAAACTAATTTTGTGTTAATAACAACAACCCAAGAGTCCTTGTGAGACGATATCCGAGTTGTCGCTCCCTAAACTACATTTTTATAAAACCGCTCACTATTTGGCACGTGCGCGACAGCGCGACCAGTATTTCATTTTGATAGGCAAAACGTGAACCGATTTGGTCAATCGATCAACTATTACCCATATAGCATCATGCCTTTTCCGAGTCCTTGGCAAACTTGATACAAAATCCATTGATATACCATCCCATTTCCAATCTGGATTATCCAAAGATTGCAGCATTCTTGCTGGTCTCTGATGTTCAATCTTAGCCTTTTGACAAACTAAACAAGAAGCTACGTATTCCATGACATTTCCCTTCATACCATACCACCAATATAATTTCTTAAGGTCCTGATACATCTTAGTAGCTCCGGGATGTAAACTTAACTTACTCCTATGAGCTTCCTCAAGAATTAACTTTTTCAGCTCGATGTCATCTGGTACACAAATCCTCTCACCAAATCTTAAGATTCCATCAGTTCCTTCTTTAAACTCAGACATCGCTCCTTGTCACACCAGTTCTCTTTCCCATCGTAGGTACTGATCACTTTCTTGTTTCTATCGTATTTGTCCCATTAATATATTTGAAACAGTAATCATACCCAATCCAATTTTTCCAGTTGACACTTCGATCGTCAAACACATATCTCAAAATTGTTCCAACAATTCTTGCTCCTTGACCATCATTACAGACGCATGCATTGATTTCCTACTCAATGCATCTGCCACTACATTAGCTTTCCCAGGGTGATATTTTAGTTGAAAATAATAATCCTTTAAAAATTCTAACCAACGTCTCTGTTGCATATTCGGCTCTTTTTGATCAAATAGGTATTTTAAACTTTTATGGTCACTAAAAACATTAAATGTCAATCCATACAAATAATGTCTCTAGATTTTCAAAGCAAATACCACTGCTACTAATTCTAAATCATGTGTAGGATAGTTCCTTTCATGAATCTTCAACTGTCTTGAAGCATAAGCCACGACCTTCCGATTCTGCATTAATACACAGCCTAAACCCTGATGTGAAGCATCACAATATACCTCAAAAGGTTCCTTAGGATCAGGTAGTATCAACACAGGTGAAGTAGTCAACCTTCGCTTTAAACCCATAAAACTACGGATTTCTGTTATAGCCGTAGGCCTTTCCCACTGTAAAACGCTTCAACTTTCAACGGATCTACGGCAATCCCATCACTCGAGATTACATGTCCTAAAAATTGAACTTGGTCTAACCAAAATTCACACTTTTCAGGTTTCGCGTAAAGCTGTTTCTCCTTTAAAATTTGGAGAACCACATTGAGATGTTCTACGACACCCTAAAACCCGGCATCACATGGTTACCCGTTGTGGAAAAGAAACTTATTTAAAATGATGGTCACCTTCGGAAAAATAACCTTTTATATAGGGTTACTGAAAAAGGGTACTCAATTTTTTTTTTGTTAAAAGAAGTTAAGAAAAGGTGATGAACACTCGGAACATGAAAATAAACATCATTCATATAATTATAACTGTCCCACTTGGGATATTAGGTTTGATAACAAAACAGGCCTTGTCGAACCGGCCAACATACACTAAAACAACTACTGAAGAAACAGGTAAAAAAAAAGAAACATCAAACCAGGGATAGGGAACTGGGTACAAGACTCAAAAGATGTCTCTAAAAGACTAGGGACTATCGGGACAACTCCAAAAGTCGATGAACGATCTACCAATGCCTCCTGCATCCAGAGTGACCACAGATGCTACCCTCAGACGAGATATCAGATGCCGGATCCATAACGTCACCGCCATCGTCGATAGGGACGTCGTCATCTCCGAGATCCTGCGGACGGTACTCTGGCTCCTCCTCCTCCTCCTCGTCCTCGACCTCTATGAACTCAAGAGGCTCTTCCTCGGGATCCTCCTCCACTGGATCTTCCGCAAGCGGTCGACTGGATCAAAATGCTCATGAAGGAGACCGGTGACTTGTAGCATATGAAGGTAGTACCATGGAGGTGGAAGTGCCACAGTCCTCGTCTCGATGGTATGAATCCTTCGTACGAGCACTCCGTTAGCATTCGTCTCGGTAGTCGTGACTGGTCCTCGATACGTTGCGGTCGTCGCACCCTCATGTATAGTCCAGTTCCCTGCCGTCGCAGTATGATCAAACACTTCGCTCCTCGAGCTCGACTATGCCAAGAGAACGTTCGGATCCATCTAAAAGCACGTGCATACCCGATACAAGAGGAAAAGAACATAACATACAGGTGTGCAAGAGTGAGATACCATCATAAGATATATCCCACAACAACCATATACATGATACATACATGACATAATCATATAAGCAGTTAAATCATGCCTATACATAACATAATAGTGTTATATCAAAGGGTCTCAAACCCACACAGTCAACCTTTGAAAATATGCATGGCACTTCAATATCAGGCTCTAACCTAATCTGCTGAGATATCAACACCGTTTTCCACTGGAGAAGAATTAGAGTTGGTCAATCTCTAGCCCACCGGGCAGTTGCCTCCATACCCTCATGCATTTAAGGTCTCAGGACAAGCAATTGCACATGTGCCTCTGAACCGATCACATGGACTGACTCCCAGATACCACCTTGTATCTGATATGTAAGAAAGCACGTCTGCCTAGGGAAATGCACATGAGAAAATATTTTATTCAAAAGGTTTCCTTTGTGTTCATTCTTTTTCGCTGTCGCAGCTCAAAGCTAACGACTTAATCATCATTTCCCCATCACTTGAAAACTCAGAAACATAGGACACACAGTCCGAATGCTCAATCACAACACCCGAGACCGATGCACCAGTTCTAGGCTTGTGGTCATATAAAACAACATTCACCTTTAACAACGTTCATGACAACATGGTTAGGACACACAGTCCACAACAACGTGATTAGGACACACTGTCCACCACAACGTGATTACGACACACTGTCCACAACAACGTGATTAGGATACACAGTCCGCAACAACGAAATCAGAATGCACTGTCCTCGATTTCGAGAATTGGACTCTTAGTCCAGAACATCATAAATAGGACTCATAGCCCCGAATTAACACTGATCCAACATCACGTGTGTATAACTGAATACTAGAGGCGACCTCTCGCGTACTAGATTCTCTTTCTTAAGTACTTATTTTTCGTTCAGTGAAAATCAAATTCAAAACCGAATCC
The DNA here is from genome assembly GCA_030762895.1 of Sophora flavescens. Taxonomy (NCBI): domain Eukaryota; kingdom Viridiplantae; phylum Streptophyta; class Magnoliopsida; order Fabales; family Fabaceae; genus Sophora; species Sophora flavescens. The sequence goes on along the minus strand of CM061066.1, from coordinate 142,712,293 downwards.
TCTATAACCTATCCAGGCTGTCGGAAAGTTTCTAAAACATTTAGGTAAAACCTTTTCTTTGAAAATCTTTTATAAAGCATCTTTGAAATACTTTTATCTTTGAAAATACCCAATAGGATATTGCCAAATAATCTTGAAAGTTTTCACTTGAAGACACATAGTTCGAAAAAGGATTTTTCTCTTGTATAACAATAGTTCTCCAAAACAATTTCAACATTTAAAGCAAGTACTTTAAGTTAATGAGCTTTTGGAAAAGAACACCAATCCCTTCATCTTCGAAGCTTATTAAGGTTTTTATTCCTTATAGCAGTTGAGCACAGACACAAGTCTGGCTTAGCAAACTTTCAATCAACAACAGTATATATTCTCAGTTCAATGCTAATATCACAGTTGAAAGCAATTCATCACAGATATGCATTATAACATTTAGAACAAGCATAGTTCAACATCAGATAATAGCATAACAGTTCAAGTACATTAGATAACCAAGTAAGCTCAATCAACATATAAATATCCAGTTAAACACATACACACATGCATACAGTTATTGAATATCTTTAGGAAATCCCCTCTTACCTCACGTCGGAGTTAAGAGTTTTGGATTTGAAAAGAAGGTTCACGAACGTCCTCGCTTCTCCGGCGATGGAAGTCTAAGGTTACCAACATAAAATCATGAGTTAAAAAAAATCAACTCGAGAACACTAACCACAAGGTATAGGTTCGGTTCATACAATAAATTAGGATTAGGGGTTTCCGAAATTTATGCGACTCTTGGATTTATGATCCTTAAGTGCTAGAAGTTCATAAACAACAATCTTTTAACAAAGTTGAATTAAAAATCCCACTAAGTACTTGACTTAGGGTTTCGGCCAAGCATAGGTAAATAGGCTAGGAATTTCTAAACTTTCCAATCTCTTTAGGTTAGCATCCATACATATTAAGGAGCTTGAAACCATGATCATTTCAGAAAATGGAAAAATCAAATGTCTTAGACCATGAACTCTTAGGTTCGTCCTTAACAAGTTTGTGAGGTTAGAGATATTTAAATCATCCAATCTTTTGGACATAGCATCCTTTAACATGAAGGAGCTTTAATCCATAATCATCTTGGAAAACAAAATAAAATAACACATCCTAGGTCAAATGTTACATTCGGCCATCAAAGGAAAATAAAGCAAGAAAATATTTTAAATTTTCCAATCACTTAGACATAGCATCCTTTAACATAAGGAGCTTTTTAGTCCATGATCACTTTGGAAAACAAAACTCAACATCTTTGCCATAACCATTTAAGGTTTCGGTCTTTTCAAGAAATAGGAGTTATAAATATTAAAACTTTCCAATCTCTTGGACTCAGCATCCTTCTATATCAAGGAGTCTTAATCCATGATCATTTTGGAAAACAAAACTTAAACACCATTGCCTTAAAACTCATTGGTTTTGGTCTTTACATAAAAATAGGGTAAAAATATTTAAACTTTCCAATCACTTATACATAGCATCCTTTAACATAAGTGAGCCTTGGTCCATGATCATCTTGGAAATGAAACTCAAATACAAACTCATACATGTAAAAGTTGAAACAAGATTCACCTAAACCAAATACATGGTTTCTGCCTCCTTAGGAAGAAGAGGTTAGGAAACTTTGTTTTACACAACCTTTTAGTATGTGATAATATGAGTAAATACAAGAATATAGAAAGTGGTTTCAACTCAAAAGGAGTTTTCTACCATTTTTGAGAGGTTTTAGAAGTTAAAAGCACATAAAGGATATATGAAGAAAACTTTGAAACAAAAGATGAAACTTTGAAAAAGAACTGCATAGAAGTATTACCCTTAACAAGATGAACAACTTTGATGAAGAACTCTAAGAGAAAAGCTTGATAAAAATGTAAACTTTGTAAGAGAGAAGAAGAAGAAGAAGAAGAAGAAGAAGAAGAAATGTAGTAAGGTGTAAATGTGAGAAATGGAGGAAAGTGATGAAGGTGGAAATGAAGAGTATTTATAGAGAGTGAGGGAGAAGAGATCACGGTTTTGAGAGGAAGAAGAAGAGAAGAAAGAAAGTAGGTTGCTTGTAGAGAGGATAGGGAGTTAATGTGATGTGATGTGATTGGAGAGAGAAAGATGAAAAAGTGAGATTTTTGAAAAAAAGTCAAGATTCACTTTTTGAGGTGTGTCATAGCCTTCACATCAAGTCGCTTCATCCTCTTGATGCTCTTCTCCATTGAGTATCAGATGACTTCCCCGATCATATTTCCCGACGATTTCGCCTGGGAAATCCCTAAGATTTGGCCCCGAACAAGATTTTTTGAAAAACTCCAAACCCACACAAAACATCATAAAAACACTAACCGTCTCGTTCACGAATTAAAATTTGGTCTCTATCTCAGTAAACTTGTACTGGCAGTGAGAACCCAGATCGGTTTTCGTCTGAATTTTCGACCGAAAATTTTACTGTGACTTCATACGGTAAAACAACACAAGAAAATTATTTTATTTTAAATAAAATCATCCTCTGGATTTTATAAAAAATAAACACATTAAAGCATGTATTTACTGATAAAGAAGCATACAAAAAACAGGGTGTTACATGCTCAGCATGTTTTTCTTTACTGGGAGAATAGATTAGAACATCGTCTATAAAAACAACGACAAACTGATCCAGATAAGGATGAAAAATCCTATTCATGTAATCCATGAATATCGCTGGAGCATTCGTAACTCCGAATGGCATCACAAGGTACTCGTAATGTCCGTAGCGTGTTCGAAACACTGTTTTTGGAACATCTTCTGCCTTTACATGAATCTGATGATAGCCCGACCGTAAATCTATCTTGGAGAAAACGGTCGCTCCACGCAGTTGATCCATTAAATCATCTATCCTTGGAAGTGGGTACTTGATCTTAATTGTCACTTTATTCAGCTGGCGGAAATCTACACATAAGCGAGAAGTCTCGTCTTTCTTTTTCACTAGTAACACTGGAGCTCCCCACGGTGATACATTGGGTCTAATAAATTCCTTCCTCATCAGTTCCACTAGTTGCTCTTTCAAGTCCTCGAGCTCTGATGGCGACATACGGTATGGTGCAATAGATATTGGTCCAGTGCCTGGAACCAGATCAATCGCGAACTCAATCTCCCGAACAGGTGGTAGTCCAGGTACATCCTCAGGAAAAACATCCAGAAACTCATTGACAATGGGTATACACTGTAAGTCTAACTCACTCTTAACGTCTAAGGAAAATAACAACATGTATCATTGCGCTCCCTCTTTCAAAGAAGTTATTATTTGATTAGCAGATAAAAATCCAGAATTCTCATCCTTAGGATAAACTACAGTTTTACGCGCACAGTCAATTAGGATACGGTTGGAAGATAACCAATCCATGCCTAAAATTACATATAATTGTATTAAAGGCAAACAGATCAGATCTACAAGATAATGTCTATCTTGAATAATAATAGGATAGTTCAAGCAAACAGTATTGATAATAACTAGTTTAGCAGTTGGAGTAGAAACAATCAGATCATACAATAATGAAGAAACAGGTAATCTCAGAAGTTTCACACAATCCATCGAAATAAAAGAATGGGTCGCACCTGAATCAAATAGTATTAAAAGATTACCGTTTATGTCACACGTACCTTGTATAAGATCGTCAGAGTTTGAAGCCTCAGCTATAAGATCGTCAGATTACCCTTGGTCGTCGATTTATTTGTTCGGGTGGTGTTAACAGCCGGTCCTCGCTTTGGTGCATTGCAGTCCTTTTCCATATGCCCCACTTGACCGCAGTTGAAGCACTTAGATCCCCTAAAAGGACAAACGTCAGCAATATGTCTAGTATCCCCACAATTAAAACACCTCTTAACTTGGCCTTGATTTGGGTTCTTCTGGTCACTCCCTGATGCTGAAGCATTAGAACGATATGGTTGTCGGTTCTGTTGATTTCCCGGTGAACGGAAATAAGGTTTATTCTGGATCTGTTTTCCTCTTTGATTTTGGAATTGACTCTTTGGCTTAACTGGCCTGCCTACGTTTCCTCTGTTGTCTCTTTCTTTTCTCATAGTCACCAATTTTCTGCACTTCTCAACCAAGGCTTGGAAATTCCTGATTTCCAATGGTAGCACAGATTCCTTAATCTCGAAGCGGAGTCCTCCCTCAAAACGCTCACACTTCCATTCCTCGTTTGGATTATTATAAAAGAAGCAAAAATATTTGGCAAGCGGTTCAAACCTTGCCGCGTACTCTACAACAGTTAAATCCCTCTGCTGCAGTCGTAGAAATTCTGCCTCCTTTTCAGCCCGCGCACTTTGAGGAAAGTACTTGTTCAAAAACGCAGTTCGAAATAATACCCAAGTAATCACCTGATGCTCTGCTTCTAATAGTTGTCTGGCGCCCCTCCACCAATACTCAACGTCTCCCACTAACAGATAGGCAGCATAAGACACCTTCACTCCCTCTGGAGTATGAATCAGCTCGAAAATCTTTTCTAATTCTTGAATCCATAAGTCAGCTTTCACAGGATCCACATCCCCATTGAATTGTGTTAGATCTTGGCATCTAAAAGCAGTTAAATTCTTGCCTTCAACATCCTGTTCATCTCGAACCTGTGCCTGCTGGTTCTGGGCATTCATGGATGCAGTCTAATTAGCAATCGCAGCTGCTACATCCACATCTACGTCCATGTCGCAGTTCACGTCCAGCTTCTGGTTCAACAACTGGTTCCATAACTAACCTACAAGCCACACTCAGTTAAACCAAAACCAGAAACTGAAACGTAAACTTACTCATTACCACACATTACTTCTAAGAAGTAATTCAATCACGTCTTAATCAGAGAAACACAACATTAACACAACAGACCTATTTCCCAAAGATTCCCGAAAGACTCAACCAGCTCTGATACCACAACGGCGACACCCATTCTAGGGTCATCACATAGTTACCCAAATGTGAAAAATAAAATTAAAGTGCCGGTTACTTTCGGAAAATATAACTTTTAAGTAATTGTCATATCGCCGAAATTGTGATAATTTTTTTTCTTTTAACAACCAAACACATCGTGAATAAACAAACGTATAAGGATATATGTATATATATGCGTCACAAGTTTTAAACACACTATAACTACTATAAGTTACAAAAGATGCCTTTATCGATCTAGGCATTTTTACACACTAAGTAGAAAATATAAAGACATGTACAAAATAGTAGTGAACGTCTAGAACCATACAAAAACTAATGGCTCTCAGTAGCCAGATCAACTGACGGATATCACTACCCCAAAATAGCAAAACCTATAGCTGGTCTATACTAATGGAAACCATTAGGGAGATCAGGATGATCACCCCCTCCTAAAGCAGAACTGTCCGATGAGGACACTGTTGCTCCCACGGCCTCGTCGAGTGCATCGTCATCGTCAACAGGTGGAAGACCTCCAAGTATGTCCTCTACAAACTCTTCAGGATCCTCCTCAATCACGTCATCCAGAACTACCTCTACTAGAGGCTCATCAGGTACAACTACAGCTGGTGCAGCTATCTGTAAGGGCTGACCCAATTGAGGGTGAAACTCAAACTCTCCACGATCCATCAAGTACTGTAGGTAAAGCCATGGTGGAAGTAGGGATACCTCGCAAGTCTCCATGACATGAGTCCTGCACTGATGTCCTGCAGCTAATGTACCAGTAACCTCACGAGTGGGGCCAAAGTAGGTGGCACTAGTTGCATCGGGATTTATCTCCCAAGCACCACCATGTGCCCTGTTCTCAAACGTAATGCTGCGGACTACCGAGTACGCCAGGGGCATCATCGGATCCATCTAATCTCAGATATAATTGAATATACCACAAGTAAAAAACAAACAAGAAAACATGCAAGAGTGAGAAACCAATATTGGGATTAAACACGATAACCACATACATGACACAAAAGAAATACATATACTTTCATTCCACATCAATAATCATAATACTCATGTAATATATCAAAGTATATCAAAAGGGTTTCATACCCACACATCATCGTTTGAGAATTATGCATGATACACTTCAATAAACGTTCTCTAAGACTTCACTTAATCTCATGAGATATCATCAACACATGATGAGTTGATCAGGCTCAATAGCCATACCAGGCAAAGGCACGAAGCCAAACCCATTGCACACTGTCCAAAACCGAGGCACAATGATAGCATTGTAAATGGGTCTCATTGACCACCAAGGTACAATGATACGTCGAGACATGAATATCACCAAGATACCATGATTAACCATGTCGTGACATGAATACCCTCAAGATACCATTTTTAACCATGTTGTGACATGAATACCCTCAAGATACCATGATTAACTTCATAGGCACGTCTGCCTAAAATGCATGCAAAACCTTTCATCCTCATCATTTTCTTTGTGTATAAGGTTTCCTGTGTCGAAGCACAAAAAGCTTACGACCATCTTAGTTTTAAACATCTTAAAACTTTCATTAATAACACAAGACCTCAAGCCCGAGTGCTCAATCACAAAACCTTTGAACAGTGCACCAATCATATGTTCGTGGTAATAGAAAACATCTTAAATGTTTAAACAGTATACACCATGTATACAGTAGACACCAAGTCTACAAGACATCAAGTCCAAAGGACACCAAGTCCATAACACCAACGAACCTTAGTATCCCGACGTCTCGGTTACTAAGTTCAATACCACTTTTTAACATAGTCGAGTAAAAACTTGGTTCTGGAAAATCGTTTCAAATGGGAAATTCTTTAATAAAATCATTGGATACTAAAACTTAGTTTTCAAATAAGTGAGTCAATCGAGGCTCAAACATATTTAAGATACGTACTGCTGTTTTTGAAATACTTGTTGTCGATACTTTTCTAAATTGCCTTCAATTAACATTTTTAAAGTCATTTAAGCCTAATATTTGCTTTTTCCACTTAAATAATATTTTAAAATCATAATTAAGTTATTTTGGAAAATTAATTTCATAAAATAACTTTTTATAAAATTACGGAATTTCTTATGTAAAAATCAGCAATACAAAAATAATTTCTCGGTTACGTCCTCACTATGACTCATAGTTCACCTTTTCGCTGATAATTCATTAAAACACTAATAATTTCCAATCCTTCTTTTTTTTATTTTTCAAATAAAAGTTCTACATGAATATTATGTTCCAACATTTATCAGAAAAACCTTGAATATAATGTATAAAGCTTATTAAAGCTTTTATCTGACTAATTGATTGGGCCCTGGCCACTGTCAGGCTTCTCAAACAACATTCAACAACAACATCATAATTATATTCCCAGGCAGATCATGCATCTCAACAACATAAAATATAACTGCAGATAACCAATTTATATCAGACAAATAACCACAGTATAAATAACACAACATAAACATATTAATTAAAAAAAACACAACCACAAAAATAATTATACAGACCAACAAACAATGGTACATGGCCATCGGGATAATCCCTCAGGCAATCCCCTCTTACCTCTCATTGAATTCTCAGCGGAGTAAAAGTATTTTGTCGGAAGTCCGGATCTCGCGTACACAACGAACTCACTCAACCTTCAACAATTACAATCCAATAATTACCAATCAAACAATTAAAACACCTATGCACCTCCTATATTGGTCACGGCCTTAACATTATTTTGTGGCTAAAAATTTCTAAATTTGGTTAAGTCATTGGATTAACGATCCTAATTACTTAAGACAATGGATTAGTGATTAAACAACAAAGTTTGAACCAAAAACTTCCAAACTCCCAAAGACCTAGGTTCGGCCATGATGAGTACATGAGGTTAGAGATTTTAGTTTGATGAACTAACTTGGATTCAACATGTATACATACCAATAAGACAATAAACAAGATTACTTATGAAAAGAATAAACAAAAACTTCCTCCAACCAACCACATAGGTTCGGCCTTAGCAAGTTAAATGGGGAGGAAATTTTGGATTTCAACATACTCTTGGATTATGAACATATGTATGATGACAAGAACATAGAAATTGGTTTCACATTTTTAGGATTTTTCTATGAATTTCTATGAGTTTTCAAAGTGAAGAACATATATGATGAACAAGATGAATAAAGCATTGAATCATGAAATGAATTGAAGAAACTATAGCCTAAAGATGATGAGGAACATGAATCACCTCTTGGGATTTGAAAATGGGCAAGAAATCACCAACTTGCTTCACAAATGGAGCTTTCTTGTGCAAGGAGAAATAAGAACTAAGTCCAATTGATTTTAAGCTTGAAAATGCTTAAGACTTAATACTTTGTCAAGGAAACTTAAGAGAACAAAATGGCTTTATGGAAAACAACATTCCAACCATGATATTATTGGGCTCTATGGCCGCAGCCCTTTTTAGGTTTGGATGCCAAGAAATTGGCCCAAAAGCTTGTGACAACTTGAAGAATTAACTTAGTACTAAAAAGCAATTAAGAGAAAGTTTAAGGACTTAAGTACAAAATCCTTAAAATGTCATCTTAATCTTGTGAAAACTTAAAGAATTCACATGAGTGACTCATCCACATGAATCACATGGAAATATAAGATAAATTCTTTATCTGTTCCTGGAAACTCCGTAATTCGCTTCGTCGTTTACCCGATTGAATATAACGCCCGATTATAGTATATTATTTCACTTTTTGTGAAATAATTCTAAAAATACACAATCGTAGGAAATAAAATAAAAACCTTAAGTTTTTTGTTCACGAATTAAAATCAGGTCTTATGATCAGTATAAATATACTGTTAGTGAAATTCGCAGGCTGGGTTTCGCCTGACTTTTCAACCTAAATTTTAATCGTTGCTTTCTATGCTCAAGTAGAGTTGAGTGATGAACTCTGTTTATTTGAAATAATTTTTCTAACACTCAAATAAATATATAAACATATTCATACTCATTTCTGTTATAAGAAGACAGCGAAAAAATCGGGGTGTTACACCAATCATACACTAAATCACACATATAATTATCGGAAAAAATCCTTCAGGTAAGCTCCCCTTACCTCTTGAAGTTACAGTTTTCCTCAGTAAATTTCTTCTCGGAATCTTGATTCCTCCATGAAACTCACAACGACAAACAATACTTGTCCTTCACAACAAATTAAATCCAAATCAACAAATGAAACAACAAAATCCATCTAATTCCTATGTTGAAGTTTCGGTCATGAGCGATTAATTTGGCTAAAGATTTCAAAAATTCACAAGCTCTTGGATTAATGATCCTTAAGCATTAGAAACACTAGATCAATTATCATAACTTAAAAATTGAAACAAAATCCTCTAACTCAATCATGTGCTAGTTTCGGCCTTTACTAGAAAAATAGGCTAGGGATTTTATTTTGTGTCAATCCCTTGGATTCAATACACATAGGTAATAGAAAGATAAAATCAAGTATCACTTTCTAAAAATTGAAACAAAAATTCCTCCACCCTAAAAATTAGGGTTTCGGCCATAACAATAAGAATAGGAAGAAAATTTTATTTTGATTCATGCTCTTGAATTATGAACATAGAGATCATGGTGAGTTCGTAGAAATTGGAATCACATTAAAAGGATTTTTCTTTGATTTTCTAGAAATTTTTGAAGATTGGATCTAGAAATTGGAAAATGATGTTCATGGCATGAAAATCATGAAATGAATGAAAAATAAGACATGATTGATCATGTAGAAGACAGGTTACCTCTTGATGAAGAGTAATGATCAAAACAACTTAGTTGAAAATTTGGCAGCTTTGAGTGCAAAATCCTTAAAATGTCATCTTAACCTTGTGAAAACTTAAAGAATTCACATGAGTGACTCATCCACGTGAATTGTAATACCCACACACACACACAAAAAAATTTAAAATTAATCAATTAGCGCTGATGATCAAAGTTAAAAGTTATTTATTAAAGAAAAGATTAATAATAAATATTTGCAATAAGGTATAAGATATTAACATAGTAAAATAGAGTTATGAGATAGATTATTTGAGGGTTTTTTTACCCCCTAGTGTGGTGGGACCCTTCTGTAAGTGTAATGGTTAAGAAATAAAATAAGGGGAAAAGAATTAGAGTGTTTTTAGAACCCTAACTTCTAAAATCAGTTTTCTCTGGAGAAAAGGGGAAGAAGGCGTGGCGGCTCAAGATCATAGAGACGTGCTTTTAGCACAAGGAGTCAATTTCAATCTCCCCTTCCTTTCTTTTTTCATCGATTCAGGTGAGGGGATCTTGGTTCTATGGATAAATTTTAATGGGTTTAATTGGTGTTAATGATAGTATTTGATAAAGCAAGATTTACTGAAAAATATTGATGATTGTTGACGAATCTTTATTCTGAGATTTCAAATTTTGTGATGCTTCTGTTTGATTTATCACCGTTATTGTATGATATGCCTTTTGAGCTCTTTTGCGTGAATGGTCGCGGGCTCTGGGGGCGTCGTTTCTAACTTTTGGAACTGCAGTTTTTGTTTGAAAACGTGCCTGAAGGTATTGCATCTTTATCTTTATGTTAGGTTAATTGTTTCTTGACCATTTAATTTGATTTACCCTCTATCATGTATCACGTTTGCATCAGCATCAATGTGCAAACATTAAATTGTTGCCGTGGGAACACAAAGCACAAGGACATAGCTATAGGTAATAGGTACATGCTATATAGATAGAAACTTATACAGCAAATAGGTATATGTTTTTTAGTATTAGGAAACAATAAACATAATGAAATTAAAAAAAACGTGGTGTGCACTCAAAACAAAAGGTGGAGCGTGTATATATATATATATATATATATATATATATATATATATATATATATATATATATATAAGGTTGTTATTATTATGTTTGTTTAAGGCACCTGTTATGTGTATGGTTATATATATAATATTATATTAAAGTTTATTTTTGTTTCCTTCTCTTTTTGTTTGCTTTATGAAGGACTTTATATATATGAGATACATATATATTTTGTTTGTGGTATTGGAAATGAGGAACTAAGGTGTAAATGAATGATCATGTGATTAATAAATGTATGGGAAATACATGTTGATTCTATGGCTAACAATTCTTTTGATTAGAATGGATTCAGAGAATACAATTGTTACATTGAGTAAGATTGGGTGTATCCGACCGGTCAGCGGACTCGACCGGTATATAAATGTGACCGTCGGAGATGAGGGACTCTAGTGAAAGAACCTCGGAGTTTGGAGGGTAGTTACACAGTGACCGAGGTCACTTGCCGGTCCGCGGATCCGATCGAGGTACAAATGTGGCCGTCGGAGTGGGAGACTTTAGTGAACAACTCCAAATGGAAAACAAGCATCTTACTCAATGGTTAAACGATTGTAATGCAACTTTAGAGTTGCAATGATGATATGGTTTGAGTACGTTGTAAAGTATGATATGACATATGTATATATATATATATATATATATATATATATATATATTTATATATATATATATATATATATTTATATATATATATATATATTTGATATATCTGATTGCGTTTGTATACCCTCACTGAGTTCTGGGACACACCCTCGCCCTTTTTGTTCAGCTTCAGGTACTCCACGAGGGGATCCATCTCAGGGAGCCTATGCACAGGAGTAGTGTGGGCAGTTGCTGCCGCTTGGTTATTTCTTAGTCATATGAGATACTTCTTCAATTGTTTGAATTTTGGAACTATTTCTTTTTTTGGTTGTAAACCATTTCATTTCATTTAAACTCCGGATGTAGACTCAAGGCCACCTTGGCTTGTTATTTGGAATAATCATTTACTTTGATATTTACGTTGGTATTATATAATTACCTCTGTTGCGATGTGACTTATACGTGCTTGATAGGCCTTGGGAACGAGACATCAGGGTCTCATTCTGGCCGGCCAGGAATGCCTAAATTGGGTCCTGACATGAATCACCTTAAAAATATAAGATAAAGTCTTAATTTGTTCCTGGAAACTCCATAACTCGCTTCGTCGTTTACCCGATTGAATATAACACCCGATTATAGTATATTATTTCACTTTTTGTGAAATAATTCTAAAAATACACAATCGTAGGAAATAAAATAACAACCTTAAGTTTTTCATTCATGAATTAAAATTAGGTCTTCTGATCAGTATAAATATACTGTTAGTGAAATTCGCAGGCCGGGTTTCACCTGAATTTTCAACCTAAATTTTAATCGTAGCTTTCTACGTTCAAGTAGAGTTGAGTGATGAACTCTGTTTATTTAAAATAATTTTTCTAACACTCAAATAAATATATAAACATATTCATACTCATTTATGTTATAAGAAGACAGCGGAAAAATCGGGGTGTTACCGTGACACCCTTAACTCGGACATCATATTAATTATTTTACTAAGCGGAAAATAAAACGTTTAATAGATTATCGGTCACTTTCAGAAATACATACTTGTGAAATTAATTTCATCCTCAATCATTTTGAAACTTTCTCTTTCATACATAAATAAATAAAACGTGGTCGAGTCAGAGATACAGAACAACTTATATATATATATATATATATATATTAAACATAAGGACTTCTTGGAGACAGGCCACTTGACAGAACTTACACGAGTGAAAAGTCAGTTTATACAGTGAGAGTTAAAGGTTAAGCACACACTAACAGAGTTAAATAGATTTAACAAGTCCTAGGTCACAAGAAAACTACTGTTTTCAAAGGAGATAAACAACTACCCTAACATCATTACCCCAAAAGCAATGATAAGTACTACAACTGGTCAGACGGACTACTGGAACCCATTAGGGAGATCGTGATGGTCATTCCCACCTTCTAGAGGCATGTCCGATGAAGACATAACCCCTCCAACTCTCGTATCAGGATAATCATCATCATCATCATCACTGAGCTAGTAGTACTGTGGGTCCTCCTCTATAACCTCAACAGGGTCCTTCTCAACCATCTCCTGAGGATCCTCCTCTACAGGTGGAGCAAGCGCTGCATCTGGTTGATGAACGTCCGGAGGCTGATGGAGTACCAAGAGTCCCTGGGCTTCTAAATTCTGTAAATAAGGATCCAACGGCGGTAATGAAATCTGGATAGTCTCGAAGGTGTCGGTCCTCCTCCTGGGTCCCTCTAAAACTGAGCCATCTATCGTGCTAACAGGACCCGTATACTCAGTCGTCTGGGCCCCCTGATGAAAGACCCATGCATCCGAATCATGTGCATTATCAAAGATAATGGCCCATACCCTTGAGTGCGCTAGGGGTATGTTCGAATCCATCTATATTCAAGCAAATATATGTGCCAGATAGGGAAAAGAAAATACAAGGGTGAGATACCAATATATAGATGATTTATGACAACTACATGTACTACACACGAAAACAACATATACAAATAAACAGTTACATATAGCATAAGATTTTCAACATAATACAGTAACATCTACAATCATCGTTATTTTTGAAAAATTCATGGCACTTCTATGATTCATCAATCTATTCTAAATATCCGGAGGTCCCAACTCCATTTTAGAAAAACAGTGAGATGATCAGGCTCAAATAGCCAACACATGGCACAACTTAATCCCCACAGCACTGTCCAATTCAAGGCACAATAATCAACAACTGTGGGTTCCCGAGCACACTGTCCTACACAAGGCATAGTGAACAAGGCTCATGTAAATCATGGTCCATCAAGGCACCATGGATACAACTTCGCATTAGATACCTTCCCCTTAAAGGTATTCACACAAAACAATTTGGGCACGTCTGCCAAATGCATGTAAAAACATTTTATTTTTGCTGTTTTTCTTTGTGTTTCATTTTTTCCTTTGTCGAGGCTCAAGGCTCACGACCATCCAAAAAAATTTCAATGTTTTAAACTTTTATTATCAACACAGGACATTAAAGTTCGAGTGTCCAATCACAACAGTCCTAAACCGATGCACCAGTCTTGGACGTTGTGGTCATAGAAAACAACTTTCACCTTTTTACCACATTCACCACGTTTTAATATAACGTGTATAGGACACACAGTCCACAACAACGTATATAGGACACACAGTCCACACAACGTGACACGGATCATAGATCAACGTGTTTAAAAACTCTAGTATTCCGACGTCTCGGATACTAGGTTCATTTTTCAACGTTATTTTTCGTTCAGTGAAATCTAAATACAAAACAAAATATTTTCCGTAACTTATCCAAGTTATCGGATATTTTCATTTAAATAAAGCCTTAAAGGAAAACACATTGTCTGAAATTCATTTTGAAAAGAAAACTCTAAGTTTATAGGAAATCCATTTCTTAAAAATCTATTTTTATTTTGAAAATTTTATTTTTCTGAAAACACTTGAAGTTTTCAAATAAAATCTTTTTAGAATTAAGAAATCAATTTGTTTTCTCTTCACGTTTTCTTTTCATAAAATATTTTAAAAAATTGTTTATTCTAGCGTAAAATCATTTAAAAATTTTATTCAAATAAATTTTACTTTTTCCATAATATTTCTTCAAATGGGATGTTTATTTTTAATATTCTTCATATAGTTTTATTAATGCTTTTATCTTGAAAAATTTTAATTGAACACTAACACTAGTTAAGCTTTCCATGCAACAACCAAAACATCATCATAATAAACATAAATTGAATTCATGAACATACAACATAGGTAACCAACATGCATGTGAATTTTTTTTTGTAAAACCACCACCTTTCCTCCTTTTGGGTTTCGGCCACCAATCAACAATGGTTATAGGAAGGTCTTTTTCAACATGCAAAGGTTGAATATGGTTGTGAAGATGATGATGAGCTTAAACAAATTGGTTTCATAAACATGCACTAGAAAAAACCAACTTACAACAAAATTTATAAACATGCAAGTTGATATTAGGAACTTGAAAGAAATGAGTAAGAGTTGAGAATTTATACCCTCTAAATGATAATGGTGATGAGCAAAAGATGAAGTTGAGGAGGAGTATTAGCTTCCAAACTCAAAAGCTAGAGGTTGAAGATGATGAATAGTAACCTTTGTGAAAGAAGTAAGTGTTGGCTTAAGTAGGAAAGAAAGCAAATGGAATGAAGTGTTAGAAGAGGGTATATATAGAGAATGGGGGTGGTGTGGTGCGTTGTTGCTTCAGCCAAGGGAGAAGAGATTTTTCAATTTTTTTAAACCAATTTTTTTTTTTGAAATTAAAATAATAGGTTTTCCTTATAAATTGAAATAATAATTACTTTAGGTAATGAATAGTGTCAAATAGTGACAAGGGTCACTATTTACCTCAATCATATCTTTTCCAAATCTGGAAAAAATCTGGTTTAAATGAATTTGGTTCGTTCCAATTCCAATTGGTTCTCGTCTGTGCAAATCGATCGTATTTTTCTTTGTTAATTTTCAACCGAAAAAATTAAATTAAAATAACTAGTTTCTAAAATCATAAAAGTAATCATAACTGGGTTAGAAAAATTTTAAATTTTATTTTTGTGTATTAAAATTAATTTTTCCGGCCAGTATTGTCTAACTGACAACGAAAACTCAAACCGTAAATGTCTGAAATTTTCTACCGAAATTCAACTGCACTTTACTAAAATAAAATAAATTATGATATTGACATTTTGTTTATTAAAATAATTCTTCATAATTTATTATAATTAGCACTTAATTATCCACATAATCATATATTACAAAAAAGCAGAAAAATCGGGGCGTTACATTATTACCCCTCTAAAAAGAAATTTCATCCTCGAAATTACGTATCTGAAAATAAATCAGGACATTGTAATCTCATCTTGTCTTCTACTTCCCAGGTCGCTTCCCCAGTTGTCTCCTCCCAAACAACTTTAACTAATGGAATTTGTTTTCCCCTGAGTTAATTAATCCTCATATCCTCGATCCGTACAGGAGAGGTCTCATAAGATAGGTTTTATTTTAACTGTACTGTATCCAGTTCAATTACATGGGATGGGTCGAGGACGTACTTTCTGAGTTGAGACATGAAAAACATTGTGGATGTTTGAAAGAAAAGGTGGTAAAGAGATTTGATAGGCTACTGGACCGATACGACGAAGAATCTGGTAAGGTCCAATAAATTTAGGAGTGAGCTTTTCGGACTTTATAACCCTACCTACTCCAGTTGTGGGTGTGACTATCAGAAATACATGTTCGCCTTCCTGAAATTCGAGAGGTAGTCTTCTCCGATCGGCGTAAATTTTCTGTCTGCTTTGTGAAGCCCTCATCCTTTCACGAATTTGTTTCACCTTTTTCGTCGCTTGCTGCACAACTTCAGGTCCTAAGATTGCGCTTTCTCCATCTTGATACCAACTCAAAGGCGTTTGGCATTTTCTTGCGTACAGAGCCTCATAGGGTGCCATTCCTATGCTCGAATGAAAACTGTTGTTATACGTGAACTCAATGACAGGTCATATAGGATGCCACATACTCTGCCACTTGTTTCTTCATGCCTGGCCACAAAAATCTTTGTCTTAGATCTTGGTACATGTTGGTTGATTCTGGATGAATACTCAGTTTGCTCTTATGTGATTCTTCGAGAATCATCTTCCTCATCTCAGGATTGTCAGGTATGCAGCTTCGTCCTTTGCACCTTAAGATGTTATCTGGTCCCATACTAAACTCTGTGACTCTTCCTTGTTCCATAAGCTTTTTCTTCTCTTGAAGGTATATGTCGGTAGTTTGTTGTTCTTTGATTTCTTCCATCAATCCACTTGAGATCTTAATCATTCCCACACTGATTCTCTTCGGGCTCATCTCCATTATTAAATCGAGATCGCGGAACTTCTCGATCAACTCTAACTCTTTCACCATCATTGTTGATACATGTATGACTTTCCGGCTCAAAGCATCAGCCACGACATTCACTTTTCCAGGATGATACTGTAAAGCAAAGTCATAATCTTTTAAGAATCTCGTCCATCGCCTTTGTCTCATATTGAGTTTTTTCTGGTCGACCAGATATCTCAAACACTTGTTGTCGCTGAAAACATCGAACTTCGCTCCATACAGATGATGTCTCCATATCTTTAGTGCAAAGACCACCGCAGCTAATTCCAGATCGTGCGTCGGGTAATTCTTCTCATGAGTCTTCAGTTGACGTGACGCATACGCTACGACCTTCCTGTGTTGCATTAATACACAACCCAAACCCTGGTATGAAGCATCGCAGTACACCTCGTAAGGTTCGTTAGGTTCAGGAAGTATTAACACTGGTGAAGTTGTCAAACGTTCCTTTATCGTTTGGATACTTTCTTCACATTCTGTAGTCCACACAAAAGGTTGGTCCTTCCTTGTAAGTTCAGTCAACGGAGCAACAATCTTGGAGAACCCCTCGATAAATCTCCGGTAATATCCAGCCAAGCAGACAAAACTCCGGATTTTTGTTACTGTCCTCGGCCTTTCCCAAGAAAGCACTGCCTCCACTTTAGTAGGATCTACTGTAATCCCATCTCTTGAAATCACAAGCCCCAAGAACTTCACTTTTTCAAGCCAAAATTCACACTTCGAGAGTTTGGCATACAACTCTTTCTCTCGTAAGATCTGTAGAACTTGTCGCAGGTGTTTTTCATGTTCCCCATGACTCTTAGAGTAAATGAGGATGTCATCGACGAACACGACAACAAACTTATCAAGAAACGGTCGAAAGATCCGATTCATATAGTCTATGAAGACAACAGGTGCATTTGTTACTCCAAAAGGCCTCACAAGATACTCATAATGCCCGTAATGGGTTCAGAACGCCGTCTTTGGTATATCTTCGGTCTTCAGTCTAATCTAGTGGTAACCCGTCCTCAAGTCTATCTTCGAGAAAACAGCAACTCCCTGCAGTTGATCCATCAGGTCATCTATGCAGGGAAACGGGTACTTGTTCTTGATCTTAACTTTGTTCAGCTGTCTATAATCCACACAAAGTCTTGAACCTCCATCCTTATTTCAGACTAAAAGAACAGGTGCTCCCCACTGAGAAACACTAGGTCTTATGAACTACTTTGACAACAGGTCTTCCAACTGAGCCTTCAACTCAACGAGTTCTGTAGGTGACATCCGATACGAAGCAATCGATATCAGACCCGTTCCTGATACAAGATTAATGGAGAATTCAATATCCCTTACTAGTGGCAATCCTGGGACATCATTCGGAAACACCTAAGGAAAGTCCTTCACAACAGGTATGGTATTTAAATCGACTTCCTCCTCGACTTCTAAGCTAGTCAAAAGCAAGTATTTTTGATCTTCTTCCTTCGAAAAGGTTCTCCCTTGGTTGGCGGATAAGAATCCAGAAATCTCAAGATTATGGAAAACTAAGGTTTTGTGGGCATAATCTAAAAGAACATGATTGGAAGATAGCCAATCCATGCCCAAAATTACGTCTAGTTGTACTAAAGGTAAACAGATCATATCAACAAGGAAGTGTCGATCCATAATGACAATAGGGCAGTTCAAGCACACCACATTAACAGTAACAGGTTCGGCAGTAGGAGTTGAAACAATCAAATCATACTAAGAAAGAAGAAATCGGTAACCCTATGATCTCTCACACAATCCACCGAGAAAAAAGAATGCGTCACACCCGAATCGAAAAGCATAGTTAAGAGGTTACCGGCTATGTTACAGCTACCTTGTATCAGATCTTTGGAGTTCGAGGCATCGGCACCACTTTGGTATGTTCCCACTTTGGTGCTTTACAGTCTTTTTCCAAGTGCCCCAATCGATCACAGTTGAAGCACTTCATTCCTCTCAAAGGACAAACATCTGCCAAATTGTTCGGGTCTCCATATTTGTAGCACTTCCTCCCTTTACCTTGTCCTCGACTCCTCTGGCCCCCACTTCCAGTTGCTGAAGCAACATGATGATACTGCTGTTGATTCTGGTTGTTCCCAGCTGGTCTAGCATATGGCTCTTTCTGATTCTGTCTTCCTTTCTGGTTCTGGCTTTGAAACTGGTTCCTATAACGTGAGGGTCCCCCAACATTCCCTCTGTTGATAGGCTACTGGACTGATACAACGAAGAATCTGGTAAGGTCCAATAAATTTAGGAGTGAGCTTTCTGGACTTTATAACCCTACCTACTCCAGTTGTGGGTGTGACTATCAGAACTACGTGTTCGCCTTCCTGAAATTCGAGAGGTCGTCTTCTCCGATCGGTGTAACTTTTCTGTCTGCTTTGTGAAGCCTTCATCTTTTCACGAATTTTGTAACAGCCTGATTTTAATTATGTTGTTCAACCGATTAAAATATATTTAATTATATTTTAATATGAGAGTTAGAAAGTGCTTTTGAATAAAATAAAATCTTACTCGTAGTCTACTTTATGGTAGAAGGTTACGGTAAAATTTCGGGTTGAAAATTCGGACGAACCCCGGTCTATGTTTTCACTGACAATACAAGTTTACTGAGCAGAAAACCTAATTTTGAACCATGAACAAAACGGTTAGTGTTTTTGTGATGTTTTGTATGATATTGGAAATTTTCAAAAATTTGAGTTCGGAAATAAAATATAATATTTATTCCGGGTGAAATACGATCGGAAACTTGAATCGGATATGCAATGGAGCAGAAAAGGGAGCCCAAAAGAAGTGAACTTGATGGGATGGGATGTGATGGACATGGGTTATGACACACTCCAAAAGTGTAATCAACACACTTTTCAAATTATATCATATTATATTCTAAAAACCCATTTTTCTCTCTCTTCTTCAACCAAACAAGGCATAAGCCAAAACTTGGCCATCAAGACTTGCTTCTTCCTTCTCTTTCACGCCCATCTAACCTCTCCCTCTATAAATACCCATTTCATTTTCTCTTCATAACTTTCCTACTTCTTCAATTTCTCATTTTTAAGTTTCTAACACTAAAAGTTTCCATTTTTACTTTGTTTCAAGCTTCAAGTTCTTCATACTTTTTCTTTCTAGTTTCACGGGTAACCCTCTCATACTCTTCTATTTCAAGTTTTACACTTATTTCATGAGTTTACTTTATGTCTTCTTAAAATGTTATTAAAGCTCTTTTAACTTCTAAAATCTCTAGAAAATGGAAGAAAACTCTGTTTGAGTTGAAACCAATTTCTATGGACTTCTATTAATCTCTAATTTCATATTCTTAGAGCTTGTATCAAACAAACATCTCTAACCTATTTTTCCAAGGATGGCCGAAACTATGTATTAGTGGCCTAGAAAGTTTTGTTTCAACTTTTTGAAAGATGATCATGTATTTGAGCTTCTAGATACCTCTTGATCTTAAATCTAAAGTATTGGAAAGTTTAAATATTTCTAGCCTATTCCTCCTATGATGGCCAAACCCATGATGGTTGTGAACCTAGGATGTTTTGTTTTCATTTTCCAATATGATCATGTACTAGAGCTCCTTAATACATTTGGATGCTAAGTCTAAGAGATTGGAAAGTTTAAAGATTTCTAGCCTATTTATCCTATAATGGCCGAACCTGTGAAGGTTGTGAACCTAGGATGTTTTGTTTTCATTTTCCAATATGATCATAGACTAGAGCTTCTTAATACATTTGGATGCTAAGTCTAAGAGAATGGAAAGTTTAAAGATTTCTAGCCTATTTATCCTATGATGGCCGAACCTATGATTGTTGTGAACCTAGAATGTTTTTTTTTTCATTTTCCAATATGATCATGGACTTAAGCTCCTTAATACATTTTGATGCTTAGTCTAAGAGATTGGAAAGTTTAAAGATTTCTAGCCTATTTCTCGTATGATGGCCGAACCTATGATGGTTGTGAACCTATGATGTTTTGTTTTCATTTTCCAATATGATCATGGATTTGAGCTCCTTAATTCATTTGGATGCTAAGTCTAAGAGATTGGAAAGTTGGAAATTTCTAGCCTACTTATACTAAAGAGACTGAAACCCTAACATAAAAGGGGTGAAAGGTTTTTGATTCATACTCTTTATTACTCTAAGATCATTGATTTAAGAAATTTTGTTGTTTTAAAAACCCTAGCCTATTTTGTAATACAAGGCTGAAACCTACCCTAAGTGGTTGGATAATTTTTATTCCATATTTTCAAGTTATAGCAATTTATCTAAGTTACCTATAACCTAAGTGATAAGTATCGAAAGGCTTATGTTGAGAAAAGATAATTTGAATTAAATGGCCAAACCTAGCCTAAAGAGAACATAGATGAGTTTGTTTGATTTATTGTTTATTATGTTGATTGGTTGAAGGTGTAGTTAGTACTTGTGGTGTGACAGCGAGGAGCTTCGAGTTCGGGAGTTCGGTGATAACCCAGGTGAGGGAAAGAACCAACCTATCATCAGAATGGATAAGTAGTAGATTAAATAATAATTGTGTAGGGTGACCTAAACCCTACTAGTAGTCGAGTAATCGACAAGACCAAAATCACATTGGAAACCTTTTCTGAAAAACCAATGGCGATTCGGGGATTGTAGGTTTATCGATATTAGGTTGATTTTCTATTGTTGATGGTTGATTTTATTTTATTACCTTTATTGAATTGATTTTGTGCTATGTTGGTGATATGGGAATATTTTGATTGATATTGTGTTATGCATGATCTGCCTGGTTTTTATTATTATGCTTAGTGAATTTTAAGCAAAGATATATATGTTGTCAAAGAGATGATTGTTTTGGGTGTGAGCATAATGATGATTTAGAAGTGCCTAACCTAGATGATGTATGTTAAAGGGGTGTTATGGCATAGATTATGTGTCAAGTTCTAATGGAAGGTTAAGGCACTAGGATGTTGTAAAAATGGGTTGGTAAGATTCAAGTATAGGTGTTGTTGTCCACAACCGTGTATTGGTAATATAATACACAAGGACAAAAGTGTATTGGTAACATAATACACAAAGACAAAAAGTTTATTGGTAATATAATACACAAGGACATATGTGTATTGGTAATATAATACACCGTATATTGGTAATATAATACACGTAAAATACTTCAATACATCGTGTATTGGTAATATAATACATGTAAAATACTTCTGTGTATTGGTAATATAATACACGTAAAATCAAGAGTTCTCACGAGACGACTTCCACCTTAGGAAATAGGTGTTCAGCTATTGTGTCTTTGAGTAGCATGAGATTGGGGGTAGAGGATGATATATTAACTTGAGGATGATCTGTTAGTTATGTGTGTTGTTTGTCTATGACAATTACTGTATAATTTACTATGACTCTTTTCTGCTTTTTGATGATAGAACTGTTTCTTATCCCTTGTATATTTCTGTATGTTGTATTTTATCTCCTTGTGGAATCGTACGAGAAGACCCCATGGATAAGCGTAACCAGGAGGAGTTGGATGGAACTCCCTAGGAACCGGAGGCTGGAGGACGAGCTGTGACCCATGGTGATTAGGGTCTAGTTAGTTATGGCCAGTACGTCTCGTGAAGAGTATTTTTATTATGTTTTCCGTTGTTTAACTTTTTGTCTAAGTATATGCATGTGAGGGATCCTACTGATAGGATATCATCAAAAGTGTTTTGTAATATGTATAATATACTTATATTGTGATATGCTATTCTATATGAAGTTGTATACTTTATAAGTTAAGTTTTTAATTTTTTTTACGTATTTTCCCGATAAGTGTACGATTAAGAAATTAATTAATAAGGATTTAATCTAATAACACAATGGGGCACGGCGAGGTGTCTCATTTTGGTATTAGAGCAATTTGGTTCTAAAACGGACTGTGGGTTATGTCCGATCAGAATCAAGGACTACGAGGTTTAGGATGTTGTTACTGGCCGTGTCTTGTTGAATCCACATCGGATTTTGACTATGCTTAGAAGTTGGGTAGTGTGTCAAAATCTGATGTGAGAGGTTAATATTAGTATGGCATATGGTATTTATATACTTGTCTATGTAGTATTATATCTCATACTAATGAGAGCGGGTGACTTCCTTTAACAGAATCATGGCTCGCTGAAGAGGACGTTTAACTAACAGTGGTGACGGAACTCCAGAAAGGATTATTGGAGCCGTCAATGGTAATGCTGACAATACTGAGAATGAAGGAGGATCATATTCGACTCCAAATACAATGGAAAAACCCTAGTTGCTGCTATGCTATTGCAAACCCAGCAGAATGCTGAGATGCTGCAGATGAACAAAGAGCGGCTAGAAATTAAGAATCGGAGAAGGACGGTAGCAGCTGAAGATGCCGGATTGACTAATTTTATGAATGGAAAGCCACCTCAATTCTGAGGAGAGTATGTCCCAGAGAAGGCAGAATGGTGGATATAAGAGATTGAAAAGATATTTGGGGCTATGCGCTGCAGTGAGGAGAA
This sequence comes from Sophora flavescens, assembly GCA_030762895.1. Taxonomy (NCBI): domain Eukaryota; kingdom Viridiplantae; phylum Streptophyta; class Magnoliopsida; order Fabales; family Fabaceae; genus Sophora; species Sophora flavescens. The sequence goes on along the minus strand of CM061066.1, from coordinate 142,689,004 downwards.
GAAAGTGACTTATGTTGCCTTCATGCTAACTGAAGGAGCAGAGTTCTGGTGGAAGGGAAAGAAACGATTATTGGAGGCTGACAGCAACGGGGTGTCTCATTTTGGTATCAGAGCAGTTTGGTTCTAAAACAGACTGTGGATTATGTCCGATCCGAATCAAGGAATGCGAGGTTTAGGATGTTGTTAATGGCCGTGTCTAGTTGAATCCACATCAGATTTTGACTATGCTTAGAAGTTGGGCAATGTGTCTGAATCTAATGTTAGAGGTTAATATTAGTATGACATATGGTATTTATATAATTGTCTATGTAGTATTATATGTCATACTAATGAGAGCGGGTGACTTCTTTTAACAGAATCATGGCTTGCGGAAGTGGACGTCCAACTGACAGTGGTGATGGAACTCCAGAAAGGATTATTGGAGCCGTCAATGGTAATGCTGACAATATTGAGAATGAAGGAGGATCATCTTCGACTCCAAATGCAATGGAAACCCTAGCTGCTGCTATGCTATTGCAAACCCAGCAGAATGCTGAGATGCTGCAGATAAACAAAGAGCAGCTATAAATTAAGAATCAGAGAAGGACGGTAGCAGCTGAAGATGCCGAATTGACTAATTTTATGAATGGAAAGTCAACTCAATTCCGAGGAGAGTATGACCCAGAGAAGGCGGAATGGTGGATACAAGAGATCGAAAAGATATTTGCGACTATGCGCTGCAGTGAGGAGAAGAAAGTGACTTATGCTGCCTTCATGCTAACTGAAGGAGCAGAGTTCTGGTGGATGGGAAAGAAATGTTTATTGGAGGCTGAAGGCAGAATGATTAACTGTCAGTTATTCACTATTTGCTATTTTGAAAAAAAAAAATCGTGTCTAGTCCGACGTGAGAAGGAAAAGGAATTCACAAACCTCAAACAAGGTAACATGTCTGTTGGTGAGTATGTATCACCTTTTGAGGCTTTGATCAAGTTTTCAGAATTCTATCAGATGTTTCCAAGTGAGGACTGGCAATGTAGAAGATTTGAGGAAGGACTCGAAGATGAGCTGTAGAGGGCTGTATTGTCTCTTGACATACAATATTTCCCAAAATTAGTCGAGAGATGCAGTGCCATTGAAAGTATAGACCTAAGGATGGCCAATGAGCAGAAACAACTGAGGAGTGGAGGTCCTAACCGATCAAGTTTCCAGAGGCACGAAGAAAGTGGGTCTCAGTGGAGATAGAGACAATATGCGAGACCCGGGCAAATGCCAGCACCAGCACCAGTGGCTAGAGCAGGTCAGCAACCGCAAGGCTTAGTTTGCTTCAGGTGTGGAGGATCACATTATGCTAGAGACTGTACAAATAGGCCTAGCTGTTTCAACTGTGGGAAACCAGGTCATGTGGCACGAGATTACAGACAAAGGGTCATGCAATAGTCGACAGCTGCCGGAAGAGGAAGTGGAGACAATTGCAAAATGCCTTGGGAACAAAGTAGAGGATAAGTTCTGCTTATCATCACCAAACTAATGGACAGTCAGAAAGGACAATTCATTCATTGGAGGATCTATTGAGAGCTTGTGTGTTGGAGCACACTGGAAGTTGGGATGAGTTCTTACTATTGATTGAATTTACTTATAACAATAGTTTCCATAGTAGTATCGAAATGGAACCATATGAGGCTTTGTATGGAAGAAAGTGTAGCACCCCCTTATGTTGGTATGAGACTGGTGAGAACCAAGTTTTGGTCCAGATGTGGTGCAACAAACTACGGAGCAAGTCAAGAAGATACGGGAAAAGATGAAGGAAGCACAGGATAGGCAAAGGAGCTACAGTGACAAGAGGAGGAGACCATTAGAATTCCAGGAAGGCGATCATGTGTTTTTTACAGTTACTCGGAAAACTGGAATTGGCAGAGCTATCAAATCCAGAAAACTTACTCCTCGATTCATTAGACCTTTTCAGATTCTTCGACGAATTGGTCCAGTAGCTTACCAAATTGCCTTACCACCCAATCTTTCCAACCTTCATGATGTCTTTCATGTTTCTCAGTTGAGAAAGTATTATCCTAATCCTTCACATGTCATTGAGTCTGAGTCTATACAACTGCGAGAGAATCTAGAGCATGAGGCTTTACCTATAAGGATAGCAGATAGACGGATTAAGGAGCTTCGCGATAGACAAATTCCTTTGGTTAAGGTCGCATGGGATGAAACTACTGGGGTTGCTATTTGGGAACGCGAGGAGGATATGCAACAACAATATCCACATCTTTTCTAAGGTACGTAAATTTCGAGGACAAAATTTTCTTTTAAGAGCGGTAGTAATGTAACAGCCTGATTTTAATAATGATGTTCAATCGGTTAAAATATAATTAATTATATTTTAATCTGAGAGTTAGAAAGTGCTTTTGAATAAAATAAAATCTTACTCATAGTCTACTTTATGGTAGAAGGTTATGGTAAAATTTTGAGCTGAAATTTCAGACGAATCCCGGTCTACGTTTTCATTGACAGTACAAGTTTACTGAGCAGAAAACCTAATTTTGAACCGTGAACTAAATGGTTAGTGTTTTTGTGTTTTTTTGTATGATATTGGAAATATTCAAAAATTTGAGTTCGGAAACAAAATATAATATTTATTCCTGGTGAAACAACATCGGAAATTTGAACCGGATATGCAATGGAGTAGAAAAAGGAGCCCAAAAGAAGTGAAGTGACTTGATGGGATGTGATGTGATGGACATGGGTTATGACACACTCCAAAAGTGTAATCATCACACTTTTCAAATTATATCATATTATATTGTAAAAACCCATTTTCTCTATCTTCTTCAACCAAACAAGGCATAAGCCAAAACTTGGCCATCAAGACTTGCTCCTTCCTTCTCTTTCAAGTCCATCTCACCTCTCCCTCTATAAATACCCATTTCATTTTCTCTTCATCATTTTCCTTCTTCTTCACTTTCTCATTTTTAAGTTTCCAACACTTAAAGTTTCCATTTTTACTTAGTTTCAAGCTTCAAGCTTCAAGTTCTTCATACTTTTTCTTTCTAGTTTCAAGGGTAATGAGACACCCCGCTGTGCCCCACTGTATTATTAAATTAGAACCTTATTATTTATTTACTTAATCGCACGCTTATCGTTGAAAATACGTAAAAATTAAAACTTAATTAATAATCATATAACTTCTACAAATATAAAATACACCAAACTATATTACATAAATAAATACACACATGTTTATTTATTACATTACCAAAACACTGTTGAGGGTACCCTCTCAGTAGGATCCCTCACAGGCATAAACTGCACTACAGACATACTTAGCGGAAATATAAATACTCCTTAGACACACTGGCCATAATGTCTATGCTCTAATCGCCATGGATCACAGCTCGACCTCCAGCATCTGGTTCATACGGAGTTCCATCTAACTCCTCAGCAATTGGTTCCTCCATCGGGTCTTCTCGTACGATCACATCAGAAATAAAATACAACACACAAAGATATAGGGAATAAGAAACAGTTCTATCATCAAAAAGCGGAAAAGAGTAATAATAAATTATACAGTAATTGTCACAGACACGCATCACTCAAAATCAACAATCATCCTCAATTCACTATATCATCCTCTACCCTCAGCCCATGCAAGTAAACCTTTATACTGATGTGGCCATCTTCACTCCTGTCACATTAGTCAGTAGTCCAGAACTATTTAGGGTCAAAACTTAGTGCGCCCCTATTCCTGTATCTCTCACAGGAAATAGTGCATAAGCACAGTATGCGTCACTATTTCCCCCATTGAAATAGCACATAAGCATATAATAAATAATAACTCGGTGCGCCCCTATTCCCTAATCTCTCATAGGAAATAGTGCATAAGCACGATATGCGTCACTATTGCCCCCATTGGAAATAGCACATAAGCATATAATAAATAATAACTCAGTGCGCCCCTATTCCCTAATCTCTCATAGGAAATAGTGCATAAGCACGATATGCCTCACTATTGCCCCCATTGGAAATAGCACATAAGCATATAATAAATAATAACTCGGTGCGCCCCTATTCCCTAATCTCTCATAGGAAATAGTGCATAAGCACGATATGATTCTCACTGACTTTTATCAATATCAACCTAGTACCTCAAACTCTTCCTCACAACCTCCACTTGCATTCTATGTCACATCTCCTCATTTAGATAATTTAATTTAGCTAAGCACCTCTAAGTCAATTCATTCTCTCACCCAAACAATCATCTCTCGAACAACACATATCCTTACTTAAAAATCATCTAAGCACAATATTTAAAAACAGGCAGATCATGCATAACATAACATCAGAAAATATTCAAATATCTCAATATCATATAAATATTCAAACACCGAAATAATACGTCACATGCAGATGGAATACCTCAACCAGCGTATCACAGTAAATTTGATAACATAAAATCAAACATCCTCAAATACTTAAAATCAACCTAATGTCGATAAACCTACAATCCCCGAATCACCATTGGTTTTACAGAAAAGGTTTCCAATGGGATTTTGGTCTTGTCGATTACTCGATTACTAGTAGGGTTTAGGTCGCCCTACACAATTATCATATAATCTACTACTTATCGATTCCGACGATAGGTTGATTCTTTTCCCCACCTGAGTTAGCACCGGAAACACGTACACGACGATCCTCGTTATCCCGCCACGAGTTAACACAACCACCTTCATTCAAACAACATAACTATAATTAATCAACTAACAACCATCTATGACACTTTAGGGCTAGGTTCGCCCAAGACTTAGAAAATATGTTTAGGGTTATCTTCTTAATGTCATCTTTTGGATCCTAGTTACTAGAGTCTTAACTAACCTAGATTACTTATTACAAGACTAAAATTTGAAACAAAATCCTCTAACCTTTAGGGTTAGGGTTTCGGCCCATATTAGGAATTTAAGCTAGGGATTTTTGTTGGACCTAAGCCCTTGGATTTAAGCTATACATGTATTATAGAACTTAAGTCAAGTACTAACTTTCAAAACAAACAACAAAACACCAAACCCATTTTCCTAACTAGGTTCGGCCATTAATGGTTAATAGGGAAGGAAAATGATTTTGATCACATGCTCTTGGATAATTAAAGGAGGGATCATAACTAGATCATAGAAATTGGTTTCACATTTTTATGATTTTTCTACAATTTTCTAGAATTATTTGAAGTTCTAGATCTAGGAATGGAAAAATATGATTCATGACATAAACATGAGAAACACATGAATATGAAAGCTTATATGATCAAGGAGATGAGCTTTTACCTCTTGAAGATTGAAGAAATGAAGAAAATGATCAACCTTCACTATGTTGAAAACTGGACAGCTTGAGGGTGTGATGGTATTGTGAGTGTATCTCACAATATACTCACCAAAAATTATGAACTTTGGCTTGATAGAAATATAATAAGAAAAGGAACAACTTTGGTGTTGAAGGTTTCATTTGGTTCGGATCATAACAGGGGTGAAAAGGGACTTATTTATGCTGTTTCGTGGATTGCTGAGAATTCTGGGCAGTTTCGGTATTTTGATCCTATATCCCAATCCAATTAATCGTTTTTTATGATCTTTATCTTGTTGGAAAGAAGAGAGAAAGAGGAACAACTTTTATGTTGAGTGTTTTCCGTGTTTCAGAAAGGAAGAGGGTCATATGTTTGGTGGGAATTCGGTGTTCTTAGGGTTTTGTAACTTAGTTGGTGAGGAAGATGAAGAGAATGAAGAAGATGAGTGAAATGGTGAGGGAGGCCACGGTTTTGAAGAGTGTTTATAGGCTAGATTTAGGCTTTGTTTGGTTATAAGGAATTTATTTAATGGGTTTTGTGATTATTTAATTAATATAAGTTTAACCATAGTTAATAATTAACTTAACTAGGATTACTTTGCTTAACTATGGTTATTAAATGTGTGGCTCACATTTGATGGAGGTGTGGCTGATTTTGGGCCATACAAAGTGACTCACCAATGAGTCACCGATCTTATCCGTTAGCGGTTCCCGGAAATTCCGTACGCAGCTTTGTCGTTTACCCGATTTCGGTTTTTGAGAGGAAAATAATGAAACGAAAGCAAAATGAAATAGGTAAGATTTATTGGAGGTGGATGCACGAAATTTGAGAGATGTGGGAGGTTTTCAACCACGTAAAATGAGTGGTTAAGAGTGCGTAGATGCGTCTTGTTAATACCCGCGAAAGCTTGGGGGTATTTTGGTCTTTTTACCTAAATGTCATGATTACTTGCATTTAATGCTCATAAATGCTTGGTGACTCATCCTCCATGAGTCATCATGTATGACTCGTTGTACCGATCTCTTGACGGGTCTCTGACTTCCCCTTACTCGACTCGTCGGTTTTCCCGATTAGGGTTTTACGCCCGTAAAAAGCGTAATATTTTATTTTCGGTTGAAAATTTTCAAAACAACCAAACTCGTTAGAAATATGATTTAAATATAAACCATTTCATTCACGAGTCAAAATTTGGTTTTCTGCCCAGTAAAATTATACTGTCAGTGAAAACGCAGACCGGGTTCCGTCTGAATTTTCAACCCAAATTTTTATCGTAAGCTTCTACCCTAAGATAGAGTATGAATATGATTTTTATTTCATAAAAATCAATCTCCATGAACTCGTATAAAAATATAAATAAATACATTTATACCGGTTAATACAGCGAAAATTTTTTTAATGAAAAAATCGGAAAATAAAAAGTAGGGTGTTACATTACTACCCCTCTTAGAAAAAGATTCCGTCCTCGGAATTTCTTAACTCAAAACTAGACATCATCTTGCAATCGTATCTTAATCTAAAGATCCCACAATATATTTATCATCGTTGTCTTCCTCTAAATGATAGCGGTACTTCATAACATAATCCATCCTTATATCATTCTATTTATCCTCGAACTTATCCATCACTATATTCTATTCATTGTTCTTAACCTCTCCAACTTGATCTAACATCCTTAAAGGACATAATCAAAACTTGATCCCTTCCTCTTCTTACTACTGATCCACTAAAGAATCTTATTTCAACATCTAACAGCCGTAATTAACACCACCATCGAACTACCCTAACTTCCTACTTCATGTATCCAATCACAGTCTTAGTTCCTTAGAATGTATTTCACTATTCTAGATTATATCAAAATCACACCTTTCAAGTCTCCAAATAAACATCTCAACACTCCATAAGATAAATTGCAATCAAAAGATCAACACCTGTTATGATTATCTAACTTAACAAATTTGAATTTCTCTAGTAACCTCAATTTACATCAGAAATCATCTTTTCTACTCATATTCAACTTAGATGACAGCTTATATTCAACTTAGGTGAAATTACTATATACAGTTTTGTTTACTTTTCTCAAACTCATACAATCCATCTTAACTATGAACATTAATCATTGCCCTAGTTTCCATAATGATACTATGCCTCGATCAACATTTGACTTATAGTAATTATCTTACTCACTGATCTTGATCTTAAGGGTTCACATCCTACCAGTCACAACTATACCTCAACAAAACTCTCATCACTTTCTTGTCTATCATGCTACTTAGACAACCAAACGAAGTCTACCAGATATCAAATACATACCTTGTATAAAATCCCAGATTGAGAATTCAGCTCCCCTCACGGTAAACACTCTTTCAGTGGCCTGAGGTATGGCCATTTGTTGTCCTGCTGCTGGAACTCCTTTTCCAGCTCCACCTCTCTGAGCACTAGTGTACAACATATAATGTTACATAAAATATATATATGCCATATAGATGTTAACTATCGCGTCGGGACTCACTACCAAACTTCTAAGCATAGTTAAAATCCGATGTGGATTCAACTAGACACGGCCAGTAACAACATCCTAGACCTCACAGTCCGATTAGAATCGAACTGCTATGATACCACCAAATGAGACACCCCGCTGTGCCCCACTGTATTATTAAATTAGAACCTTATTATTTATTTACTTAATCGCATGCTTACCGTTGAAAATACGTAAAAATTAAAACTTAATTAATAATCATATAACTTCTACAAATATAAAATACACCAAACTATATTACATAAATACACACATGTTTATTTATTACATTACCAAAACACTGTTGAGGGTACCCTCTCAGTAGGATCCCTCACAGGCATAAACTGCAATACAGACATACTTAGCGGAAATATAAATACTCCTTAGACACACTGGCCATAATGTCTATACTCTAATCGCCATGGATCATAGCTCGACCTCCAGCATCTGGTTCATACGGAGTTCCATCTGACTCCTCAGCAATTGGTTCCTCCATCGGGTCTTCTCGTACAATCACATCAGAAATAAAATACAACACACAAAGATATAGGGAATAAGAAACAGTTCTATCATCAAAAAGCGGAAGAGAGTAATAATAAATTATACAGTAATTGTCACAGACACGCATCACTCAAAATCAACAATCATCCTCAATTCACTATATCATCCTCTACCCTCAGCCCATGCAATTAAACCTTTATACTGATGCGGCCATCTTCACTCCTGTCACATTAGTCAGTAGTCCAGAACTATTTAGGGTCAAAACTCAGTGCGCCCCTATTCCTGTATCTCTCACAGGAAATAGTGCATAAGCACAGTATGCGTCACTATTTCCCCCATTGAAAATAGCACATAAGCATATAATAAATAATAACTCGGTGCGCCCCTATTCCCTAATCTCTCATAGGAAATAGTGCATAAGCACGATATGCGTCACTATTGCCCCCATTGGAAATAGCACATAAGCATATAATAAATAATAACTAGGTGCGCCCCTATTCCCTAATCTCTCATAGGAAATAGTGCATAAGCACGATATGCGTCACTATTGCCCCCATTGGAAATAGCACATAAGCATATAATAAATAATAACTCGGTGCGCCCCTATTCCCTAATCTCTCATAGGAAATAGTGCATAAGCACGATATGATTCTCACTGACTTTTATCAATAGCAACCTAGTACCTCAAACTCTTCCTCACAACCTCCACTTGCATTCTATGTCACATCTCCTCATTTAGATAATTTAATTTAGCTAAGCACCTCTAAGTCAATTCATTCTCTCACCCAAACAATCCTCTCTCGAACAACACATATCCTTACTTAAAAATCATCTAAGCACAATATTTAAAAACAGGCAGATCATGCATAAGATAACATCAGAAAATATTCAAATATCTCAATATCATATAAATATTCAAACACCGAAATAATACGTCACATGCAGATGGAATACCTCAACCAGCGTATCACAGTAAATTTGATAACATAAAATCAAACATCCTCAAATACATAAAATCAACTTAATGTCGATAAACCTACAATCCCCGAATCACCATTGGTTTTACAGAAAAGGTTTCCAATGGGATTTTGGTCTTGTCGATTACTCGATTACTAGTAGGGTTTAGGTCGCCCTACACAATTATCATATAATCTACTACTTATCGATTCCGACGATAGGTTGATTCTTTTCCCCACCTGAGTTAGAACCGGAAACACGTACACGACGATCCTCGTTATCCCGCCACGAGTTAACACAACCACCTTCATTCAAACAACATAACTATAATTAATCAACTAACAACCATCTATGACACTTTAGGGCTAGGTTCGTCCAAGACTTAGAAAATATGTTTAGGGTTATCTTCTTAATGTCATCTTTTGGATCCTAGTTACTAGAGTCTTAAATAACCTAGATTACTTATTACAAGACTAAAATTTGAAACAAAATCCTCTAACCTTTAGGGTTAGGGTTTCGGCCCATATTAGGAATTTAAGCTAGGGATTTTTGTTGGACCTAAGCTCTTGGATTTAAGCTATACATGTATTATAGAACTTAAGTCAAGTACTAACTTTCAAAACAAACAACAAAACACCAAACCCATTTTCCTAACTAGGTTCGGCCATTAATGGTTAATAGGGAAGGAAAATGATTTTGATCACATGCTCTTGGATAATTAAAGGAGGGATCATAACTAGATCATAGAAATTGGTTTCACATTTTTATGATTTTTCTACAATTTTCTAGAATTATTTGAAGTTCCAGATCTAGGAATGGAAAAATATGATTCATGGCATAAACATGAGAAATACATGAATATGAAAGCTTATATGATCAAGGATATGAGCTTTTACCTCTTGAAGATTGAAGAAATGAAGAAAATGATCAACCTTCACTATGTTGAAAACTGGACAGCTTGAGGGTGTGATGGTATTGTGAGTGTATCTCACAATATACTCATCCAAAAATTATGAACTTTGGCTTGATAGAAAGATAAGAATAAAAGGAACAACTTTGGTGTTGAAGTTTTCATTTGGTTCGGATCATAACAGGGGTGAAAAGGGACTTATTTATGCTGTTTCGTGGATTGCTGAGAATTCTGGGCAGTTTCGGTATTTTGATCCTTTCTCCAAATCCACTTATCCGTTTTTTATGATCTGTATCTTGTTGGAAAGAAGAGAGAAAGAGGAACAACTTTTATGTTGAGTGTTTTTCGACTTTCAGAAAGGAAGAGGGTCATATGTTTGGTGGGAATTCGGTGTTCTTAGGGTTTTGTAACTTAGTTGGTGAGGAAGATGAAGAGAATGAAGAAGATGAGTGAAATGGTGAGGGAGGCCACGGTTTTGAAGAGTATTTATAGGCTAGATTTAGGCTTTGTTTGGTTATAAGGAATTTATTTAATGGGTTTTGTGATTATTTAATTAATATAAGTTTAACCATAGTTAATAATTAACTTAACTAGGATTACTTTGCTTAACTATGGTTATTAAATGTGTGGCTCACATTTGATGGAGGTGTGGCTGATTTTGGGCCACACAAAGTGACTCACCAATGAGTCACCGATCTTATCCGTTAGCGGTTCCCGGGAATTTCCGTGACTCAGTCGTTTACCCGATTTCGGTTTTGAGAGGAAAATAATGAAACGAAAGCAAAATGAAATAGGTAAGATTTATTGGAGGTGGATGCACGAAATTGGAGAGATGTGGGAGGTTTTCAACCACGTAAAATGAGTGGTTAAGAGTGCGTAGATGCGTCTTGTTAATACCCGCGAAAGCTTGGGGGTATTTTGGTCTTTTTACCTAAATGTCATGATTACTTGCATTTAATGCTCATAAATGCTTGGTGACTCATCCTCCATGAGTCATCATGTATGACTCGTTGTACCGATCTCTTGACGGGTCTCTGCACTTCCCTTCTCGACTCCGTCGGTTTCCCGATTAGGGTTTTACGCCCGTAAAAAGCGTAATATTTTATTTTCGGTTGAAAATTTTCAAAACAACCAAACTCGTTAGAAATATGATTTAAATATAAACCATTTCGTTCACGAGTCAAAATTTGGTTTTCTGCCCAGTAAAATTATACCGTCAGTGAAAACGCAGACCGGGTTCCGTCTGAATTTTCAACCCAAATTTTTATCGTAAGCTTCTACCCTAAGATAGAGTATGAATATGATTTTTATTTCATAAAAATCAATCTCCATGAACTCGTATAAAAATATAAATAAATACATTTATACCGGTTAATACGGCGAAAATTTTTTTAATGAAAAAATCGGAAAATAAAAAGTAGGGTGTTACAGGTAACCCTCTCATACTCTTCTATTTTAAGTTTTACACTTATTTCATGAGTTTACTTTATGTCTTCTTAAAATTTTCTTAAAGCTCTTTTAACTTCTAAAATCTCTAGAAAATGGTAGAAAACTCTGTTTGAGTTGAAACCAATTTCTTTGGACTTCTATTATTCTCTACTTTCATATTCTAAGATCTTGTATCAAATAAACATCTCTAACCTATTTTTCCAAGGATGGCCGAAACTATGTATTAGTGACCTAGGAAGTTTTGTTTCAACTTTTTCAAAGATGATCATGTATTTGAGCTTTTAGATACCTCTTGATCTTAAATCTAAGTATTGGAAGGTTTTAAGATTTCTAGCCTATTTCTCCTATGATGACCGAACCTATGATGGTTGTGAACCTAAGATGTTTTGTTTTCATTTTCCAATATGATCATGGACTTGAGCTCCTTAATACATTTGGATGCTAAGTCTAAAGTATTGGAAAGTTTAAAGATTTCTAGCCTATTTCTCCTATGATGGCCGAACCTACGAGGGTTGTAAACCTAGGATGTTTTGGATGCTAAGTCTAAGAGATTGGAAAGTTTAAAGATTTCTAGCCTATTTATCCTATGATGGCCGAACCTATGTTGGTTGTGAACCTAGGATGTTTTGTTTTCATTTTCCAAAATGATTATGGACTTAAGCTCCTTAATACATTTGGATGCTAAGTCTAAGAGATTGGAAAGTTGGAAATTTCTAGCCTACTTATACTAAAGAGGCTGAAACCCTAACATAAAAGGGGTGAAAGGTTTTTGATTGATTTGTGAAATCCAATGATTGATTCATACTCTTTAATAATCTAAGATCATTGATCTAAGAAATTGTGTTGTTTTAAAAACCCTAGCCTATTTGTAATACAAGGCTGAAACCTACCCTAAGTGGTTGGACGATTTTTATTCCATATTTTCAAGTTATAGCAATTTATCTAAGTTACCTAGAACCTAAGTGATAAGTATCCAAAGGCTTATGTTGAGAAAAGAATCCTAACTCTAATTTCAATTAAATGGCCAAACCTAGCCTAAAGAGAACATAGATGAGTTTGTTTGATTTATTGGTTATTATGTTGATTGGTTGAATGAGGAGCTAGTACTTTGTGGTGTGACAACTTAGAGCTTTGAGTTCAGGAGTTCGGTGATAACCGAGGTGGAGGAAAGAACCAACCTATCATCGGAATGGATAAGTAGTAGATTATATAATAATTTTGTAGGGTGACCTAAACCCTACTAGTAGTCGAGTAATCGACAAGACCAAAATCACATTGGAAACCTTTTCTGAAAAACCAATGGTGATTCGGGGATTGTAGGTTTATCGATATTAGGTTGATTTTATATTGTTGATGGTTGATTTGATTTTATTACCTTTATTGAATTGATTTTGTGCTATGTTGGTGATATGGGAATATTTTGATTGATATTGTGTTATGCATGATCTGCCTGGTTTTTATTATTATGCTTAGTGAATTTTAAGCAAAGATATATATGTTGTCAAAGAGATGATTGTTTTGGGTGTGAGGATAATGATGATTTAGAAGTGCCTAACCTAGATGATGTATGTTAAAGAGGTGTTATGCAATAGATTATGTGTCAAGTTCTAATGGAAGGTTAAGGCACTAGGATGTTGTTAAAACGGGTTGGTGAGATTCAAGTATAGGTGTTGTTGTCCACAACCGTGTATTGGTAATATAATACACAAGGACAAAAGTGTGTTGGTAATATAATACAAAAAGACAAAAGTGTGATGGTAATATAATACACAAGGACATCTGTGTGTTGATAATATAATACACGTAAAACACTTATGTGTATTGGTAATATAATACTTATGTGTATTGGTTGATCCGGGGTGAATACTCAGTTTGTTCTTATGTGATTCTTTGGGAATCATCTTCCTCGTCTCAGGATTTTCAGGTACGCAGATTCGTCCTTTGCACCTTAGGATGTTATCTGACCCCATACTAAACTCAGTGACTCTTCCTTGTTCCATAAGCTTTTTCTTCTCTTGAAGGCATATGTCAGTAGTTTGTTGTTCTTTGATTTCTTCCATCAATCCAATTGAGATCTTAATCATTCCCACACTGTTTCTCTTCGGGCTCATCTCCATTATTAAATCGAGATCGCGGAACTTCTCGATCAGCTCTAACTCTTTCACCATGATTGTTGAAACATTTATGGCTTTTCGGCTCAAAGCATCAGCCACGACATTCGCTTTAACATGATGATACTGTAAAGCAAAGTCATAATCTTTTAAGAATTCCTTCCACTACTTTTGCCTCATATTGAGTTCTTTCTGGTCGAACAGATATCTCAAACTCTTGTGGTCGCTGAAAACATCGAACTTCGCTCCATACAGATGATGTCTCCATATCTTTAGTGCAAAGACCACCGTAGCTAATTCCAGATCGTGCGTCGGGGAATTCTTCTCATGAGTCTTCAGTTGACGTGACGCATGCGCTACGACCTTCCTGTGTTGCATTAATACACAACCCAAACCCTAGTATGAATCATCACAATACACCTCATAAGGTTCATTAGGTTTAGGAAGTATTAACACTGGTGAAGTTGTCAAACGTTCCTTTATTGTTTGGATACTTTCTTCACATTATGTAGTCCACACAAAAGGTTGGTCCTTCCTTGTAAGTTGAGTCAACGGAGCAACAATCTTGGAGAACCCCTCGATAAATCTCCGGTAATATCCAGCCAAGCCAACAAAACTCCGGATTTCTGTTACTGTCCTCGGTCTTTCCCAAGAAAGCATTGCCTCCACTTTAGCAGGATCTACTACAATCCCATCTGTTGAAATCACGTGCCCCAAGAACTTACTTCTTCAAGCCAAAGTTCACACTTCGATATTTGGGCATACAACTCTTTCTCGTGTAAGATCTGTAGAACTTGTCGCAGGTGTTCTTCATTTTCTTCATGACTCTTAGCGTAGATGAGGATGTCATCGATGAACACAACAACAAACTTATCAAGAAACGGTCGAAATATCCGATTCATATAGTCTATGAAGATAGCAGGTTCATTGTTACCCCAAAAGGCATCACAAGATACTCATAATGCCCGTAACTGGTTTGGAACGCCGTCTTTGGTATATCTTCGGTCTTCACTCTAATCTGCTGGTAACCCGTCCTCAAGTCTATCTTCGAGAAAACAGCAGCTCCCTGCAGTTGATCCATCGGGTCATCTATGCGAGGTAATGGGTACTTGTTCTTGATCTTACCTTTGTTCAGCTGCCTATAATCCACAGAAAGTCTCGAACCTCCATCCTTCTTTCGGACTAAAAGAACAGGTGCTCCCTACGGAGAAACACTGGGTCTTATGAATTGCTTTGACAACAGGTCTTCCAAGTGAGCCTTCAACTCAACGAGTTCTGTAGGTGACATCCGATACGGACCAATCGATATCGGACCCGTTCCTGATACAAGATCGATGGAGAATTCAATATCCCTTACTAGTGGCAATCCTGGGACATCATTCGGAAACACCTCCAGAAAGTCCTTCACAACAGGTATGGTATTCAAATCGACTTCCTCCTCGACTTCTAAGATAGTCAAAAGCAAGTATTTCTGATCTTCTTCCTTCAAAAGGTTCTCACTTGGTTGGCGGATAAAAATCCAGAAATCTCAAGATTAGGGAAAACTAAGGTTTTGTGGGCACAATCTAAAAGAACATGATTAGAAGATAGCCAATCCATACCCAAAATTACATCTAGTTGTACTAAAGGTAAACAGATCATATCAACAAAGAAGTGTCGATCCATAATGACAATAGGGCAGTTCAGGCACACCACATTAACAGTAACAGGTTCAGCAGTAGGAGTTGAAACAATCCAATCATACAACAAAGAAGAAACAGGTAACCCAAATAGTCTATCACAATCCACCGAGATAAAAGAATGTGTCGCACCCGAATCAAAAAGCACAGTTAAGAGGTTACCAGCTATGTTACAGCTACCTTGTATCAGATCTTTGGAGTTTGAGGCATCGGCACCACTCATGGTAAAAACTCTTTTTCTAGACGTTGGTTTATTGACTCGTACGTTGTTGACGGTAGGTTCCCGCATTGGTGCTTTACAATCTTTTGCCAAGTGCCCCAATCGATCACAGTTGAAGCACTTCATTCCTCTCAATGGACAAACATCTTCCAAATGGTTCGGGTCTCCACATTTGTAGCACTTCCTCCCTTGACCTTGTCCTTGACTCCTCTGGCCCCCACTTCCAGTTGCTGAAGCAACATGACGATGTTGTTGTTGATTCTGGTTGTTCCCAGCTGGTCAAGCATATGGATTTTTCTGATTCTGTCTTCCTTTCTGGTTCTGGCTTTGAAACTGGTTCCTAGAACGCGAGGTTCCCCCAACATTCCCTCTGTTGTCTCTACCTTTCCTCATCAGTTCAATCTTTCTGCACTTTTCCACCAGAGCCTGAAAATTCTTGATCTCCAGTGGCAGCACTGAGTATTTGATCTCGTACCACAGTCCTCCTTCAAATCTTTCATATGTCCGGCCTTCATCTGGATTGTCTTGGAAAAATCGGAAATATTTGGCAAGTGCGAACTTCACCCCGTATTCCCCGACTGTTATATCTCCTTGTCGCAAGCACAAACTCCTGCTCTTTTTCAGCTCGAGCACTCTGAGGGAAGTATTTATCCAAAAATGCAGTACGAAAAACCTCCCAAGTAACTTCTTGCTGATTTGCCTCTAGCAGTTGCCTGGTGACTCTCCACCAGTATTCAGCACCACCAGTATTCAGCATCTCCCATTAACTGGAAAGTAGTAAGGTACTTGATGAGCCTCTGGTTGACTGGTTTTATAACTAGTAAAGACCATAGCTTTGTGCTAATTTTATATCATTTTCGCCCAAATTAGACTTGATTGCCTTTAAGCAGCATTTTGAGTCTGTAAAGTGTTTTTATGTTAATTTAGATGATTTAGAGTTAAATAAAGCACTTATGCTATTTTCTGTTTCAGGTTAATAAAAAGAAATAAATCTGGAGCTACTCGCCCCGCGAGAAGGCATTCGCCTCGCGAACCTGAAGGTGACTGTTCCAGAAATTTGCATCCTTTCTATGTTGCCCCACGAATAGATGACTCGCCTCACGAGAGTGAAGACCAGAAGTCATGACTTTTCCATTCCTCGCCACGCGAGCTGTGCTTCGCCTCGCGAGAAGACCAAAAGCTGAAGACTGTTCGCATTCATCGCCTCGCGAATGTGTGCTCGCCTCGCGAGTCTGCGGATCCCAGAAGTTGTATATAAGCCTGTTTGAAGGCAGAAATGACTCTTATTTGGTCAGGGCTAGTAGCTTAGTTAGTCAGAGTCAGTAGTAGTAGTATTTTATTGTCTTTTCTTTGATGTTTTGTCTTCCTTTTGTAATGGAGAACTAGTCTCCTAGATTAATCTACTGTAATTGGTTTCCATTTACATTTGAGGTTATGTAATTCCTGTTTTCATTTGCTTTTCTCTTTTCAATGCCATGCTATATGTTTCTGTTTGTTATTTCAGGAGTGTATAGTGTTGTGTTGATTCATTTCGGTGATGTTATGTTCCTATACTTAATCGCGTTTGTTATTTCGCGTGTGTTCATTCATGTTCGTTTGTTCATGAGGGCTTAACCCCGTTTGTTATTTCGGGAATAGGAACGTATATCCGTAGTAGCGATTGCGTTGTTAATTGTTGCTACAACCGGGAGGGGATTAGAATCTGCTTAGGGCTTGGATTTATGTGAACCAATGATAGTGGGAAACCGAGAACAGTAGGTTAATCGTTTCTTTGCTATTTGATAATTTCTAGTTTGCATTGTCTTTCTGTTTGTTTTTTTCTTTATTTAATTTCATATCCAAACAAACCCCCCAAAATCTGACTTTTTCTGACTTTTCTGTTAATAACAACACTCAAGAGTCTTGTGAGACGATACTCGAGTTGTCGTTTCCCTATCTACATTATTTTGTAAATCGCTCGTTCTTTTTGGCACGTGGCGACAGCGCGTTCAGTACTCTTACTGTTTCAGGGCTGTGAATCAACTCGATAATCTTTTCCACTTCTTGAATCCACAAGTCAGCCTTTGTAGGATCAGCATCCCCGTGAAATTGCGGTGGGTTATGCCGTCGAAAAGCTGTCAGACCACGACTTTAAGCAGCTTGTTCAGTACGGGCCTGCTCCTGTTGATGTTGAACAGCCATAGTAGCAGTTTGTTGTGCAATGGCAGTTGCAACGTCTGCCATAGCTTGAGTTGCAAAGTCCATTCCCCTGCCATCATGTTCATAGCCACCAATAAAACCACCCCTACGGCCTCTTCCACGGCCACGCTCACGTCCTGCTTCTAGTTCCATAACTGACCAATAAGATAAAATCAGTTAAATTGTAACCAGAGATTAAAACACTTATCTACTCACTAACGCTTATTACTTCTAAGAAGTATTTCAAACAAGACTAATCAGAGATCACACAACACAAACACAACAAGCCTATTCCCAACTATTCCCGAAAGACTCGACCAGCTCTGATACCACCCTTAATGTGACACCCTTACATCGGGCATCACATTAATTACTTTATTAAGCAGAATATAAAATGTTTAATAGATTATCGGTCACTTTTGGAAATACATACTTGTGAAATTAATTTCATCCTTAATCATTTTGAAACTTTCTCTTTCATACATAAATAAATAAAACGTAGTCGAGTCAGAGATACAAAACACCTTATATAACCTTAATAGGGTCCTCCTCAATCATCTCCTGAGGATCCTCCTCTATAACCTCAACAGGGTCCTCCTCAACCATCTCCTGAGGATCCTCCTCTACAGGTGGAGCTGGCGCTGCATCTGGTTGATGAATGTCGGGGGCTGATGGAGTACCAAGAGTCCCTGGACTGCTAAATGCTGCAAATAAGGATCCAACGACGGTAATGAAATCCGGATAGTCTCGAAGGTGTTAGTCCTCCTCCTGGGTCCCTCTAAAACTGAGCCATCTATCGTGCTAATCGGGCCCGTATACTCAGTCGTCTGGGTCCCCTGATGAGAGACCCATTCATCCGGATCATTCACATTAATAGGTTCGTGGGTGTAAAAATACATGATCAGTACACTTTTACAAACATGAATCTAATAAAGTTCCTTCTTTCACAAGCACTTTACCAAACAACAATTTAAAAAGGATAACAGTCCGACGAAATTCAGACTGGATCACTTTCACCAAAAGTAAAAGTGACTAGACTAAGTTTTATCAAGAAACTTCTATTATCAAGAAGCCGTCTGTGTTACACAACTCAAGAAATACTTATAACATATTTTCAAAGAAATATGAAAATATCCAGACTATCAGAACCAATTTGATAAGTCATGATAGACTTTAAATCAAGGTAAGAAAAGTAAGTTTAGCAGGTACAAAATGTACCGCTGTGATTGTCTAATACAACCATAGAAATTTGAGCGACAATTGTCAACTGACAAGTTCATAAAGAATCAAATAGTACAGTAAAGAGTTTTTCTTAAACATAAGACACTCATTCTAAGAGTGAAGATTCAGATTGGCTTGTCTCGACTTTGAACAAACCCGAAGGTCTTTCTAAATACGTTTAATTCGGTTTGTAGCGGTCTTCCGTATTCTTCTATGAATTGCACACGATGACCGACAACTTAGTCGGTCTTTTGGTCATACGAAGAGTTGATCTTTCCTCATAAGTTGAATCAACGTCGCAAAATCTTAAATAGAACTTCATTCCAATCTAGTGATAACTCATCTTCAAGTCAATCTGTAACTAGACAACAACTCCTAGCGTGTGATCTATCAAATCAACTACGCACGACAAAGAATACTTGTTCATAACTGTCACTTTGTTGAGTTGTCGACAATCCATGTGGAGTCTAGAACCTTCGTATAACATTAGTGCTTTCTACGTAAAACACCTAGTCTAACAAACTGCTTGGATCACAGATCCTCCAGTTCGAATCAAGTTGTCTAACTTGATTAACAATGTAGGCGATATCCTATACAAAGTGATAGAGATCAACTCGAAACTAGAAATTAGATTGATTGAGAACTCAATATCCTTTGAAAACGGAAAACCTGGGATATTCTCAGAAAATTCTCCCGAAAAATTTTCCACGACAGGTACCTCATTCAAATGTCTGACATAATCCGAAAGGGATAAACGAACGTGTCATCATGAACATTAAGTACCATTTACTAAACATGAGTTCTCACAAGGTATCAACCCAATCAGAACTCACCAAAACACACATACTTGTGTGTTAACACACATTGTTTCAACAAAGAAAAAATTCAAACAAAGTCCAACAAGAGATCACACAACAAAAACCTAACAGACCTATTCCCCAAGGTTCTCGAAAGACTCGACCAGCTCTGATACCACTCTGTAACACCCCCCTTAGGCATTACTTATTAATACGTGCGAAAATAAATTAAAAAGTTATTTGCTGGTTGCTTTCGGAAAATTAATATAATTTAAGTCAGACAACTCAGGTGTAAAAATTTTCTTTCTTAATACTTCGGAAAAGTGATATACACAACAAAAACAAAATCACATGATACTTGACGATACACATAAACTGGGTCCATTCATAGATCAAGTCACCACAACATATAAGTTTTCCTGAAATTATTTTCATACTGAGAAATTTCAAAAACATACCAAGGGTTTCAGAATCCCATAAGTCGATTTTCTCAAAAATTACACAACACAAAGAATAATCCTAAGCTTGTCACTCTACAAAACACATAAGGAAAGAACTCTATAGTTCTCACCACTATTACCAACCTCTACAAGAATCGAGACTAGTATCCCCGATTGAAGTTAAGACTTCCTCTACACCATCTACTACCAGTACCAAGGTACAGCTGTAATAACGAGTAAAACCTGATATGTTGTAAGGGTGAGACACCAATATATGGATATAAGTACGATAACTACATGCGTGACACACAAAACATCATATAGGCATATATAGTCATACAACATAAACTTCTCAGAAATAACAAGTAAATTTACCAATGGGTTTCATACCCGAACAGTCATTGTCCTTTATAAAAAGATTAATGACACTTCACAGTTCAACATCTAATCTTTATACCTAATCTGCGGAGATTCCAAACCTCTTTTCATTTTGAGCAGATCAGTCTCTTGCATGGCACATTGTCAACTCCCGGCACAATGGTCAACAGAATAGATGGCACACTGTCCAACTTCTTGGTACAATGGTCAACAAGGATAAATGGAACATTTTGGGCCATTAGGGTACAATGATCAATTTTACATGATACATTGTCCTTCAAGGTACAATGATCATCGCGATAAATGGAACATTTGTCCATTAAAAATACATTGTCCGTTAAGGTACAATGATCAATACCGGCACGTCTGCCAAGTAATGCATATAAAACATTTTGTTCTGTGAAATACAAGTTCGAAACCAAAACCTCTGTAATTTATTCAAGTTATAGGAAATAACACCGTTGAGTAACACTCATTTACAGAAAATCCTTTCTGTTTGAAATTCATTTATAAATCATCAAATCACAGAGAAATTCATTTTCCTCTGAAAATATTTTTCCGTAAAACTTTAATTCTTGAGAAATAAGTGATCTAAATGAGCACTGACCACTATCAGGCTTCTCAATCAACAATCCACATCATCAAATATTTCACATCAATGCTATAGCGGATGATACAGTTCATATCATGTATTAAAACATATTATAACGCATAACTGTAGATAATCAAACACATATACAATAACAGCTTAGCACAAAATTAAACAACCACCATGAATCTCAACCAAATATTACCAATCATACACTAAATCACACATATAATTATCAGGAAAAATCCCTCAGGTAAGCTCCCCTTACCTCTTGAAGTTACAGTTTTCCTCAGTAAATTTCTTCTCGGAATCCTGATTCCTCCATGAAACTCACAACGACAAACAATGCTTATCCTTCACAACAAATTAGATCCAAATCAAAAAATGAAACAACAAAATCCGTCTTATTCCTATGTTGAAGTTTCGGTCATGAGTGATTAATTTGGCTAAAGATTTCAAAAATTCACAAGCTCTTGGATTAGTGATCATTAAGCATTAGAAAGATTAGATCAATGATCATAACTTAAAAATTGAAACAAAATCCTCTAACTCAATCATGAGCTAGTTTCGGCAATTACTAGAAAAATAGGCTAGGGATTTTATTTTGTTTCGATCTCTTGGATTCAATACACATAGGTAATAGAAAGATAAAATCAAGTATCACTTTCTAAAAATTGAAACAAAATTTCCTCCACCCTAAAAATTAGGGTTTCGACCATAACAATAAGAATAGGAATAAAATTTTATTTTGATTCATGCTCTTGAATGATGAACATAGAGATCATGGTGACTTCATAGAAATAGGAATCACATTAAAATGACTTTTCTATGATTTTCTAGAAATTATTGAAGATTGGATCTAGAAATTGGAAAATGATGTTCATGGCATGAAAATCATGAAATGAATGAAAAATAAGACATGATTGATCATGTAGAAGAGAGGTTACCTCTTGATGAAGAGTAATGATCAAAACGAGCTTAGTTGAAAATTTGGCAGCTTTGAGGGTGTGGTGGTGTTATGAGCATATCTCACGATTTACTCATCTAAAAATTACAAACTTTAGCTTGTTAGAAAGGTAATAAGGAGAGGCACAACTTGTGTGTTTAAGGTTTTGTTTGATTCAGACCATAACAGGGGCGTAAAGGGCCTTATTTCCACTGTTCTCGTGTGATTCTGGGGATTTTGAGCTGTTTCGGTAATTTGGGCATATCTCCCAGTATACTTATTCATTTTTTATGATCGTTAGATCATTGTAAATAAGAGATGAAGAGGAACAACTTTAATGTAGAAAGATTTTCGATTTTCAGAACAGAAAATGGTCAGAATTTTTATACAGTTTCGAATGAGTATGAGCATCAATGAAGTCTTTATGCATTCTTAGAGAAAATGATGAACTTGATGAAGAAGGCATAAAATGAGTTGAAATTGGTCTAAATGTGGGTTATGGGAGGTGTAACCGTGGGTTAGGGGAATATTTTGGTCCAAAATGTTGATGGCACAACTTGTAATAACCATGGAAACTCAAGGATAAAATCGTCATTTCCATAAATAAATATCTAGATATTAAGAAAATCATCATTACTAATGTGTGGTGGAGAATTTGTAGATGGGTGACTGATTTGTGGTCACAAGAAGATGAAGAAACCAATTTGAATTTGTCTTTCCTTAACCATGGTTAATATATAACTAGGTCAGGTTAGGGGCATTTTGGTCTTTTCACCCTTAAACTCATCATTACGTTCATTAAATGCTAGGTGAGTCACCCCCACGCGTCATCATGGATGACTCATTGTCTTCATCAATCCGGTGTCGGATTTTGTCTCTGCACGTCCGTTCTCGACTCTGTCGATTACCCGATTTAGGTTTTTACGCCCGAATCAAGTATAATAACCTATTTATTTTGCAAATTTTCAAAATAACCTATATCGTTGGAAATGAGATATAAAATATATTCATTTCGTTCTCTGGTCAAAATTAGGGTTTCTGATCAGTAAAATCTTACTGTTAGTGAAAATGCAGACCGGGTTCCGTCTGAATTTTCAACCACAAATTTAACCGTATACTTATAAAAATAAGTATAATATGAATATGACTTTGGTTTTCCCAAAATCATTTTCTAAGTTTCAGATAGAAATATAAATGTTTATTAATATTTATACCAATCTTAGTAAGCAGAAAAATCAGGGTGTTACATTACTACCCCACTAAAAAAAAAATTCCTCCTCGAAATTTCGTGACTCAAAACTAGACAGGATTTCTTAATACCAAGGTCTTACTCTCACAAGAAAGTATATAGAATAACTTTCACAATCTGAAATGAATACAGGAATATCTGGTGCGTAAAAAGATTCTTTAATAGGTTCGTAGGTGTAAAAATACATGATCAGTACACTTTTACAAACATGAATCCAATAAAGTTCCTTATTTCACAAGAACTTTACCAAACAACAATTTAAAAAGGATAACAGTCCGACGAAATTCAGACTGGATCACTTTCACCAAAAGTAAAAGTGACTAGACTAAGTTTCATCAAGAAACTTCTATTATCAAGAAGCCATATGTGTTACACAACTCAAGAAATACTTATAACATATTTTCAAAGAGATAGGAAAATATCCAGACTATCAGAACCAATTTGATAAGTCATGATAGACTTTAAATCAAGTTTAGAAAAGTGAGTTTGGCATTTACAAAACGTACCGCTGTTATTGTCTAATACAACCATAGAAATTTGAGTGACAATTGTCAACTGACAAGTTCATAAAGAATCAAATAGTACAGTAAAGAACTTTTCTTAAACATAAGACACTCATTCTAAGAGTGAAGATTCAGATTGGCTTGTCTTGACTTTGAACAAACACGAAGGTCTTTCTAAATACGCTTAATCCGGTTTGTAGTTGTCTTCCGTATTCTTCTCTGAACTGCGTACGATGACCGACAACTTAGTCAGTCTTTTGGTCATACAAAGAGTTGATCATTCCTCATAAGTTGAATCAACGTCGCAAAATCTTAAATAGATCTTCATTCCAATCTATTGATAACTCATCCTCAAGTCGATATGTAAGTAGACAACAACTCCTAGCGAGTGATCTATCAAATCAACTACGCACGGTAAAGAATACTTGTTCATAACTATCACTTTGTTGAGTTGTCGACAATCCATGTGGAGTCTAGAACCTTCGTATAACATTAGTGCTTTCTATGGAAAACACCTGGTCTAACAAACTGCTTGGATCACAGATCCTCCAGTTCGAATCAAGTCATCTAACTTGATTAACTATGTAGGCGACATCCTATACAAAGTGATAGAGATCAACCCAAATCTAGAAATTAGATTGATTGAGAACTCAATATCCTTTGAAAATGGAAAACCTGGGATATTCTCATAAAATTCTCCCGAAAAATCTTCCACGACAGGTACCTCATTCAAATGTCTGACACAATCCCAAAGGGATGAACGAACGTGTCATCATGAACAATAAGTACAATTTACTAAACATGAGTTCTCACAATGTATCAACCCAATCAGAACTCACCAAAACACACATACTTGTGTGTTAACACACATTGTTTCAACAAAGAAAAAGTTCAAACAAAGTCCAACAAGAGATCACACAACAAAAACCTAAAAAACCTATTCCCCAAGGTTCCCGAAAGACTCGACCAGCTCTGATACAACTCTGTAACACCCCCTTAGGCATTACTTATTAAAACGTGTGGAAATAAATTAAAAATTTATTTGCTGGTTGCTTTCGGAAAATTAATTTACTTTTAGTGAGACAACTCGGGTGTAAAAATTTTCTTTCTTAATACTTCAGAAAAGTGATACACACAACAAAAACAAAATCACATGATACTTGACGATACACATAAACTGGGTTCATTCATAGATCAAGTCACCACAACATATAAGTTTTCCTGAAATGGTCAACACAATACATGGCACACTGTCCAACTTCTTGGTACAATGGTCAACACGGATAAATGGAACATTTTGTCCATAAAAACACATTGCCCATTAAGGTACAATGATCAAATTTACATGACACATTGTCCGTCAAGGTACAATGATCACCACCATAAATCGAACATTTGTCCATTAAGGTATAATGATCAATACCGGCACGTCTGTCAAGTAATGCATATAAAATATTTTGTTTTGTGAAATACAAGTTCGAAACCAAAGCCTCCGTAACTTATTCAAGTTATCGGAAATAACACCATTGAGTAACACTCATTTACAAAAAATCATTTCTGTTTGAAATTCATTTATAAATCATCAAATCACAGAGAAATTCATTTTCCTCTGAAAATATTTTTCCGTAAAACTTTAATTCTTGAGAAATAAGTGATCTAAAACTAAATCCATGTGTGAATGATTACTGTTGTTTTTAAGAATGCTTCCCGTAAATATTTTCGGAATTAATCGTCGTTTAGCATTTTAAAAACGTTTAAGTTGAAATTTGACTTTTCCCCTTACAATAATTTTCTAAGATAGAAATTAAGTTATTTTTGAAGATTATTTTCCCGAAATAACTTTTTATAATATTTTGGAATTCCACATGTAAAAATTAGCAGTGCTAATATAATTACACAGTTACGTCCTCTCTGTGACTCAAAGATCACTCATACTTCGTTAAATCATTAAAATAATAGTATTTCAACTATTTCTCATTTTCATCAAATCAAATATTTAAATGATATTATATCCCAATATTTCTCAATTAAATATCGAATATTCTTCATGAAGCTTTTACTTGATTAATTAAATGAGCACTGACCACTGTCAGGCTTCTCAATCAACAATCCACATCATCAAATATTTCACATCAATGCTATAGCTGATAATACAATTCATATGATGTATTAAAACATATTATAACGCATAACTGCAGATAATCAAACACAGACAAAATAACAGCTTAGCACAGAATTAAACAACCACCACGAATCCCAACCAAATATTACCAATTGCGACACACATTCTAGGGTATTCACATAGTTACCCAAATACGAAAAATAAAATTAAAGTGCTGGTTACTTTCGGAAAATATAACTTTTAAGTAATTGTCTTATCGCCGAAATTGTGATAATTTTTTTTTTCTTTTAACAACCAAACACGTTGTGAATAAACAAAGCTATAAGGATATATGTATATATACGCATCACAAGTTTTAAACACACTATAACTACTATAAGTTATAAAATATGGCTTTATCGATCTAGGCATTTTTACACACTAAGTAGAAAATATAAAGACTTGTACAAAATAGTAGTGAACGTATAGAGCCATACAAAAACTAATGGCTCTCAATAGCTAGATCAACTGACGAATATCACTACCCAAAAATAGCAAAACCTATAGCTGGTCTATACTAATGGAAACCATTAGGGAGATCAGGATGATAACCCCCTCCTAAAGCAGAACTGTCCGACGAGGACACTGCTGCTCCCACGCCCTCGTCAGGTGCATCGTCATCGTCATTGTAAACAGGTGGAAGATCTCCAAGTATGTCCTCTATGAACTCTTCGGGATCCACCTCAATCCCATCGTCCAAAACTACCTCTACTGGAGGCTTATCAGGTACAACTACAGCTGGTGCAGCTATCTATAAGGACTGACCTAATTGAGGGTGAAACTTGAACTCTCCATGATCCATCAAGTACTATAGGTAAAGCCACGGTGGAGGTAGGGATACCTCGCAAGTCTCCAAGACATGAGTCCTATGCTGAGGTCCTACAGCTAATGAGTCAGTAACCTCATGAGTGGGGCCAAAGTAGGTGGCACCAGTTGCCCGAGGATTTATCTCCCAAGCACCACCATGTGCCTTGTTCTCAAACGTAATGTTGCGGATTACCGAGTGCGCCATGGCATCATCGGATCCATCTAATCTCATATATAAATGAATATACCACAAGTAGAGAACAAACAAGAAAACATGCAAGAGTGAGAAACCAATATTTGGATTAAACGCGATAACCACATACATGACACAAAATAAATACATATACTTTCATGACACATCAATACTCATAATACTCATGTAATATATCAAAGTATATCAAAAGGGTTTCATACCCACACATCATCATTTGAGAATTATGCATGATACACTTCAATAAACGCTCTCTAACATTTCACTTAATCTCATGAGATATCATCAACACATGATGAGTTGATCAGGCTCAATAGCCATACAAGGCAAAGGCACGAAGCCAAACCCATTGCACACTGTCCAAAATCGAGGCACAGTGATAGCATTGTAAATGGGTCTCATTGACCACTAAGGTATAATGATACGTCGAGACATGAATATCACCATGATACCATGATTAACCACGTCGTGACACGAATACCCTCAAGATACCATGTTTAACCACGTCGTGACATGAATACCCTCAAGATAACATGATTAACTTCATAGGCACGTCTGCCTAAAATGCATGTAAAACCTTTCATTCTCATCATTTTCTTTGTGTATAAGGTTTCCTGTAACGCCCTGTTTTTCCTATGCTTATGTAGTAGTAAATACATATTTATATGTATTTATTTTCGAAAAAATCCAGAGAATGCTTTAAATAAATTAAAATCATTTTCTTGTGTTGTTTTATCATATAAAATCACGGTTAAATTTTTGGTTGAAAATTCAGACGAAAGTCGGTCTTCGTTTTCACTGCCGGTACAAGTTTACTGAGCAGAAAACCTAATTTTGACCCGTGAACAAAACGTTTAGTGTTTTTATAATGTTTTGTAGGATATTGAAAATTTTCGAAAATTTGAGTTCTGAAATAAAATATAATATTTATTCCGGGTGAAATACGATCGGAAACTTGAACCGGTTATACAATGGAGCAGAATAGGAGACATAAAAGGCTTGAGGTGAGAGGAGGGAGTGAGGTGACTCACTAGAGGTATGGCCTAAGCTACCTCCTAAAAAGTGGTCATGATGACACTCTTTTTTTTTAATCAAAAGAAGTGTGCAAAAGCATCACTGCCAAGCAAGACATCCCAGCTAGGCTGGCACCTCAAGCAAAGCCAATCATGATGACACTTCTTGAAATATAACATATTATATTCTAAAAACCCATTTTTTCTCCCTTCTCAAACCAAACAAGGCACAAGATCAAAACTTGCCCTCCAAGCTCATTCCTCTCTCCTCAATTTCGGGCCTCTCTCACCCCTCTATAAATACTCATTTCATTTCTTCACTTCATCACTTTCTTACTTCTTCCTTTCTCTTCTAACTTCAAACATTTAAAGCTTTCATTTTTATTTGTCTTTTTACTTCAAGTTCTTCATCAAAGTTCTTCCTAACACTAAGGTTAATACTCTCATGTAAATATTTTTACAAGTTTCTTCTTTTATTTCATAGTTTACTTTATGTGTCCTTTATGTGCTTTAAACTTCCAAAATCTCTCAAAAATGGTAAAAAAAACTCATTTTGAGTTGAAACCAAATTCTACAGTCTTCTATTTACTTGTATTTTATCATACTAAGAGTTTGTGTAAAACAAAAATTTCTAACTCCCTTTTCCTATGATGGCCGAATCTACCCCTTAATGGCCTAGGATGTTTTGTTTTCATTTTCCAATATGATCATGGACTTGAGCTCCTTAATACATTTGGATGCTAAGTCTAAGAGATTGGAAAGTATAAAGATTTCTAGCTTGTTTATCCTATGATGGTTGGGAACCTAGGATGTTTTGTTTTCATTTTCCAATATGATCATGGACTTGAGCTCCTTAATACTTTTAGATGATAAGTCTAAGAGATTGGAAGGTTTAAAGATTTCTAGCTTGTTTATCATATGATGGTTGTGAACCTAGGATGTTTTGTTTTCATTTTCCAATATGGTCATGGACTTGAGCTCCTTAATACATTTGGATGCTAAGTCTAAGAGATTGGAAAGTTTAAAGATTTCTAGCTTGTTTATCCTGTGATGGTTGTGAACCCAGGATGTTTTGTTTTCATTTTCCAATATGATCATGGACCTGAGCTCCTTAATACATTTGGATGCTAAGTCTAAGAGATTGGAAAGTTTAAAGATTTCTAGCTTGTTTATCCTGTGATGGTTGTGAACGTAGGATGTTGTGTTTTCATTTTCCAATATGATCATGGACTTGAGCTCCTTAATACATTTGGATGCTAAGTCTAAGAGATTGGAAAGTATAAAGATTTCTAGCCTATTTATCCTATGATGGCCGAACCTATGTGGTTGTGGACCTAGGATGCCTTATTTCAACTTTCCAAATATGATCATGAGTTTAGACTTCTTGGTATCTTTTAACGCTAAATCTAAGAGCCTAGAAGGGTTGGAAATTTCTAGCCTATTGATGCTAAAGAGGCCGAAACCCTAGGCATGGATTTAGTGGGATTTTGTGTTCTATCTTTGTAAAGTGAACCTTGGTTATGAACTCCTAACACTTAAGGATCATTAATACATGAGTTGTATTCTTTGTTTGAAAACCTCTAACCCTGTTTTATGCCATGGCCGAACCTATACCCTCTTGGTTTAGTGTTCTTGGTTAAATTTTAACTTGTGGTATTGTGTTCATAAACCTAGACATTCATCGCGAAGTAAGCAAGGACGTTCGTGGTTCGATACTTCAAACAACAAGCACTTTAACCTTCACCAAAGGTAAGGGGAGCTTGCCTGAGGGATACTCAATAACTGTGTGCATATGTGTATGTGAATTATTTGATTTATCTTGATCGTGTTATAATATTGGAATCAATGTTTGAATGATTTATATACTTGAACTGTTGTGGTAACTGTCTGATGTTGATTTCTTACTTGATTATTTACTTGACTGAAGTATGATGAATCATATATGTCATGGACTGTTATTAACTGTTATACTGATGACTGATATTATATTGATGATTGATTGATGTCTGAGAAGTCTGACATTCGTCGGTGCTCAAATAACTATGAGAATAAAAGCCTTGATAAGCTTTATGAGATCCTGAAACAAAGATATTTCTTTTGGAAGTTTTATTTGATTAAAGAATATGATTTGGAAACAAAATATTCAAGTAATGTATTTATTTTGATAGATGAGATTTTTAGAACATGTGTTGAAATATTTTTAAGTTAAAGGAAAGCTACCTTCTCATGAATAAGAATTTTACGCAGGAGAATATCTTTTAGAGACATGTGTTTTATGAAAGAAAAACCTTTAAGAAATATTTGACTTTATTCTATTTAGAAATTATCTTAAGAAAAAGATTTGATGAAGTGTTAAAGTGTTTTGGAAAAACGATAGGATTTCAAAAGAAAGTAGTTTTCCTATAAATGTCTTATAAATGATTTTCTCAAGGAAAGGATTTCCTACTGAATGCTTTGAAAATATTCCGGTAACTTGGATAGGTTACCGAGGTTTTATTTTGGTATTTTTGTTTCACTGAACGAAAAGTAAGAATATGTGGAAATCGAATCTAGTTCGCGAGACGTCCCTTCTAGTATTCTATAATGTGCACGTTGATCTTTGACCCGTGTCAAGTATTGTGGACCAAGATTCCTAATCATGGTGTTTTGGACTAAGAGTCCTAATTATGTTGAAACAAAACATGGATAAAATTTAAGATGTTTTCTATAACCACAAGCCCAAGACTGGTGCATCGGTTTAAGGCGTGGTGATTGAGCACTCGGACTGCGTGTCCCGTATTGATGTTGAATAATTTCAAATGATGAAAATTATGGAGAGTCGTTAGATTCTGAGCTTTGACAACGAATGAGAATGAACACAAAGAAAATATCGAGAACAAAAATGTTTTACATTTGCATTTATGGCAGACGTGCCTGACGTGGTTTAACGTGAGACCTTAATAGAAAGGGTATCATGTGACGATGTATTATCATTGTTCTCAAAAGGGACAATGAGATGATGTATTATCGTTGTTCTCAAAAGGGACAATGAGACGATGTACGTGTGTCGTTGTGCCTAAATGGAAAATGAGACGATGTACATATCATTGTGCTTAAATGGACAATGAGATGATGTATTATCGTTGTGCTTAGCTAGCCAATGAGATGATGTATCGAGCCTAATCAACTCATTTTGAGGATGTTGGGATCTCCGGAGATTAAGTTTTAGAGCCTATATATCAAAGTGTCATGCATAATCTTCATAAAAGCTGACTGTACGGGTATGAAACCCATTTATATAATACTTATTGATTCATCAATTAATATTTGGTAATTGTTATTATGTTGAAGTGATGCATGTATCGTGCATATGTTTATTGTGTCCAATCCACATATTGGTGTCTCACCCTTAAAAATATATCAGGTTTCTTCTGGTTTTGTTGCTGTACCTTGGTACTCTAGTACCGATGGTGCAGAGGAGTCTTCCTAAGTAGTTCGAAGACTTAGTTTTAAATGATTGAAGGAGTATTCTGATTGGGGGATGGCCACCGGGATCTCTCCAATGCATATATGATAGAGTGACTAGCTTAGGAGTCTAGGTTGGGTCGTATATCTGAAGAGGTCGGTAAATGTAGTGTTATATGTATCAGTATGTAGTTTACGCTTTTCCCTTCGAATTTTGAAACTTTTGAGAGATGTTGTACGTTGTGGTGAATTTGTTCCAAATGCGACTTTACTGTTTAAATGTATGTATTTTGGTTTTAGAGTTATCCATAGAAGAATTTTTTTTATACCCTAGTTTTCTTACTTGAAAGAAAATAATTTCCCGAAAAACAACCAACAAACTATCTTTTAAATTAAATCCGCATGTGCTACGTAGTAAGACCTAGTGGGGGTGTTACATTTCCTGTGTCGAAGCACAAAAAGCTTACAACCATATTAGTTTTAAACATCTTAAAACATTCATTAATAACACAGGACCTCAAGCCCGAGTGCTCAATCACAAAACCCTTTGACCGATGCACCAGTCATAGGTCCGTGGTAATAGAAAACATCTTAAATGTTTAAACAGTATACACCATGTGTACAGTACACCCCAAGTCTACAGGACCTCAAGTCCAAAGGACACCAAGTCCATAACACCAACGAACCTTAGTACCCCGACGTCTCGGTTACTAAGTTCAAAACCACTTTTTAACATAGTCAAGTAAAAACTTGATTGCGGAAAATTGTTTCAAATGGGAAATTCTTTAATAAAATCATCTGATACTAAAACTTAGTTTTCAGAAAAGTGGGTCAGTCGAGGCTCAAACTTATTTAAGATACGTACTGTTGTTTTCGAAATACTTGTCGTCGATACTTTTCCAACTGCCGTCAATTAACATTTTTAAAGTCATTTAAGCCTAATATTAGTTTTTTCCACTTAAATAATATTCTAAAATCATAATTAAGTTATTTTGAAAAATTAATTTCATAAAAAAACTTTTTATAATATTACGCAATTTCTTACGTAAAAATCAGCAGTACAAAAATAATTTCACGATTACGTCCTCACTGTGACTCATAGTTCACTTTTTCGCTGATAATTCATTAAAATACTAATAATTGCCAATCCTTCTTATTTTTTTCCAAATAAAAGTTTTCCATGAATATTATGTTCCAACATTTATCAGAAAAACATTGAATATAATGTATAAAGCTCATTAAAGCTTTTATCTGATTAATTGATTGGGCACCGACCACTGTCAGGCTTCTCAAACAACATTCAACAACAACATCATAATTATATTCCCAGGCAGATCATGCATCTTAACAACATAATATATAACTACCCGATAACCAATTTAAATCAAACAAATAACCACAGTATAAGTAACACAACTTAAACATATTAATTAAAAAAAACACAACCACAAAAATAATTATACAGACCAACAAACAATGGTACATGGCCATCGGAATAATCCCTCAAGCAATCCCCTCTTACCTCTCGTAGAATTCTTAGCGGAGTAAAAGTATTTTGTCAGAAGTCCGGATCTCGCGTACACAACGAACTCACTCAACCTTCAACAATTACAATCCAATAATTACCAATCAAACAATTAAAACACCTATGCACCTCCTATATTGGTCACGATCTTAACATTATTTTGTGGCTAAAAATTTCTAAATTTGGTTAAGTCATTGGATTAACGATCCTAATTACTTAAGACAATGGATTAGTGATTAAACAACAAAGTTTGAACCAAAAACTTCCAAACTCCCAAAGACCTAGGTTCGGCCATGATGAGTACATGAGGTTAGAGATTTTAGTTTGATGAACTAACTTGGATTCAACATGTATACATACCAATAAGACAATAAACAAGATTACTTATGAAAAGAATAAACAAAAACTTCCTCCAACCAACCACATAGGTTCGGCCTTAGCAAGTTAAATGGGGAGGAAATTTTAGAATTCAACAAACTCTTGGATTGTGAGCATATGTATGATGACAAGAACACGCAAATTGGTTTCACGTTTTTAGGATTTTCTATGATTTTCTATGAGTTTTCAAAGTGAAGAACATATATAATGAACAAGATGAATAAATCATTGAATCATGAAATGAATTGAAGAAACTATAGCCTAAAGATGATGAGGAACATGAATCACCTCTTGGAATTTGAAAATGGGCAAGAAATCACCAACTTGCTTGACAAATGGAGCTTTCTTGTGTAAGGAGAAATAAGAACAAAGTGGAGCTTTGGAGAAGATGAAGGAAAGTACAAGAATGAACTTGACTCATCAAGTTTATGAGCAAAAGATGGGCTTGGCCCTTTTTACACAATGGGCTTGGGAAAATTCACCAAACTCCAATTGATTTTAAGCTTGACAATGCTTAAGACTTAATACTTTGTCAAGGAAACTTTAGAGAACAAAATGGCTTTATGGAAAACAAAATTCTAACCATGATATTGGGCTCTATGGCTGCAACCCTTTTTGGGTTTGGATGGCAAGAAATTGGCCCAAAATCTTATGACAACTTGAAGAATTAACTTAGTACTAAAAACCAATTAAGAGAAAGTTTAAGGACTTAAGTGCAAAATCCTTAAAATCTCATCTTAACCTTGTGAAAACTTAAAGAATTCACATGAGTGACTCATCCACATGAATCACCTTAAAAATATAAGATAAATTCTTTATCTGTTCCTGGAAACTCCGCAATTCGCTTCGTCATTTACCCGATTGAATATAACGCCCGATTATAGTATATTATTTCACTTTTTGTGAAATAATTCTAAAAATACACAATCGTAGGAAATAAAATAAAAACCTTAAGTTTTTCGTTCACGAATTAAAATTAGGTCTTCTGATCAGTATAAATATACTGTCAGTGAAATTCACAGGCCGATTTTCACCTGACTTTTCAACCTAAATTTTAATCGTAGCTTTCTATGTTCAAGTAGAGTTGTGTGATGAACTTTGTTTATTTAAAATAATTTATCTAACACTCAAATAAATATATAAAGATATTCATACTCATTTCTATTATAAGAAGACAACGGAAAAATCGGGGTGTTACTGTGACACCCTTAACCCGGGCATCACATTAATTACTTTATTAAGCGGAAAATAAAACGTTCAATAGATTATCGGTCACTTTCGGAAATACATACTTGTGAAATTAATTTCATCCTTAATCATATTACAACTTTCTCTTTCATACATAAATAAATAAAACGTAGTCGAGTCAGAGATACAAAACACCTTTTATATATATATTAAACATAAGGCCTTGTTCGAGACAGGCTACTTGACGGATCTTACATGAGTGAAAAGTCGGTATATACAACGAGAGAGTTAAAGGTTAAACACACACACACACACACACTAACAGAGTTAAACAGAGTTAACAAGTCCTAGGTCATAAGAAAACTATTGTTTTGAAAGGAGAGAAACAACTACCCTAACATTATTACCCCAAAAGCAAAGATAAGTCCTACAACTGGTCAGACGGACTACTGGAACCCATTAGGGAGACCGTGATGGTCATCCCTACCCTCTAGTTGCATGTCTAGTGAAGACATAACCCCTCCAACTCCCGTATCAGGAGAATAGTCATCATCATCACTGACCTGGTAGTACTGTGGGTCCTCCTCTATAACCTCAACAGGATCCTCCTCAACCATCCCCAGAGGATCCTCCTCTACAGGTGGAGCTGGCACTGCATCTGGTTGATGAACATCCGGAGGCTGATGGAGTACCAAGAGTCCCTGGGCTGCTAAATGCTGCAAATAAGGATCCAACGACGGTAATGAAATCAGGATAGTCTCGAAGGTGTCAGTCCTCCTCCTGGGTCCCTCTAAAATTGACCTATCCATCGTGCTAACAGGGCTAGTATACTCAGCCGTCTGGGGCCCCTGATGAAAAACCCATGCATCCGGATCATGCGCATTATCACAGATAATGGCCCTTACCCTCGAGTGCGCTAGGGGCATGTTCGGATCCATCTATATTCAAGCAGATATATGTACCAGATAAGGAAAAGAAAATACAAGGGTGAGATACCAATATATGGATGATTTATGACAACTACATGTACTACACAAAAAAAAAACAACATATAAAAATAAACAATTACATACAGCATAAGATTTTCAACATAGTACAGTAACATCTACAATCATTGTTATTTTTGAAAAATTCATGGCACTTCTATGATTCATCAATCTATCCTAAATCTCCGGAGCTCCCAACTCCATTTTAGAAAAACAGTGAGCTGATCAGGCTCAAATAGCCAACACATGGCACAACTTAATCCCCACAGCACTGTCCAATTCAAGGCATATTAATCAACACCTGTGGGTTCTAGAGCACACTGTCCTACACAAGGCACCGCGAACAAGCCTCATGGAAATCATGGTCCATCAAGGCACCATGGATACAACGTTGCATGAGATACCTTCCCCTTAAAGGTATTTACACAAAACAATTTGTGCATGTCTGCCAAATGCATGTAAAAACATTTTCTTTTTGCTGTTTTTCTTTGTGTTTCATTCTTTCCTTTGTCGGGGCTCAAGGCTCACGACCATCCAATAATTTTTCAATGTTTTAAACTTTTATTATCAACACAGGGCACTAAAGTCCGAGTGTCCAATCACAACAGTCCTAAACCGATGCACCAGTCTTGGACGTTGTGGTCATAGAAAACAACTTTCACATTTTTACCACATTCACCACGTTTTAATATAACGTGTATAGGACACACAGTCCACAACAACGTATATAGGACACACAGTCCACACAACGTGACATGGATCATAGATCAACATGTTTAAAAACTCTAGTATTCCGACGTATAGGTTACTGGGTTCACTTTTCAATGT
Source organism: Sophora flavescens (assembly GCA_030762895.1). Taxonomy (NCBI): domain Eukaryota; kingdom Viridiplantae; phylum Streptophyta; class Magnoliopsida; order Fabales; family Fabaceae; genus Sophora; species Sophora flavescens. The sequence goes on along the minus strand of CM061066.1, from coordinate 142,652,509 downwards.
TATTTTTCGTTTAGTGAAATCTAAATACAAAAAAAAATATTTTTCGTAACTTATCCAAGTTATCGGATATTTTCATTTGAATAAAGCCTTAAAGGAAAAGTCATTGTCTGAAATTCATTTTGAAAAGAAAACTCTGAGTTTATAGGAAATCCATTCCTTAAAAAAAATCTATTTTTATTTTGAAAATTTTATTTTTCTGAAAACACTTGAAGTTTTCAAATAAAATCTTTTTAGAATTAAGAAATCAATTTGTTTTCTCTTCACGTTTTCTCTTCATAAAATATTTTCAAAAATTGTTTATTTTAGCGTAAAATCATTTAAAATTTTTATTCAAATAAAATTTTCTTTTTCCAAAATATTTCTTCAAATGGGATGTTTATTCTTAATATTCTTCATATAGTTTTATTAATGCTTTTATCTTGAGAATTTTTAATTGAGCACTAACACTAGTTAGGCTTTCCATGCAACAACCAAAACATCATCATAATAAACATAACAAGAAATCAATTTAAATCTAACAACTCCAAACACATATTCATGAATATTCATCAAATCGTAAAACATATATATTCAAAATCAACCAACTCAGCATATCAACACTTCAGTTAAACATAAAAAATCATAAAATTTCAAACAAAACACATACAAATACATATAGTTATCATAATTAAATATCCCTCAAGATGTCTCCCCTTACCTCGAAATGAGTAGGAAAGAGACCGTAGTCCTTTCGCGTTCAAGGAAAACAAACTTGATTTAGGAGTCGCGATCTCGGATCTAAGCAAGATTAAGTTTATAATATAAGTTAAAATTTGATAAAATTTCTTCAAAACTCTTATGTATGTTTCGGTTGTAACATGCTAATAAATATAAAAATTCTAGATTTTCAAAAGCTTTTTGGATTTAAAATCCTTAAACATTATAGGCATAAAAATTAAGCCTTAAAAATTAGATTTAAATCCTTCAAATTGATACCAAATATAAATAGGTTTCGGTCTTCACACAATATAGTGGAAAATAGTATTGTTCAACAATCTAATTTCTTGCATGTGCTAATATAGTGTTTTTAAGCATCATTCAACTAAAAAAAATTGAATAAGACATCGTCAACTCCTCAAGTGAGTTTTGGCCTCATTAAAATAAAAAGGCGAGGGATTTTAAAATTTTCAAAACTCCACATTAAATCATTCATGCGAAGGAATTAGATTATCATACATGCATCCTTCCTAAAGATTCAAAGTTAGGCTTCACTAACTCTAAATTTTTAGAGTTTTAGCCACAAAATCATATTAAGGAATGAAAACATATTTTTCATAAAATCCATGAGTTGAAAAATACATAAATCAAAGTTCTTAAACCAAGCATGTGAGATTTTCATCAAAGTTCGACCTTTTCCCTCTTGGTGTTTTTGGTCAACACCATGATCATAGGGTTGGATGAATTTCTTACCACATGCAATATATAAAAATAAAAGTGATGATTAGGGTTTTATGAAAATTATTTTTATGTGAAAAAGGATTTTCCTTGAAAACATAAATTGAATTCATGAACTTACAACATAGGTAACCAACATGCATGTGAAATTTTTTTCTAAAACCACCACCTTTCCTCCATTTGGGTTTCGGCCACCCATCAACAATGGTCATAGGAAGGTCTTTTTCAACATGCAAAGGTTGAAGACGGTTGTGAAGATGATGATGAGCTTAAACAAATTGGTTTCATGAACATGCACTAAAAAAAACCAACTTACAACAAAATTTATAAACATGCAAGTTGATATTAGGAACTTGAAAGAAATGAGCAAGAGTTGAGAATTTATACCCTCTAAATGATAATGGTGATGAGAAAAAGATGAAGATGAGGAGGAGTATTAGCTACCAAACTCAAAAGCTAGAATTTGAAGATGATGAATAGTAATCTTTGTAAAAGAAGTAAGTGTTGGCTTAAGTAGGAAAGAAAGCAAATGGAATGAAGTGTTAGAAGAGGGTATATATAGAGAATGGGGGGTGGTGTGGTGCGCTGCTACTTCAGCCAAGGGAGAAGAGATTTTTCAATTTTTTTAAACCAAATTTTTTTTTGAAATTAAAATAATAGGTTTTCCTTGTAAATTGAAATAATAATTACTTTAGGTAATGAATAGTGCCAAATAGTGACAAAGGATCACTATTTACCTCAATCATATCTTTTCCAAATCTGGAAAAAATCTGGTTTAAATGAATTTGGTGCGTTCCGGTTCCAATTGGTTCCCGTCAGTGCAAATCGATCGTATTTTTCTTTGTTAATTTTCAACCGGAAAACTTAAATTAAAATAAATAGTTTCTAAAATCGTAAAAGTAATCATAACTGGGTTAGAAAAATTTAAATTTTATTTTTGTGTATTAAAATTAATTTTCGGTTCAGTAAAGTCTAACTAACAGCGAAAACTCAGACCGTAAATGTCTGAAATTTTCTATCGAAATTCAACTGCACTTTACTAAAATAAAATAAATTATGATATTGACATTTGGTTTATTAAAATAATTCTTCCTAATTTATTATAATAAGCACTTAATTATCCACATAATCACATATTACAAACAAGCAGAAAAATAGAGGCGTTACATTACTACCCCTCTTAAAAGAAATTTCGTCCTCGAAATTATGTATCTGAAAATAAATCAGGATATTGTAATCTCAACTTGTCTTCTACTTCCCAGGTCGCTTCCCCAATTGTCTCGTCCCAAACAACTTTATCTAATGGAATTTGTTTTCCCTTGAGTTACTTAACCCTCCTATCCTCGATCCGTACAGGCGAGATCTCATAAGATAGGTTTTATTTTAACTGTACTATATCCGGTTCAATTACATGGGATGGGTCGGGGACATACTTTGAGTCGTGAGACATGAAAGACATCGTGGATGTTTGAAAGAAAATGTGGTAAAGAGATTTGATAGGCTACTGGACCGATACGACGAAGAATCTGGTAAGGTCCAATAAATTTAGAAGTGAGATTTCTGGACATTATAACCCTACCTACTCCAGTTGTGGGTGTGACTATCAGAAATACATGTTCGCCTTCCTGAAATTCGAGAGGTCGTCTTCTTCGATCGGCGTAACTTTTCTGTCTACTTTGTGGAGCCTTCATCCTTTCACGAATTTGTTTCACCTTTTCCGTCATTTGCTACACAACTTCAGGTCCTAAGATTGTGTTATCTCCATCCTGATACCAACAAAAGGCATTTGGCATTTTCTTCCGTACATAGCCTCATATGGTGCCATTACTATGCTCGAATGAAAACTGTTGTTGTACGTGTACTCAATGAGCGTTAAAAGGTCATCCCAAATTCCTCGATCATCTAGGACACACGCTCTCAACAAGTCTTCTAACGTTTGTATTGTCCTTTCCGTTTGTCCATCGGTTTGTGGGTGATACGTAGAACTTAACCTCAACTTGGTTCCCAGAGCTTTCTGTAAACTTCCCCAAAAACGCGAAGTGAACTTCGGATCTCGATCCGAGATAATACTAGACGGTACTCCATGAAGTCTAATCACTTTCCTAATATACACCTTGGATAGCTTCTCCACAGTATAATTGGCTTTAACACTTAAAAAGTGTGCCGACTTTGTTAACCTGTCAACAACAACCCACATCGAGTCGAAACCTTTGGAAGTCCTTGGTAATTCTACCACAAAGTCCATGGATATACTATCCCACTTCCACTCAGGTACATCCAGAGATTGTAACATTCCATCGGGTCGTTGGTGTTCTACTTTTGCCTTCTGACAGGTCAGACAGGATGCCACATACTCTGCCACTTGTTTCTTCATGCCTGGCCACCAAAATCTTTGTCTTAGATATTGGTACATCTTGGTTGATCCGGGATGAATACTCAGTTTGCTCTTATGTGATTCTTCGAGAATCATCTTCCTCATCTCAGGATTGTCAGGTACGCAGATTCGTCCTTTGCACCTTAGGATGTTATCTGACCCTATACTTAACTCTGTGACTCTTCCTAGTTCCATAAGCTTTTTCGTCTCTGGAAGGTATATGTCTGTAGTTTGTTGTTCTTTGATTTCTTCCATCAATCCACTTGAGATCTTAATCATTCCCACACTGATTCTCTTCGGGCTCATCTCCATTATTAAATCGAGATCGCGGAACTTCTCGATCAACTCTAACTCTTTCACCATCATTGTTGAAACATGTATGGCTTTCCGGCTCAAAGCATCAGCCACGACATTCGCTTTTCCAGGATGATACTGTAAAGCAAAGTCATAATCTTTCAAGAATTCCATCCAGCGGCTTTGTCTCATATTGAGTTCTTTCTGGTCGAACAGATATCTCAAACTCTTGTGGTCACTGAAAACATAGAACTTCGCTCCATACAGATGATGTCTTTATATCTTTAGTGCAAAGACCACCGCAACTAATTCCAGATCGTGCGTCGGGTAATTCTTCTCATGAGTCTTCAATTGACGTGATGCATATGCGACGATCTTCCTGTGTTGCATTAATACACAACCCAAAACCTGGTATGAAGCATCGCAGTACACCTCGTAAGGTTCGTTAGGTTCAGGAAGTATTAACACTGGTGAAGTTGTCAAACGTTCCTTTATCATTTGGAAACTTCCTTCACATTCTGTAGTCCACACAAAAGGTTGGTCCTTCCTTGTAAGTTGAGTCAACGGAGCAACAATCTTGGAGAACCTCTCGATAAATCTCCGGTAACATTCAGTCAAGCCGACAAAACTCCGAATTTCTGTTACTGTCCTCGGTCTTTCCCAAGAAAGCACTGCCTCCACTTTAGCAGGATCTACTGCAATCCCATCTCTTGAAATCACGTGCCCCAAGAACTTCACTTCTTCAAGCCAAAATTCACACTTCGAGAGTTTGGCATACAACTCTTTCTCGCGTAACATCTATAGAACTTGTCGCAGGTGTTCTTCATGTTCCTCATGACTCTTAGAGTAGATGAGGATGTCATCGATGAACACGACATCCTCAATTTGTAGAAGGTGTCCGAGATTTTGTTAACCAAGCAACTAGGCAACCTCAATATTCTCTTAATGGTAGTACACTTAGGTGTCCTTGCAAAAAACATGGAAACAAAGCTTTCTTAACTCTGGATGAGGTTATGGTTGATTTGTATAAGCATGGTTTCAAGCCAAGCTATTGGTGTTGGGATTCACATGGAGAAAGTTCGTTGAGTTCAAATGAAAGAAATGCAAGGAATGTGAACGAAGAAGGTACATGTAGTCAGTCGTTAGGTGCTAAGCCACAAAGAAATCCATGTGAATCAATGATTTTTTATGCCGTTGGGCCTAAAATTATGGGCCAGATCGAGAGACATATGGAGGAGCCTCCAAATGGGGAAGCAAAGAAATTTTATGATTTGTTGCACTCTTCACAACGACCACTATGGGAAGGTTGTGTTGACCACTCAGAATTATCTATGGCAGTTAGAATGTTGAATATTAAAGTTGAAGGGAATATATCACAACAAAGCTTTGATGATATACTTCAAGCTATGAAGGAAGGTATGCCTAAGGATAACTTGCTCGTCCCTAATTTTTATAGAGCGAAGAAGTTGGTATCAAAACTTGGGATGGCCAGTAAACAAATAGATTACTGCATTAATGGTTGTATGTTGTACTACAAAGATGACCTAGTAAAAAAAGAGTGTCGGTTTTTCCAAGCTCCAGGGTACAAGGTAGGTAAGGGTGGTAAGGAGGTGCCTTTAAAGCGTATATGAGATGGCACTATGAGCATCAACAAGTTCAAGGTGTCCTCGAACACCCATCTGATGCAGAAGCGTGGAAGCATTTTGATCAAACATATCCACAATTCTATTATGAATCACGCAATGTGAGACTTGGATTATGTTCTGATGGATTCACTCCTTATGGTCAATCTGGTTCACAATATTTATGTTGGCCAGTAATTGTGACTCCTTACAACCTTCCTCCTTGGATGTGTATGACAACTCCTTATTTGTTTTTGACCATGATCATTCATGGTCCTCGTAATCCCAAAAGTAAGATAGATGTGTATTTGCAGCCTTTGATTGATGAGCTACATTTATTGTGGGAAGAGGGCACTTTAACCTATGATATTTCTACAAAGCAAAATTTTGTAATGAGAGCTGCACTAATGTGGACAATTAATGATTTCCTGCATATGGAATGTTGTCAGGATGGATGACAGCAGGGAAATTGGCATGTCCATATTGCATGGAAGACTCAAAGGCATTCCGACTGAAGCATGGTGGGAAGGCATCATGGTTTGATTGCCATAGACAATTCTTGCCAAATGATCACATATTTAGGAGAAATAAAGATGCATTTTACAAGAATAGGGTTGAGAGATCAGAACCGCCTCCTAGGTTGACTGGGGAGAAAATATGGCATCAAATTCATATGAAACCAAAGATAACCGAGTTTGTTCAAATTCAAATACCTGGGTATGGAATTGATCATAATTGGACAAAGCGAAGTATATTTTGGGATTTACCTTATTGGAGCACTAATTTAATTCACCATAATCTAGATGTAATGCATATTGAGAAAAATGTATTTGATAATGTGTTTAACATTGTTATGGACATTCAAGGCAAGACTAAAGATAATTTAAAAGCAAGAATGGACTTGAGAGAGTATTGCAAACGCAAGGATTTAGAACTACATGAACAAAATAATGGGAGGATAAAAAATCCCAAGGCAAACTACACATTTACTTTGGAACAGAAAAGAGCAATTTGTGAATGGGTGAAGGGTTTAAAGATGCCAGATGGATATGCTTCAAATTTGGCTAGATGTGTGGACATGAAGGAGGGAAAGTTACATGGAATGAAAAGTCACGATTGTCATGTGTTCATGGAACGTTTGCTTCCAATTGCTTTTAACACATTGCCAGAGCAAATATGGAAGGCTTTAACTGAGCTCAGTCAATTCTTTAGAGATTTATGCTCAACATCAGTAAAGGTAGATGACCTTATTAGACTTGAACAAAATATTCCAATTGTGTTATGCAAACTAGAACGCATTTTCCCTCCTAGTTTTTTTGACTCAATGGAACATTTACCTATTCACCTGTCATATGAAGCAAAGGTCGGTGGTCCAGTGCAATGTAGATGGATGTACCCTTTTGAGAGATATTGCCTCGTCACACTTGTAACAAAAAAAAAAGTTTAGTTTATTGTGTCCTTTTGTAGTTTTTTTTGTGTCCCTTTTAGTCTCACATGAAACCATTCTTTCTTTATGGTAGGTTCCTTCATCACCTTAAAAAGAAGGTTAAGAACAAGGCTCGTATTTAAGGATCTATAATTGAGTCATACCTTATTGAGGAGATTTCTCAATTTTGTACTTACTATTTTGAGCCAAAAGTACAACCCTACCATACCAGCATTGGAAGAAAAGATTCTATGAGTGAAGATGATTTGGTACAATTGACCTTTTCCATTTTCAATTTGCCTGGCCGTTTTGCTAGTGGATGCAAAACTCGTTTTTTGGAGGATAGGGAATTTACTGCTGCCATGAATCATATATTAATCGATTGCGATGAGATTCAACCATATATTAAGTATGTACTTTTTAAAATGAACATACATCATTTGCTAATATAGTTTGACTAATGTGATGAATTTAATTGAATGAAATTCATGTAACAATAGGATATTTGTGGAGACATTGCATATTGTTCATCCTAATATGAGTGATGAACAAGTTGATAAGTGCATTTAAGAAAACTTTGCAACATGGTTGAAAGATTATGTAAGCCTTTATTTTGAAATAGATCTACATAGATACTATATTTTGAATGTATTTTTAGTAACACTTTTATTGTTGAATGATTTTATGTAGGTTGACAATCCTTCAAATAATGTGCTAGATTCAAATATACATGCCTTGTCATGGGGTCCTTTAAGAATTGTAAAAACTTGGCCTATTTACTTTGTGAATGGCTTCAAGTTTCACACAAAAGCACATTCAATTGGAAAGTCTACTATGAATTGTGGAGTATGTGTTAAAGGTACAGGATATGGTGAATATGAAAAAGACTTCTATGGCCAACTTGAAGAAAATATCCAAATTGAATATCCTGGATTACCATTAAAAAGGGTTGTGTTGTTCAAATGTGAGTGGTTTGATCCTACAATTGGTAGAGGAACAAAGGTGGATAAACAATATGGTATCATTCAAGTTCGACACAATAGACGTTAGGGAAAATATGATCCATTTATTGTTGAACAAAAGGCAATTCAAGTGTATTTTGCTCCACATCCAATAAGAACTAGGAATAATGCAGACTGGTGGTTTGTAATCAAAACCAAAGCTAGGGGCGTGATTGAGGATCAACAAATTGGTGACTTTGCATATCAAGAGGATTTCACAAATCAAAATTTGGGTCACATCTCAATTGACCTTGATATACCTATTACATTACTAGATGTTGATGGAAGATTTGATTAGGTTGATGGATTTTATGATGGTGGTCATGAATTAATCAATGATGATGACGATGATTATGATGATGACAATGACGATAGTGAGGAGGAGGAGATGATGGATGATGTGCTAGATGAAGATGAAAAGTTTAGTGATCCAAGTGACAATGAGGAATAAATTTATAGTTGTTTTGCTGTACTGGTTTTTTAATGGTCCCGTATGTATGTTTTTGATGACATATTTCTGGTTTGGGTATAATTACTGTTTTGGTTAATCTTTAACACTTGTGCTTAAATTTTGCTCTTTTATTCATAAATAAATATGCTTTGCTTATCATAAAATATTATATATGTAAATGTATTTGTCATTTTAGATGTCAGGTAGAGGTACCAATAGAGGTGGAAGGACTTTGTCCTCTCGAGGTCGACGCTCATCTGGTAGAGGTGGAATTGCTGTACAAGTTGCACCTATATTACCACCAACCATACCATCTACACAAGAACCCACAAATCCATCATTATCATATGTCTTGACTACACCATCACCATATATGAACACGACATCATCACCATCAGTATCACCATCACCATCACCAACCCCAACCCAAATACCATCACCACATGTGAATACTACATCATCACCATCACCATCACCACCACCAACCCAAATACCATCACCACCACCTATTCCACCTCAAACTTCTGAACAAACTTTGCCAAATACTCAATCATCCACCATCGAATCTCAGATTGATGGACATGTTGATCAAGAATGTCTTCCAGAAATAAAGCCTTATGGAGATGAGTAAGTGCAACAATATTATTAAGCGAAAGCTATGAACTTATAGTTTTGTAAAGTATGATTAACGTGCATATATTTCTTACAATGTCTTTTACACTAACAGGTTTAATCCATCATCTATTGTTCATTTCTTAACTGCTACCATTAAGATCAAGTTTGATTGGTTTTGTCCTACTTGGGGACATTCAACTACTGATATGCGAGATTTATGGTTTAAAGAATTTCAGGTAAATATGATATTAGATAATTAATATATGTCATTAATATATTGTATCAAAGATGGTTTACAGAATTTATGGTTTCTTACATATCATATCAATTTTATTTTCTTTTGTAGAAGAACTGTAGATGGGAACCAAAATATGATGCAAGGATTCGTCAAATTTTTGACATCAAGGGGGAAGCTCGATTTAGGGTTATTATGTATGAAGAGAGGAAAAAATATGAAAAAAGTCAAGAATACAAGCCAAAGTACATTCCTATACCAATATGGAATCAACTAATACATTATTGGGCATCAGATAAGAAGTTTAAGAATTTGTCTGTGGCAAACACTGCATATCGTGCTTCAAATGAAGGTAGCTCTATGCATACTGGTGGTTCTACATCTATGGGTGAGCATGCACGTAGAATGGTATGACACTTGAAATTGTTTGCTTGAGTATTTAATTTTATGAACTATTGTGAATTTTCTCATTGAAGTTATGACAAAGTGTAGGAGGTAGCTACACAAGTCAAACCTTCCATAGAAGAAGTGTTTGCTAAATGCCATTTGAAAAAGGACAACACTTGGGTTGATAATAGATCTGAGAATGCCATGGTATGTGGTGTTAACTTTAATTTTTCTATAACTTTTGTTGCATGCATAGTTCAAAATTGTTTGTTAGTGAAATGACTAACAAAAGTCAAACTATAATGTTTTGTAGGGAAATTTTAAAAAGAGAAAATCAGAGCTTTCAGAATTATCATTGTCTCTAGACGAGGATGGTGACGGGTTGTCTTGTGAAAGCCAAAATATGCCAGATGACTAGACTATTTGGAAAGAAGTAGTTCCTAAAGGCAAAAAAGGGACATTATATGGTCTAGGTTCTATAGGAACAAATATCTCTTCAAAGTATGCTGTCAATTCATCCTCAAGTGCATCTAAGGACACAAACACGAAACAAGAGCTAGTAAAGTGGCAAGAAAAGGTTAAAGAGCAAGAACTTATAAATCAAGAGCAAAAGCGTAAGTTGGAGGAGCAACAAAAGAGGATTGAATCAACTGAAAGTTTGGTTGTTGCTTTATTTGGAAAGTTAAATATGCCACTACCTCCAAACTTTGTTTCTGTGACAACTATGCAAGATGGATCAAATGAGACCAGTGAGCCCTCTAATGGTGACAATGATGATAATTTTAATGTTGATTGATGGCTTTGATCTAGATTTGTGAGTCCTTAAATGTCTCTAGTTTGTTTTGATTTAATATAGATTGATGACACCTTGATGACACTAGTTAGTTTTATGTTGTTTTAGATCGATAAACATATTACTCTAGTTTGTGTTACTTTGTTATTGGCTAATGAGTACATTGATCATAGTGGTTTGTTTTATTGTGCTAGAACTAGAATGATGAAACACTTATATGAATTTAGTTTATGTGATTGTTCTTTACTGTTAGGTAAAAACATTATCAGGTATATATACTTGATTGTTCTTCACAGGTTAATGTCTTGTTTGAAATTTGTTCAAATATGTCGAAATTTTCAATTCAGTTTTATCTCAATCTGTGTGAAACTAAAACTTGAATAATGATTTTGATATTTCATCTTAGTGTTGTTTCAAAAGTAAATTAAGCCAATTTATAAATTTGTGTCAATTTCCTTTATAAAAAAATAATTTTTATTAAATTTGTCCAAAATCCGTCTCAAAAGGATAAACGTTTCTGTCTTAAATCCGTGCAAAAAGAGGATTGGATAAATTTATTTATTTAATCCGTGGGAAATCTGTCCCAAATAAAATCACAACATCTGTCCCAAATCCGTTGGAAAACAAAAATAAATCCGTCCGAACAATAACCAAAATCCGGATTTGCACGTTGTCCATATTCCGTACGCAATCCGTCTGTAAATATTTTCGGACAGAATTTGGGATGGATTTTTTAATTTCCAACGAGGCTTTTTCGGACGGGTGTCGTTCCATCTGAAATCCTTCCAGAATTAATTATCCGTCCGAAATCCGTAGGAAATTTGTCCAATTTTCATCTGAAATCCGTCTGTGAATCTGTCCGAAAAAGACGGATTTCTAGTAGTGTCTCACCATCATGATACCAACATAAGGGTGTTCTGCACTGTCAACCATATAAAGCCTCATAGGATTCCATTCCAATGCTTGAGTGGAAACTGTTATTGTAAGTGAATTCTATCAATGATAGGAATTCATCCCAACTCCCAGAATTTTCTAAGGTACAAGCTCTTAATAAATCTTCAAGTGACTAGATAGTCCTTTCCGATTATCCATCCGTTTTTGGATGATATGCCGAACTCAATCTGAGTTTTGTCCCTAGTGAGTCTTGCAAACTCTGCCAAAACTTTGACGCAAATCTCGGATCACGATCTGAAACAATACTTGTAGGTACGCCATGCAATCTAACAATTTCATCGATGAATAACCCAGTTAACTTTTCCAATGGGTATTTCATTTTGATAGGCAAAAAGTGAACCTATTTGGTCAATCGATCAATTATTACCCATATAGCATCATGCCCTTTCTGAGTCCTTGGCAAACTTGATACAAAATCCATTGATATACCATCCCATTTCCAATCTGGAATATCCAAAGATTGCAGCATTCCTGCTGGTCTCTGATGTTCAATCTTAGCCTTTTGACAAACTAAACAAGAAGCTACATATTCCATGACATTTCCCTTCAAACCATACCACCAATATAATTTCTTAAGGTCCTGATACATCTTAGTAGCTCCGGGATGTAAACTTAACTTACTCCTATGAGCTTCCTCAAGAATTAACTTTTTCATCTCGACGTCATCTGGTACACAAATCCTCTCACCAAATCTTAAGATTCCATCAGTTCCCTCTTTAAACTCAGACACCGCTCCTTGTCGCACTAGTTCTCTTTCCCCTCGTAGGTACTGATCACTTTCTTGTTTCTCTCGTATTTGTCCCATTAATATATTTGAAACAGTAATCATACCCAAACCTATTTTTCCAGGTGACACTTCGATCGTCAAATACATATCTCGAAATTGTTCCAACAATTCTTGCTCCTTGACCATCATTACAGACGCATGCATTGATTTCCTACTCAAGGCATCCGCCACTACATTAGCTTTCCCAGGGTGATATTGTAGTTGAAAATAATAATCCTTTAAAAATTCTAACCAACGTCTCTGCCACATATTCAGCTCTTTTTGATCAAATAGGTATTTTAAACTTTCGTGATCACTAAAAACATTAAATGTCGATCCATACAAATAATGTCTTGAGATTTTCAAAGTAAATACCACTGTTGCTAATTCTAAATCATGTGTAGGATAGTTCCTTTCATGAATCTTCAACTGTCTTGAAGCATAAGCCACGACCTTCCGATTCTGCATTAATACACAGTCTAAACCCTGATGTAAAGCATCATAATATACCTCAAAAGGTTCCTTAGGATCAGGTAGTATCAACACAGGTGAAGTAGTCAACCTTCACTTTAACTCTTGAAAACTTTCTTCAGACGCTTCGGTCCACATGAAAACTTGATCTTTCCGAGTTAATTGGGTAAGTGGTCCTACTATTTTGTAAAATCCCACAATGAATCTTCTGTAGTATCCCGCTAAACCCACAAAACTACGGATTTCTATTACAGTCGTAGGCCTTTCCCATTGTAAAACAGCTTCAACTTTTGAAGGATCTACGGCTATCCCATCACTCGAGATTACATGTCCTAAAAATTTAACTTTGTCTAACCAAAATTCTCACTTTTCAGGTTTCGCATAAAGCTGTTTCTCCTTTAAAATTTGGAGAACCACATTGAGATGTTCAACATGTTTTTCTTTACTGGGAGAATAGATTAGAACATCGTCTACAAAAACAATGACAAACTGATCCAGATAAGGATGAAAAAACCTATTCATGTAATCTATGAATATCGTTGGAGCATTCGTAACTCCGAATGGCATCACAAGGTACTTGTAATGTTTGTAGGGTGTTCGAAACGCTGTTTTTGGAACATCTTCTGCCTTTACACGAATCTGGTGATAGCCCACCGTAAATCTATTTTGGAGAAAACAGTCGCTCCACACAGTTGATCCATTAAATCATCTATCCTTGGAAGTGGATAATGGATCTTAATTGTCACTTTATTCAGCTGGCGGAAATCTACACATAAGCGAGAAGTCCCGTCTTTCTTTCTCACTAGTAACACTGGAGCTCCCCATGGTGATACACTGGGTCAAATAAATTCCTTCCTCATCAGTTCCACTAGTTGCTCTTTCAAGTCCTTGAGCTCTGATGCCGACATACGGTATGGTGCAATAGATATTTGTCCAGTGCCTGGAACCAGATCAATCGTGAACTCAATCTCCCGAACAGGTGGTAGTCCAGGTACATCCTCAGGAAAAACGACCAGAAACACATTGACAATAGGTATACATTGTAAGTCTAACTCGATAGGACAATTCAAGCAAACAGTATTGACAATAACTGGTTTAGCAATTGGAGTAGAAACAATCAGATCATACAATAATGAAGAAACAGGTAATTTCAGAAGTTTCACACAATCTATCGAAATAAAAGAATGGGTCGCACCTGAATCGAATAGTACAATTTAAATATTACAGTTTACGTCACACGTACCTTGTACAAGATCGTCATAGTTTGAACCGTCAGCTCTGCTCATTGTATAAACTCTTCCCTTGGCCGTCGGTTTATTTGTTCTGGTGGTGTTAACAGTCGATCCTCGCTTTGGTGCATTGCAGTCCTTTGCCATATGCCCGACTTGACCGCAGTTGAAGCACTTAGATCCCCTAAAAGGACAAACATCAGCCATATGTCTAGTATCCCCACAATTAAAACACCTCTTAACTTGGCCTTGATTTTGGTTCTTCTGGCCTCCACTTCCTGATGCTGAAGCATTAGAACGATATGGTTGTCGGTTCTGTTGATTTCCAGGTGAACGGAAATAAGGTTTATTCTGGATCTATTTTCCTCTTTGATTTTGGAATTGACTCTTTGGCTTAACTGGCCTGTCTACGTTTCCTCTGTTGTCTCTTCCTTTTCTCAAAGTCTCTAATTTTATGCACTTCTCAACCAAGGCTTGGAAATTCCTTATTTCCAATGGTAGCATTGATTCCTTAATCTCGAAGCGGAGTCCTCCCTCAAAACGCTCACACTTCCATTCCTCGTTTGGATTATTATAAAAGAAGCGAGAATATCTGGAAAGCGGTTCAAACCTTGCCGCGTACTCTCCAACAGTTAAATCCCTCTGCTGCAGTCGTAGAAATTCTACCTCCTTTTCAGCTCGCGCACTTTGAGGAAAGTACTTGTTCAAAAACCCAGTTCGGAATAATAGCCAAGTAATCACATGATGCTCTGCTTCTAATAGTTGTCTGGTGCCCCTCCACCAATACTCAGCGTCTCCACTAACAGATAAGCAGCATAAGACACCTTCACACCCTCTGGAGTATGAATCAGCTCGAAAATCTTTTCTAATTCTTGAATCCATAAGTCAGCTTTCACAGGATCCACATCTCCCTTGAATTGTGTCAGATCTTGGCGTTTAAAAGCAATTAAATTCTTGCCTTCAACAGCCTGTTAAGCTCGAGCCTGTGCCTGCTGATTCTAGGCATTCATGGATGCAGTCTGATTAGCAATCGCAGCTGCTACATTCTCCATAGCTTGTGCACCATAGTCCACTCCATCATCATAATCTTCATTCATGTTACCACAACAGCCATCACGACTGCCTCTACAACCTCTTCCACGGCCACGTCCACGTCCCCTTTCACGTCCAGGTTCTGGTTCAACAACTGGTTCCATAACTGACCTACAAGCCACACTCAGTTAAACCAAAACCAGAAACTGAAATGTAAACTTACTAATTACCACACATTACTTCTAAGAAGTAATTCAATCATGTCTTAATCAGAGAAACACAACATTAACACAACAGACCTATTTCCCAAAGATTCCCGAAAGACTCGACCAGCTCTGATACCACAAAAGTCACACCCATTCTAGGTTCATCACATAGTTACCCAAATGCGAAAAATAAAATTAAAGTGCTAGTTACTTTCGGAAAATATAACTTTTAAGTAATTGTCATATCACCGAAATTGTGACAATTTTTTTTTCTTTTAACAACCAAACACATCGTGAATAAACAAACGTATAAGGATATATGTATATATATGCGTCACAAGTTTTAAACACACTATAACTACTATAAGTTACCAAAGATTCCTTTATCGATCTAGGCATTTTTACACACTAAGTAGAAAATATAAAGACATGTACAAAATAGTAGTGAACGTCTAGAACCATACAAAAACTAATGGCTCTCAGTGGCCAGATCAACTGACGAATATCACTACCCCAAAATAGCAAAACCTATAGCTGGTCTATACTAATGGAAACCATTAGGGAGATCAGGATGATCACCCCCTCCTAAAGCAGAACTGTCCGTTGAGGACACTGCTGCTCCCACGCCCTCGTCGGGTGCATCGTCATCGTCATCGTCAACAAGTGGAAGATCTCCAAGTATGTCCTCTACGAACTCTTCAGGATCCTCCTCAATCCCATCATCCAGAACTACCTCTAGTGGAGGCTCATCAGGTACAACTACAGCTGGTGCAGATATCTATAAGGGCTGACCCAATTGAGGGTGAAACTCGAACTCTCCATGATCCATCAAGTACTGTAGGTAAAGCCCCGGTGGAGGTAGGGATACCTAGCAAGTCTCCACGACATGAGTCCTGCGCTGAGGTCCTGCAGCTAATGTGCCAGTAACCTCACGAGTGGGCCAAAGTAGGTGGCACTAGTTGCCCCAGGATTTATCTCCCAAGCACCACCATGTGCCCTGTTCTCAAACGTAATGTTGCAGATTACCGAGTGTGCCAGGGGCATCATCAGATCCATCTAATCTCAGATATAAATGAATATACTACAAGTAGAGAACAAACAAGAAAACATGCAAGAGTGAGAAACCAATATTTGGATTAAACGCGATAACCACATACATGACACAAAAGAAATACATATACTTTCATTCCACATCAATACTCATAATACTCATGTAATATATCAAAGGATATCAAAAGGGTTTCATACCCACACATCATCATTTGAGAATTATGCATGATACACTTCAATAAACGTTCTCTAACATTTCACTTAATATCATGAGATATCATCAACACGTGATGAGTTTATCAGGCTCAATAACCATACAAGGCAAAGGCACGAAGCCAAACCCATTGCACACTGTCCAAAACCGAGGCACAATGATAGCATTGTAAATGGGTCTCATTGACCACCAAGGTACAATGATACGTCGAGACATGAATATCATCATGATACCATCATTAACCACGTCGTGACATGAAGATCCTCAAGATACCATGTTTAACCATGTCGTGACATGAATACCCTCAAGATACCATGATTAACTTCATAGGCACGTCTGCCTAAAATGCATGTAAAACCTTTCATCCTCATCATTTTCTTTGTGTATAAGGTTTCTTGTGTCGAAGCACAAAAATCTTACGACCATCTTAGTTTTAAACATCTAAAAACTTTCATTAATAACACAGGACCTCAAGCCCGAGTGCTCAATCACAAAACCCTTTGACCGGTGCACCAGTCATAAGTTCGTGGTAATAGAAAACATCTTAAATGTTTAAACAGTATACACCATGTATACAGTAGACACCAAATATACAGGACCTCAAGTCCAAAGGACACCAAGTCCATAACACCAACGAACCTTATTACCCCGATGTCTCGGTTACTAAGTTCAAAACCACTTTTTAACATAGTCAAGTAAAAACTTGATTCCGGAAAATCGTTTCAAATGGGAAATTCTTTAATAAAATCATTGGATACTAAAACTTAGTTTTCAGAAAAGTGAGTCAATCGAGGCTCAAACTTATTTAAGTTACGTACTACTGTTTTAGAAATACTTGCCGTCGATACTTTTCCAAATTGCCGTCAATTAACATTTTTGAAGTCATTTAAGCCTAATATTAACTTTTTCCACTGAAATAATATTCTAAAATCATAATTAAGTTATTTTGGAAAATTAATCTCATAAAATAACTTTTTATAATATTACGCAATTTCTTACGTAAAAATCAACAGTACAAAAATAATTTCACGATTACGTCCTCACATAGTTCACTTTTTCGCTGATAATTCATTAAAATACTAATAATTTCCAATCCTTCTTTTTTTTTCCAAATAAAAGTTCTACATGAACATTATGTTCCAACATTTATCAGAAAAACTTTAAATATAATGTATAAAGCTTATTAAAGCTTTTATCTGATTAATTGATTGGGCACTGACCATTGTCAAGCTTCTCAAACAACATTCAACAACAACATCATAATTATCTTCCCAGGAAGATCATGCATCTCAACAACATAATATATAATTGCAGATAACCAATTTAAATTAGACAAATAACCACAGTATAAATAACACAACTTAAACATATTAATTAAAAAAAAACACAACCACAAAAATAATTATACAGACCAACAAACAATGGTACAGGGCCATCGGAATAATCCCTCAGGCAATCCCCTCGTACCTCTCGTAGAATTCTCAGCGGAGTAAAAGTATTTTGTCGGAAGTCCGGATCTCGCGTACACAATGAACTCACTCAACCTTCAACAATTACAATCCAATAATTACCAATCAAACAATTAAAACACCTATGCACCTCCTATATTGGTCACAGTCTTAACATGATTTTGTGGCTAAAAATTTCTAAATTTGCTTAAGTCATTGGATTCATGATCCTAATTACTTAAGACAATGGATTAGTGATTAAACAACAAAGTTTGAACCAAAAACTTCCAAACTCCCAAAGACCTAGGTTCGGCCATGATGAGTACATGAGGTTAGAGATTTTAGTTTGATGAACTAACTTGGATTCAACATGTATACATACCAATAAGACAATATACAAGATTACTTATGAAAAGAATAAACAAAAACTTCCTCCAACCAACCACATAGGTTCGGCCTTAGCAAGTTAAATGGGGAGGAAATTTTGGATTTCAACATACTCTTGGATTATGAACATATGTATGATGACAAGAACATAGAAATTGGTTTCACATTTTTTGGATTTTTCTATGATTTTCTATGAGTTTTCAAAGTGAAGAACATATATGATGAACAAGATGAATAAAGCTTGAATCATGAAATGAATTGAAGAAACTATAGCCTAAATATGATGAGGAACATGAATCACCTCTTGGAATTTGAAAATGGGCAAGCAATCACCAACTTGCTTCACAAATGGAGCTTTTTTTTTTTTAAAGGCAAAAAGGCATGCATAGGCATCACAATAGTGGAGGACATCCCAACTAGGTTGGCACCTCAACCACTACCAATCATCTGCAGCATACCCGATTTATTAATAAAAACAAAAGAAACAAAAAAGACATTGTGGGGGGGGGGCATAAACCTAACTCATGAAGGAATCAACTAAATCTAAAATTAGGAAGACCATTCCTATTATGAAAAAGGTCTTCCCCAATGAAAGTAGGATAAGAATCCCACCAATAAAATCCCTGAATAGACATGCCATGTGAGGTAAGTTTATCAGCACGACTATTGCCTTCATGATAAATATGAGATTAAGTAAAATTCATATTCCTAGAAATAAACAAACAATTAGACCATCTATTCCTAAGACGCCAAGGAACTATGTTAATATTCTTGAAGGCCGAGATGACTAATTGAGAATCACATTCAAGCCAGAGATGGTTGCAACCTTTATCGATAGCCAGCTCAATTGCAAACATTGCACCAATCAATTCAGCATGGAGAGCATTAGAAATACCAATGTGAGCAGAAGAAAAAAACCAAGAACATCCGCATCTTTATTCCTAAAAATGCCACCACAAGAAGCTAGACCAGGACATCCCATGGCAGCTCCATCTGTGTTACACTTCACCCAGTTAAATAAAGGAGTATGCCAAAGCACCAATTTAATGGAAGGAGCCTTACATAAGTTAGCCTCCACTGAAAACTGATGCAAAACCTGATCTCAGTAGAGGAAGCTGAAACTGAGCATTTACTAAGCTTACCCGACAGAGAACAATTAGCAATAACAAGATTTACAGCAACAGGGAATAGGATAGCTTTATTGTCAAACCTTATTCTGTTTCTACAATGCCAAATGACCCAAATAATGTTTGTAATTCCAGCAATCACCAGATCCTTGGTCAGTGAACTCCATCGCATGTTACACAAGTCAATAATAGATAACAAAGAGGAGGAATCCAGAGAGCATGAAAGGATGCTCCTCAACCAGTTCCACAAAGCTTTAACAAAGTTACACCTAAAGAATAAATGTTTTGTAGACTCTGTGGCATAGCACAGATTGCATATTGACACAACAGTGTAGCCCTTGGACCTCAAATTTTTATCAGTAGGCATTCGACCATGAAGAATTCTCCACAAAAGAAAGGATTTCGAAGGGGGAATGTTGGGAGACCAAATGGATTTACACCAAGGAAGAGGGAGACCTAAAGGATTCTGAAAAATGAAAGCCTCCTTGAGAGTTAATCTACCAGAATCAGAGTTTTTCCACCTAATTGTATCATCACAGTTCTGGACTGAAATTGTTACCTTCTCCACTTCAGCAATCAAACCAGGTATCTTCTGCAGCAGCATAGCAGGGATACACCATTTACCATCTTTGATAAAGTCACTGACCTTAGAACACAGCAAGGAGTGAGCTTCAGCAGGAACATTAACCATGTTAACTATTGGCATGGAAATCCATGGATCAGACTAGAAGTTAATACCGGTGCCATTTCCAATTTACCAAGATAAATTCTACATAACAGTTGGAAACCAATTCTTGATGCCTAGCCAAATGGATGAGCTGATATGATGACTGACACATGTGCCATTTCTGATAACTCTGGCTCGAAGAATGCTACACCATTGATTGTGAGAAGAGACCAAATCCCAGCTAAGTTTTAGCATAGCTGCATTGTTAATTGCTCTGATGGATCTTAATCCCAACCCTTCTTCCTGAATTGGAGCACAAACCTTACTCCAAGAAACAGTAACAACCTTCTTGGCATTAATGTTACCAGCCCAGATAAAACTCCTAATCCATTTGTCAACAGTTTTCAGTAAGAAAACTGGCCAAGAATAAACAGTAAAGCTATAAATCAACATACTTTGTATGATGGAAGAGACTAACTAAACCCTGCCCATAATAGAGAGTAAACAACCTTTCCAAGAGGCTAGTTTACTCTTGATTCTGTCAGCAATTGGCTGGAGATGGATTTTCCTAGGCTTCCCTTGGAATAAAGGAACTCCCAGATAATTGAAAGGAAGGCAGCCATAAGAGAAGCCAAGCAGATTTGAAATAGTGTTTTTCCTTGCAACAGAAAGGAACCCTACATAAAATTTGGATTTTTCAGAACTAATCACTTGACCAGAAGCTTGCTCATAGGCCCTAAAAAGAGAAACTAAACTTTGCAGACTCTTTTAGTGCCTTTGCAGAAGATCAATACATCATCAGCATAAAGAATATGACTAGGCATCCTATAACCTCAAGGACCAATCATCAACTGAAGGTGACCCTCATTCACAAGCATAGAGATGCCTCTACTAAGAACTTCTTCAGCAAGGCAAAAGAGGAGAGGAGACAAGGGGTCTCCTTGCCTGATGCCCCTTTTACAACTGAAGAAACCAACTGCCTTCCCATTAACAGCTATAGAAAGCTTTGCAGAGTTCAAAATATCATTCACCCACTTGCAAAATGCTTGGTCAAAACCAAAAGCATCAAGAACTTTGAGCAAAAAGCCCCAATCTATAGTATCAAAAGCCTTCCGAATGTCAATATTTATAGCCAATTGTCCACCAAAAGTTCTGAAGCAAGTTAACAGTCTCAGATGCAGAACACACACAGTCCACTATCTGCCTACCTTTAATGAAGCCTCTCTGGTTGTTAGAAATGATTTTAGGAGCTACTGTTGCCAGTCTATCAGCCATAACCTTGGTTATGATCTTGAACTGGAAATTAGCTAGTGCAATAGGCCTATATTGTTCCACTCTATCAGCACCTTGAACTTTAGGAATCAAAGCCACCACGTTTGAATTCAGGTTTGGTAAGACCCAACCATATTTAAAGAATTGAAGCACTGAATGGAAGACATCGTGAGAAATAATATCCCAGAAGTGCTGGAAGAAATAGCCTCCAAAACCATCTGGACCTGGAGCACCATTAACATTCATTGAAAACACTGCATTCTTAACCTCTTCCATGGATAGCAGCATAGTAAGCATGGAATTATCCTCACTAGAAACAAGCTTAGGAATTACCTTATCCACAAGATCATTATGCTGGCACAAATTTTCTGATGCAAAAACAGCTTTAAAGTGATTCAGAATATGCTCCTCTATTGCTGTAGGCTGATGCAGAATCTGATCCCCATGCATCAGAATAGAGATTTGCTTTGTAACATGCCTAATCTTGGCTGTTTTATGAAAGAATTCAGTGTTTATATCTCCAAAATCATGCCAATTCATTCTAGATTTCTCCATCTAGAACCGTTCCTCGCAACAAAGAGCATTTTGCAATTGGATTTGCGCTTCTTTTTTCCTAATCTTGAAGAATTTCATAGTAGCCTAACTGATTCAGTTGATTTTGCACTTCATCCACCTAGCCAATGCATTTTTGACATTTGAGTGAACATTGACAAAAACATTTTTATTCCAATCTCTAGGTTTCCTTTTGAGTAACCTCATCTTTTGTGACAAGACAAACATAGGACAACCATTAATTTCTTCCTTCCAAACCTCAGAAATTACTTTGATGCAATCTGGATGTGAAGACCACATTTTCAAAAACTTAAAAGATGGACCATGCCTTCAATCATCTTTATCCAGAGATAATAAGATAGGATAGTGGTCTGACTTGCTTCTGGTTAGAGTACAACAGGAAACACTTGCCCAAAATTCAAGCTAAAGATATTACAAATAGATCTGTCCAATCTCCTTTCAGAAAAGGAACTACCTCTCTTACCATTGGTCCATGTGTATTGAGCACCACGGGTCTGCACATGATACAGATTAGAAGAATCAGTCCAGTTCCTAAAGTCCTCACAGGAAGATCTAGAGGGAAGCCTGGAACCTCTATGCTATGAGAGCCAAGAATAGCATTAAAGTCTCCAATGCGACACCAAGGACCATGATGCAATTGTTGCAAATTAGAGAAATCTAACCAGAGCTAACTTCTGATAACAGCACTAGTTGCAGCATAAACAGCAGAGACAAAGATTTCCTGACCATCTTTCATTATGGAGAAAGCAATAAACTGATTGGAATTGGCAATAATATTAGGAGTATAAAAATCAGAACATAAGCACCAAATGTTAGGCACTAAACCATTTCTATCATTGACAGCAAAAAGCTTTAGATTTAAGCTATCCCAAAATCCAGCAAGCACAGTATCATGAACTATCCAAGGCTTGGATATGAACAGAAAATCATGTTTATTCAAAAGGCAATGCTTTTTTAAAACTAACCTGGTTTCAAGGTTTCCAATACCTCTAGCATTCTAATAAAGGAGCTTCATTAAGCAAAATTGTTAGGACTAGCCCTTGATCGGGCCTTAACATTCTTAACTTTGGCAGCTTGTTTTGCTTTCTTTTTAAAATTTTCCTTTTAAGACTTGGACAATACCACAGTATAGTTCTCATTTGAAGTCTCTTCTGGAACATCCTCAGTCTCATCACTCCAAAACTTGGAGACTATTATGATATCTTTATGTACCTGAGGAGGCATGCAATTGATTGGTGTAGAGAACACATTACCTGCTTTATAAGCATCAGTGGCAGAATCACTGCTTACATCCACAGATACAGAAGCAAGAATGCTATCTGAAACATGGCTCAAAGCTGCATTACCCTGAAGAGGTGTGTGTTCATGCCTAATTGAAGCCCCTTCTGGAGAAATCTGGTTATCCAAAGGAGAGAATTGGGCAACAGCAACAGGCTGTAATTCATCTGTCTCCACTGAATCAGCATCATCCTGATGAACAGTTGGACTTGCATTATCTCCATTCACTCTGTTAACTGGATCTGTACTACCTAACACTCTATTGAATTAAATAGCTCTATCTGGATCAGCCACTGGATCCACCAAATTAGAAACACCATCATTCTGCTCCTGCTGAAGCAGCTGAGCATCAGTATTAGTTGGGGGCCCATATATAATTCTATCATTGTTTGAGATTAGTTCAACAACGTGCGAGACATTTCTATCAAGAAATTTGGAAACAGTAGCCCCTGCTTGATCCTTTTCAGTCTGTTGGATAGGATTACCAGACTTGCTACCTTCTCTAACACAAACAGCTTGAGGAGAATCCTCAATGAGAATTGCCTTCCCTTTGTCCAACGGCTTCACAACATTCACATCTTCAACATTGTCAGCATGTTTAGGAATATATTGAAGTGTAGTTTTCATTTGATTTCAAGCAGGATCTTTAACATGAGCCCTATCAGGATTAAGGTGACAGTCCTCCAAAGAATGATCAATGGATAGGCAATCAGAACAAAACTGGGGGAGCCACTCATATTCAACCTCAACAAGGAAGGCAAAGTCTTCTCTTTCCACCATTATTTTATCTCTGAGAGTGCCCGAAAGATCAACATCAATCAACACACGTGCATAATGGCCAAAAGTTCTCTTTTTTGTAGCTTCATCAAATGCAATTGGGACCCCAATAGCTCCAGCTATTTCAAAGAGAATTTTGGGGCGCCAATATTCTCTAGACAAACCATGGAAACGAACCCAACCTTGGAAATTCTTCTGCTTGATTGTTTTCGGATTAAAATCAGGAGTCTATGCAAAGACTCTTAGAACTCCTGGATTCAAATTCCAAGATCCTAATGATCTAAGACTACGAAAATCATCCAATGATTCAAAGCTGAATTCATAGAAGCCTCTACCAAGAGACACCATGTTCCAAGAACCAGAAAGATTCCAAAGCTTTGATAACTTCTTGTGCAAGTCATCAATCTTCATGGGGGAATCACCTTTAGAAAGAGTCAGGCGACCATGGAGAACATTCTTGCAATTAGCAACGCCTGCATGGTATTCTTCTTTAGATATCTTAATAGATAAAGTATCCCCTAATAAACGTAGTTTAGGCAACTGGCTGATAGGAATATCGCATGACTTTTGAAGAGCCTGTGCAAACGTTTTCTTCTGCCTCAAGTTAGAAGGTTGTGGTTGCACTTTGTCTTCGATATCATCAATAGAACGTGACGAAGGAGGAGGGTCTGGATGATGAGAAACTGAATCAGGGAAGAGAAAGAACCATGGGCAATCGGAGATGATTGCCATGGTGCAAGAGCGAACCCTAAAACCTCATACAAACCCTAGCAGAGCCTGAATGGAGCTTTCTTGTGCAAGGAGAAATAACAAAGTGGAAATTTGGAGAAGATGAAGGAAAGTACAAGAATGAACTAGAATGAACTTGACTCATCAAGTTTATGAGCCAAAGATGGTCTTGGCCCTTTTTGCGCAATGGGCTTGGGAAAATTCACCCAAGTCCAATTGATTTTAAGCTTGAAAATGATTAAGACTTAATATTTTGTCAAGGAAACTTAAGAGAACAAAATGGCATTATGGAAAACAACATTCCAACCATGATATTGGGCTCTATGGGCGCAGTCCTTTTTGGGTTTGGATGGCAAGAAATTGGCCCAAAAGCTTATGACAACGTGAAGAATTAACTTAGTACTAAAAAGCAATTAAGAGAAAGTTTAAGGACTTAAGTGCAGATCCTTAAAATGTCATCTTAACCTTGTGAAAAATTACAGAATTCACATGAGTGACTCATCCACAAGAATCACCTTAAAAATATAAGATAAATTCTATATTTGTTCTTGGAAACTCAGTAATTCGCTTCGTTGTTTACCCGATTGAATATAACGCCCGATTATAGTATATTATTTCACTTTTTGTGAAATAATTCTAAAAATACACAATCGTAGGAAATAAAATAAAAACCTTAAGTTTTTCGTTCAGGAATTAAAATTAGGTCTTTTGATCAGTATAAATATACTGTCAGTGAAATTCGCAGGCCGGGTTTCGCCTGACTTTTCAACCTAAATTTTAATCGTAGCTTTCTATGTTCAAGTAGAGTTGAGTGATGAACTATGTTTATTTAAAATAATTCTTCTAACACTCAAATAAATATATAAACATATTCATACTCATTTCTGTTATAAGAAGACAACGGAAAAATCGGGGTGTTACACCAATCATACACTAAATCACACATATAATTATCGGGAAAAATCCCTCAGGTAAGCTCCCCTTACCTCTTGAAGTTACAGTTTTCCTCAGTAAATTTCTTTTCGGAATCCTTATTCCTCCATGAAACTCAAAACGACAAACAATACTTGTCCTTCACAACAAATTAAATCCAAATCAACAAATGAAACAACAAAATCCGTCTAATTCCTATGTTGAAGTTCCGGCCATGAGTGATTAATTTGGCTAAAGATTTCAAAAATTCACATGCTCTTGGATCAGTGATCCTTAAGCATTAGAATGACTAGATCAATGATCATAACTTAAAAATTGAAACAAAATCCTCTAACTCAATCATGTGCTAGTTTCGGCCTTTACTAGAAAAATAGGATAGGTATTTTATTTTGTTTCAATCTCTTGGATTCAATACACATAGGTAATAGAAAGATAAAATCAAGTATCACTTTCTAAAAATTGAAACAAAATTTCCTCCAACCTAAAAATTAGGGTTTCGGCCATAACAATAAGAATAGGAAGAAAATTTTATTTTGATTCATGCTCTTGAATGATGAACATAGAGATCATGGTCAGTTCACAGAAATGGGAATCACATTAAAAGGATTTTTCGATGATTTTCTAGAAATTATTGAAGATTGGATCTAGAAATTGGAAAATGATGTTCATGGCATGAAAATCATGAAATGAATGAAAAATAAGACACGATTGATCATGTAGAAGAGAGGTACCTCTTGATGAAGAGTAATGATCAAAACAAGCTAAGTTGAAAATTTGGCAGCTTTGAGGGTGTGATGGTGTTATGATCATATCTCAAAATTTACTGATCTAAAAATTACACACTGTGGCTTGTTGGAAAGGTAAGAAGTAGAGTCACAACTTTTATGTTTAAGATTTTGTTTGATTCAGATCATAACAGGGGCGTAAAGGGCCTTCTTTTCACTGTTCTCGTGTGATGCTGAGGATTTTGAGTTGTTTGGTAATTTGAGCATATCTCCCAATATACTAATCCGTTTTTGATGATCTTTAGCTTCGTGGAAAGAAAGTATGAATAGGAACAACTTTCATGTACAAAGTGTTGCGGGTTTCAGAAAAGAAAAGGGTCAAAAGTTTGGTACAATTTCGAACAAGTATGAGCATCAATGAAGTCTTTATGTGTTCTTATAGAAAATGATGAATTTGATGAAGAAGGCATAAAATGAAATTGGCCTAAATGAGGGTTATGGGAAGTGGAACCGTGATTTATGGGGTTATTTTGGTCCAAAATGATGATGGCACAACTTGTAATAACCATGGAAACTCAAGGGTAAAATGGTCATTTCCATAAATAAATATCTAGATATTAAGAAAATCATCATTACTAATGTATGGTGTAGAATTTGTAGATGGGTGGATGATTTGTGGCCACAAGAAAAGGAAGAAACAAATTTGAATTTGTCTTGCCTTAACCAAGGTTAATATTTGACTAGGTTAGGTTAGGGGCATTTGGGTCTTTTCAACCTTAAACTCATCATTACGTTCATTAATTGTTAGGTGAGTCACCCCCCATGAGTCATCATGATGACTCATTATCTTCATCCATCTGGTATCGGTTTGTCTCTGCACGTCCATTCTCGACTCCATCGATTACCCGATTTAGGTTTTTATGCCCGAATCAAATATATTAACCTATTTATTTTGAAAATTTTAAAAATAACCTATATCGTTGGAAATGAGATATAAAATCTATTCATTTCGTTCTCGGGTCAAAATTAAGTTTTCTGATCAGTAAAATATTACTGTCAGTTAAAACGCAGACCGGGTTACGTCTGAATTTTCAACCAAAAATTTAACCGTATACTTATAAAAATAAGGATAATATGAATATGACTTTGGTTTTCCCAAAATCATTTTCTAAGTTTCAGATAAAAATATAAACATTTATTTATATTTATACCGATCTTAGAAACCAGAAAAATCGGGGTGTTACATTAACTACTCCCACTAAAAAAAAATTCGTCCCCAAAATTTCGTGACTCAAAACTAGATAGGATTTATTAATCCAAAGGTCTTACTCTCACAAGAAAGTATATAGAATAACTTTGACAATCTGAAATGAATACAGGAATATCCGGTGCGTAAAAAGATTCTTTAATAGGTTCGTGGGTGTAAAAATGTATGATCGGTACACTTTTACAAACATGAATCTAATAAAGTTCCTTCTTTCACAAGAACTTTACCAAACAACGATTTCAAAAGGATAACAGTCCGACGAAATTCAGACTGAATCACTTTCACCAAAAGTAAAAGTGACTAGACTAAGTTTCATCAAGAAACTTCTATTATCAAGAAGCCATCTGTGTTACACAACTCAAGAAATACTGATAACATATTTACAAAGAAATATGAAAATATCTGGACTATCAGAACTTGATAAGTCATGATAGACTTTAAATCAAGGTTAGAAAAGTGAGTTTGGCATGTACAAAACATACCGCTGTGATTGTCTAATACAACCATAGAAATTTGAGTGACAATTGTCAACTGACAAGTTCATAAAGAATCATATAGTACAGTAAAGAGTTTTTCTTAAACATAAGACACTCATTCTAAGAGTGAAGATTCAGATTGGCTTGTCTCGATTTTGAAAAAACACGAAGGTCTTTCTAAATACGCTTAATCCAGTTTGTAGTTGTCTTCCATATTCTTCTCTGAACTGCGTACAATGACCGACAACTTAGTCAGTCTTTTGGTCATACGAAGAGTTGATCTTTCCTCATAAGCTGAATAAACGACACAAAATCTTGAATAGATCTTCATTCCAATCTAGTGATAACTCATCCTCAAGTCGATCCGTAAGTAGACAACAACTCCTAGCGGTGATCTATCAAATCAACTACGCACGGTAAAGAATACTTGTTCATAACTGTCACTTTGTTGAGTTGTCGACAATCCATGTGGAGTCTAGAACCTTCGTATAACATTAGTCCTTTCTACAGAAAACACATGGTCTAACAAACTTCTTGGATCACAGATCCTCTAGTTCGAATCAAGTCGTCTAACTTGATTAACTTTGTAGGCGACTTCCTATACAAAGAGATAGATATCAACCCGAATCTAGAAATTTGATTGATTGAGAACTCAAAATCCTTTGCAAACGGCAAACCTGGAATATTCTCAGAAAATTCTCCCGAAAAAGCTTCCACGACAGGTACCTCGTTCAAATTTATGACACAATCCCAAAGGGATGAACGAACGTGTCATCATGAACAATAAGTACCATTTACTAAACATGAGTTCTCACGAGGCATCAACCCAATCAGAACTCACCAAAACATACATACTTGTGTGTTAACACACATTGTTTCAACAAAGAAACAATTCAAACAAAATCCAACCAGAGATCAAACAACAAAAACCTAACAGACCTATTCCCCAAGGTTCCCGAAAGACTCGACCAGCTCTGATACCACTCTCTAACACCCCCCTTGGGCATTACTTATTAATACGTGCGGAAATAAATTAAAAAGTTATTTGCTGGTTGCTTTCGAAAAATTAATTTACTTTAAGTCAGAAAACTCGGGTGTAAAAATTTTCTTTCTGAATACTTCAGCAAAGTGATACACACAACAAAAACAAAATCACATGATACTTGACGATACACAGAAACTGGGTTCATTCACAGATCAAGTCACCACAACATATAAGTTTTCCTGAAATTATTTTCATACTGAGAAATTTCAAAAACATACCAAGGGTTTCAGAATCCCATAAGCCAATTTTCTCAAAACTTACTCAACACAAAGAAGAATCCTAAGCTGATCACTCTACAAAACACCTAATGAAAGAACTTTGTAGTTTGTTGAGTCACCGTCAAGTGTACCGGGTCGTCGCAAGTAATAAAATATACACGGTAAGTAATTACCGAGGTCGAACACAGGGATTGGGCTACCAATTCTACCAATTCGCAAGAAGTTCGATAAGATTGGCCAAGTAACAGAAAGTGGTTGTTGAGAGAGAGAAAATAGGATCACAATTCAAATTGACAAATCAATTAGAGCTAAGGTATTAAAATCTGAATTTAAAACATCTAAGGTCACAAATCCACCTACCCAATCATGCATATTACCCAAGTGATGATGATCCACTCCCTAGGTTCAATTACAATGTCAACCAGGACCCCCAAATTCTCCTAAATTCACTGTCGTGCTCAATAGGACGTATTCAACGATTGAATTAATTACTTACTAGGTCTCATAACCCAATCATCAAACTCTATTAAATATGATTCCTATAAGATTGCACCGATCTCCTATTCACTCTCGTGCAATATTCGATCAATGTTCCCAATTCAAGTTCTAAAACACGAATTGCCTCCTAAGCCTCAACACGTTTAACTAGTCAATCTCGCATGCATATGATCAACACAACAAATTCAGAATTGGAAAACATTAATTGAGAAAAGGGAGAGAAACATACATCACATCGAACACTACACCGCCATGGGTGGTTTCATTGATCCCTTAGACGAGGGGATTAGTTCCTCATGCTTGTAAAAACGCACAAACAATTGTCCATAATCACCATTGTAAAATAAGAAAATAAAAGAGGGAGACGCAGCTCTAGAGAACAAGGATTTCGTCCCAAAACGCTACAAAACCAGTGGAGAACCAAAACTCCCGTTTCTGCCCTAAAACAGCAATATATGGAGTTCAGATTCTGCACGCGCTCGCAAGGCGAGAAGCCTCTCGCGATGCGAATATTAAAAAGGCGCGCTTTCAAAATTGGATTCTCGCTAGGCGAGAAGATGTTTCGCGAGGCGAGACTTGGAATTCTAGTTTGCCACGCCTGTGACCTTCATCACGGTTAGGGCGTGATGGTCTCTGTCCTCTAGGGTCTTCAGGTTTCGCGAGGCGAGTAGCCTCTCGCGAGGCGAGACATAAAGGATGATTGTTGCTGCTTAGCTCGTCTTCAGGCTCGCGAGGCGAGCAGTCTCTCGCGGGGCGAGTATTTCCAGAATTGTAATTTCCACTGTTTTCTTCATTCCCTTGACTCGAAGTGCTTCCTTTTTTACCTGAAAATATGAAATAGCAGAAAATGCTTTATTTGACTCAAAATTAGCTAAAATATCCTAAAACTACTCAAAAGACTGAAAATGTTGCTTGAGGACAATTTAAATCTAAATTTGGGCGAAAACGAGATTGAACTCGAATAATTAGCACATAAACCACAGTCTTACTAGTTATAAAACTAGATAAGTCAGAGGCTTATCAAAACACCCCAAACTTAAACCTTGCTTGTCCCCAAGCAAGCTAAAACTCAAAAAAGACTCAAGACTTGGCAAGCTTAAAGGATTCAATCGATTTCGCACAAATTTCATGCAATCTTAACAAAACAGTTTTTCTTCAATGATTTCCCCCTGCATCAATGTAATCCCCACATTCATTTACTTTAAACAATTGAGAACTTCATCATTCATGCTGATCAGCCTCTGGCTCGTCTGGTTTTATGACTAGTATGACCGTGGTTTTGTGCTAATTATATCCCGTTTTCACCCAAATTAGACTTGATTGTCCTCAAGCAACATTTTGAGTCTGTAAAGTATTTTTAGGTTAATTTAGTTGATTTGGAGTATTCATGATAGAACATTATGGCGCCGTATGATCCATGTAGCCGACCCCACCTAGTGGGATAAGGCTTGGTTGTTGTTGTTGTTGTTGTTGTTAGTTGATTTGGAGTCGAATAAAGCACTTACTGCTATTTGTCGTTTTCAGGTTAATAAAGAGAAGCAGTTCTGGAGTCTTCGCCCCACGAGAGGCTACTCGCCTCGCGAGCTTGAAGCCTCACTGTGCCAGAAATGCCATCCTCTCTGTCTCGCCCCGCGAATCACTGTCTCGCCCCGCGAGAAATCCAACCCTGAAGGACAGAGACCATCACGGCCTACCCGTGATGAAGGCCACGGGCGTGACAGACTGGAATTTGAAGTCTCACCTCGCGAATCATTGCCTCGCCTCGTGAGAAAGCCAAACACTGAAGATTTGTTCATAAGATTCGCCTCGCGAGTCTAGTTTCGCCTCGCGAGCGCGCGCAGTCCAGAATCTGTATTTATAGTCTGTTTTAGGGAAGAACTGATATCTTCTCATCATCTTCTTTTCTTTTAGATTAGGACGGCTGCGAAATTAGGTTTAGAGTTTGGTGTCCCTTTGTAATGGAGAACTAGTCTCCTTGATTGATCTACTGTAATCGGGTTTCGCCACCACTTGAGGTTTTGTAATTCCTAAACTTAATGCTATTCTCTTTCAATATTGTTCTGTATGTTCTGTTTGCTTAATTCAGGATTATATAGAATACATATTGATTTGTTTCGATGATTGTGTGTTCCTAAACTTAATCGTGTTTGCTTAATTCGCGTGCATTCAATTCGTGTTTGCTTAATTCACGAAGAGCTTAATCCGTTTGCTTAATTCGGAATTAGGAACATATGTCTCGTAGCGTCGGTTTCGCTTGTTAATTGATATTACAATAAAAAAGAGATTAGAATCTGCTTAGGGCCTGGAATTATATGAATCAATGATAGTGGGAAACCGAAAGCAGTAGGTTGATCGTTTAGCTTATTTGGTAATTATTTAGTTTGCATAGTTTTCTGCTTTGTTTTCTTTATTTAATTTCAAATCCAAAACCCCCCAAATCATACTTTTCTATTAACAACAACCCAAGAGTCCTTGTGAGACGATACTCGAGTTGTCGCCCCCTATCTACATATTTTTACAAACCGCTCGCTTTTTGACACGTGCGCGACAGCGTGTCAATGCAGTCATTAATCTAAGTTGAGGATCAAAGTTACACACAAAAGGGAGATCACCAATCTCAAACAATTGTCTTCCTCACAAGGGCATGTAATATTTCACTCGTTCGCTCAATTTGTCTAGGCTATCAACTTTTCACTCAATTTCACATTCCAAGAGCACTTCCCATGAATTTTATTTTCATCTCAAAAATAGTTCCCACGAAAACATGCATGCAACATCAGAAGGTCTTTTAAAGGTTGTAATGGGGCCTGGCTAAGGGTCGGATATTCAAGGATACTAGGCTTAAGTCCCTAGGAACTAAGAGAGCATGAGCATTTTGACACATCTTCCACTCAAATTCCTTTTTCCATTTTTATTTTTGCCTCGGGTGACTACAGCCTTTTCCTTGCTAAGTTTTTTTTTGTTTTGCCCCTTTTCTTTTGGCAAAATTTTTTTTCTTCCTTTTTCTTTTTGCCTTGGGTTCAACCTTTATTTTTTTTCTTTTTCTCAACCCATAATGACATATCAACCTTGTAGCCACCCCAAACTTAGTTTCTTACAACCCTTCTCTTGCTAAGCTTCCATGCTCTCCTAATCCTAAGATTGGGTTAACATGGTTTTTTCAGATTTTTGGCTTATAACATAAGGTTATCAAGAAACAATAGGCCAATTAGGCTCAACGTGGCTAACTAGGGAACATGCATTAGGGATGGTTCTTTTTAGGTCAAGTAGTTATTCAAAGAAAATTGCCTAAATCATTTGATGCAACACATAGACATGCAAACCATGAAGAGATTCAAGAAAATTCGGGAAAGTGCAACTTGAAAGTGATCCACACAATTAAAAACAAAGTTGGAGGCTCAAATCCTCACCTGGACATTCTTGCAAATTGTTTGACCGAGACACAATTCCTAGCGTGTGCACCCCTTCACCCCAAACTTGTCATAAATCAAGCAATCACAATAAAGTTTCTCAAAGTTCAATTTTCAATTTTTCACATGGGGATCAACTTTTCTATTTTCAGAACCTAGGGGGAAATCATCGATGGTCAAAATAATTCATGCAATCATTCTATGCTAAATTTAATTAAAATCCAACAAGCTTGCCGACACAACATTCATACACATACTCTTGATCTTCTCAAATTATTCAAGAGCAACATTCAAAAACAAAAACAAAAACAAAAACAATTGGTTCCCTCCCCCACACTTAAAGCATACATTGTCCTCAACGAAAGAACACAGATATAAAATAAGAGTGAGGAAAGGAGAGGGTGATCCCTGATCAAGTTGTAGTGTAGGTGGCGCTTCCACGGAAAGCTCTTCTACGGTTGCATCCCCATCCAATTGGTCCCTCGGGCACCCCCTGTTGGGCCAAAGGCCTTTCCCGGAAGAAATCCTGCAAATTAAAACCTTAATTGCAGATTCGCGAGGCGAGAGATCACTCGCGAGGCGAATCTGGAAAAATTGTTCTTCACACTTTCCAGAATTGCGAGGCGAGTAGTATCTCGCGAGATGAATCTGGAATTCCAACAGCTGATGGTGCCCAGAATCGCGAGGCGAAAGTAACTCTCGCGATGCGAGACAGAAGCGTGAGCAAGCCTCTGAGATTGAGGGCTTCTGTCTTGCGTGGCCACTGTGTATTCGCGTGGTGAATCTCTCTTTTTTATATATATATATAAGGGAAAATGACAGAAAAATAAAGGATACCTAGCTTGGGTTGCCTCCCAAGTAGCGCTTGTTTAACGTCCCGAGCCTGACTCAAGTAACCCCTAAGGGTTAATCCGGAGGAAGAAACTGCTTGTCATGCCATGCCTTCGTCCGCTTTTTGTAGGTTCTTGCCTTTTCATGTGCTTGCATGCGGTTACCAGACAACTCATTCAAGTCCAACAACCTTCTATAATCAGCACGAACTCTCCACCCCGTGATGGTCCTTGTTGGGATCGATTTATTACTTTTATTGACCACCACGGTTGTGCCACCTTTGTTTGGGACCACATGAATTGGACTAACCCAACTACCATCCGAGATTGGATAGATGATCCCGGCCTCTAAAGGTTTAATCACTTCCTCAGGCACAGCTTCTTTCATTCCTTCCTTGTTGAGCTTTTCCATTGCACCTTCATCCTCTGGGAGACTCGGTAAGGCTTCCATGTCTTTTAACCACTCAAGATAGACCTCATCCCCCAAAGGGTCTTTTTCCTCACTATAATCATCATGGGATTTTACCAACACTTGTGCAAGTGAAGAACCATGGGCTTCTCTAGTTGCCTTTGCCTTGACAGTTGAGTCCACCATATCCACTCGATACACATCCAACCTCTCAGCAGGGTGCTTCATTGCTTCAAAGACATTGAAGACTACCTCATCATCTTGCACCCTTAGAGTGAGTTTCCCTTGTTTCACATCTATCAAGGCACGCCCAGTGGCCAAGAAGGGCCTACCCAATATGAGAGGGATCTCGGCGTCTTCATCTATATCAAGCACCACAAAATTAACCGGAAATATGAACTTATCTACCTTCACTAACAAATCTTCGACCACCCCAAAAGGATATTTTATAGAGTGATCGGCGAGTTGGAGTGACATCCGTGTATCCTTGACTTCTTTGATCCCCAACCTCTTCATCATAGAGAGGGGCATCAAGTTGATGCTTGCCCCTAGATCACACAACGCCTTTCCTAGAGTCATCCCCCCAATGGTGCATGGTATAGAAAAAGAACCGGGGTCCTTCAACTTTGGAGGTAGTTTTCTTTGAAGAATGGCGCTACACTCCTCGGTCAAAGCAACCGTTTTTCCTCATCCACTATTCTCCACTTCTTGGAGAGAAGCTCCTTCATAAACCGGGCATAAGACGGCATTTGTTCCAAGGCTTCCGCAAATGGAATGTTAATTTGAAGTTTAAGGAAGACATCAAGGAACTTATTGAACTGTTTATCTTGTTGAGGCTTCTTCAATCTTTCAGGATACGGTACCTTCATGTAGGGCGGGAGGTCCTGGGGTTCAACCCACTTCTTTTTTCGGAACTCTTCATCTACAAGTTTTAACCTTCCCCCTTGCTCCGGTGCCTTGTCACTTGCCAACTCCTCTTTCTCAGGTTGCTCTTTCTCAACATGTGGTTGTTCCTCCTCAACTTCCTGAGAACTAGTTGCACCCCTGTTAGATCCCAACACCCTACCGCTTCTAGTTGTTATGGCGTTGCATTGGTTCTTAGGGTTGTTCTCGGTATCACCTGGGAAAGTGCCTGGGGGACGCTCATTTAGTTGTTCTAGGGCACACTGTCATAGAAATTGTGGCATGAGTCCACATGTTCTCGAGAGAAGTTGAACGGACAGCTCTGAGTGTCATGATCTCCATTACAATTATCACAACCGTGCGGCATTCCCTCGTGTATCACATTAACCTTCTTGTTCACAGATAAAGCCGCCATTTGCATCTTCAATAGTTTAATTTGCTCTAGAATGGCTTCCATTGTTGAAGAACTGACTCCACTTGAGGTTTCCCTACCACGGTTGTAATCATTGTACGACATTTTCTCCAATAATGCCCATCCATCCTCAGCTGATAAATAGGAAAAAGAGCCGCCAGCTGCGGCATCACAATTCATCTGGTATCTTCCCCTTAACCCGTTAAAGAAATGTTGAACCTTGGAGACCGAGTCAAAGAAAGTTGAAGGGCATCTTCTCAAGAGCACATTATACCTCTCCCAGGCTTCATTATAAGTTTCATCTTCTGTCTGCCTGAAAGATGTGATGGCTACTCTTGCTTGTGCCGCTTTCTGAGGAGGAAAATACTTGGTTAGGAACTTTTGTGCCATTTGCTCCCAAGTTCTGATACTGTTCCGATCCAAGCTGTCAAACCAATCGCGAGCGACACCGCAAGCGAAACTCATCTTGAGAAACACCTCTTGTCCTCTGCAAGTCACAAGCTTCAAGGAAGTGAGTGATGTGTCTATGAGGGTCTTGTTTGCAACTCCCATCAAATTGATTATCACGGATATAGGCTGTGACACATCCTTCCACTCTGAAGGAATCTGTATTCAGGTTGCCCCTCACAATAGAAGAATCACAATCACCCAAGTTGGGTAGACTGTACTCGAAGAGAGGCTTGTAAGGAGGAGGAGGAGGATTTGCGGCCATCTCCTCAAGATCAATTGCTTCAAGCCTTTTTCGCTCTCTGGCTTCTTTCCTTAATCGCTTCTCGGTCTTAGTGATCTCTGAATCAAATAGCAAGTCCTCTTACGAAAGGGTACCTCGCATACAAAAACACGGCAAGACCAAGTGGAATCAAAGAAGTAAAGAGAAATAATAGTAAATAAAAATAAAAATAACTTAACCAAATAATCAAACTTCCCTAAAAATTAGGAAAATTGGTTGTGCCAATCCCTGGCAACGGCGCCAAAAACTTGTTGAGTCACCGGCAAGTGTACCGGGTTGTCGCAAGTAATAAAATAAACACGATAAGTAATTACCGAGGTCGAACACAGGGATTGGGCTACCAATTCTACCAATTCGCAAGAAGTTCGATAAGATTGGCCAAGTAACAGAAAGTGGTTGTTGAGAGAGAGAAAATAGGATCACAATTCAAATTGACAAATCAATTAGAGCTAAGGTATTAAAATCTGAATTTAAAACATCTAAGGTCACAAATCCACCTACCCAATCATGCATAGTACCCAAGTGATGATGATCCACTCCCTAGGTTCAATTACAATGTCAACCAGGACCCCCAAATTCTCCTAAATTCACTGTCGTGCTCAATAGGACGTATTCAACGATTGAATTAATTACTTACTAGGTCTCATAACCCAATCATCAAACTCTATTAAATATGGTTCCTATAAGATTGCACCGATATCCTATTCACTCTCGTGCAATATTCGATCAATGTTCCCAATTCAAGTTCTAAAACGCGAATTGCCTCCTAAGCCTCAACACGTTTAACTAGTCAATCACGCATGCATATGATCAACACAACAAATTCAGAATTGGAAAACATTAATTGAGAAAGGGGAGGGAAACATACATCACATCGAACACTACACCGCCATGGGTGGTTTCATTGATCCCTTAGACGAGGGGATTAGTTCCTCATGCTTGTAACAACGCACAAACAATCGGCCATAATCACCATTGTAAAATAAGAAAATAAAAGAGGGAGACGCAGCTCCAGAGAACAAGGATTTCGTCCCAAAATGCTACAAAACCAGTGGAGAACCAAAGCTCCCGTTTTTGCCCTAAAACAGCAATATATAGAGTTCAGATTTTGCGCGCGCTCGCGAGGCGAGAAGCCTCTCGCGACGCAAATATTAAAAAGGAGCGCTTTCAAAATTGGATTCTCGCCAGGCGAGAAGATGTTTCGCGAGGCGAGACTTGGAATTCTAGTTTGCCACGGCCGTGACCTTCATCACGGCTAGGACGTGATGGTCTCTGTCCTCCAGGGTCTTCAGGTTTCGCGAGGCGAGTAGCCTCTCGCGAGGCGAGATAGAAAGGATGATTGTTGCTGCTTAGCTGGTCTTCAGGCTCGCGAGGCGAGCAGTCTCTCGCGGGGCGAGTATTTCCAGAATTACCAACCTCTTCAAGAATCGAGACAAGTATCCCCGATTGAAGTGAAGACTTCCTCTTCACCATCTACTACCAGTACCAAGGTACAACAGCAATAACGAGTAAAACCTGATATATTGTAAGGGTGAGACACCAATATATTGATATAAGCACGATAACTACATGCGTGACACACAAAACAACATATAGGAATATATAGTCATACAACATAAACTTCTCAGTAATAACAAGTAAATTTACCAATCAGTTTCATACCCGAACAGTCATTGTCCTTTACAAAAAGATTCATGACACTTCACAGTTCAACATCTAATCTTTATACCTAATCTCCAGAGATTCCAAACATCTTTTCATTTTGAGCAGATCAGGCTCTTGCATGGTACATTGTCAAAGAAAGAAAAAATGGTCAACACAATACATGGCACACTGTCCAACTTCTTGGTACAATGGTCAACACGGATCATGGCACACTGTCCGAACTCCCGACACAATGGTCAACACAATACATGGCACACTGTCCAATTTCTTGGTACAATGGTCAACACGGATAAATGGAACATTTTGGGCCATTAGGGTACAATGATAAAATTTACATGACGCAGTGTCCGTCAAGGTACAATGATCACCGCGATAAATGGAACATTTGTCCATTAAAAACACATTGTTCATTATGGTACAATGATCAATACCGGCATGTCTGCCAAGTAATGCATATAAAACAATTTGTTTTGTGAAATACAAGTTCGAAGACAAAAGCTCCGTAACTTATTCAAGTTATCGGAAATAACACCGTTGAGTAACACTCATTTACAGAAAATCCTTTCTGTTTGAAATTCATTTATAAATCATCAAATCACAGAAAAATTCATTTTCCTCTGAAAATCTTTTTCTGTAAAACTTTAATTCTTGAGAAATAAGTGATCTAAAACTAAATCCATGTGTGAATGATTACTGCTGTTTTTAAGAATGCTTCCCGTAAATATTTTCGGAATTAACCGTCGATTCGCATTTTAAAAACATTTAAGTTGAAATTTGACATTTCCCCTTAGAATAATTTTCTAAGATAGAAACTAAGTTATTTTCGAAGATTATTTTCTCAAAATAACTTTTTATAATATTTAGGAATTTCACACGTAAAAATTAGCATTGGTAAAATAATTTCATGGTTACGTCCTCACTGTGACTCAAAGATCACTCCTACACCGTTAAATCATTAAAATAATAGTATTTTAAATATTTCTCATTTTCATCAAATCAAATATTTAAATGATATTATATCCCAATATTTCTCAATTAAATATAGAATATTATTCATGAAGCTTTTATCAGATTAATTAAATGAGCAATGACCACTGTCAGGCTTCTCAATCAACAATCCACATCATCAAATACTTCATATCAATGCTATAGCGGATAATACAGTTCATATCATGTATTAAAACATATTATAACGCATAAATGCAGATAATCAAACACAGATAAAATAACAGCTTAGCACAGAATTAAACAACCACCACGAATCTCAACCAAATATTACCAATCATACACTAAATCACACATATAATTATCGGGAAAATCCCTCAGGTAAGCCCCCCTTACCTCTTGAAGTTACAGTTTTCCTCAGTAAATTTCTTCTCGGAATCCTGATTCCTCCATGAAACTCACAACGACAAACAATACTTGTCCTTCACAACAAATTAAATCCGGCCATGAGTGATTAATTTGGCTAAAGATTTCAAAAATTCACAAGCTCTTGGATTAGTGATCCTTAAGTATTAGAAAGACTAGATCAATGATCATAACTTAAAAATTGAAACAAAATCCTCTAACTCAATCATGAGCTAGTTTCGGCCTATACTAGAAAAATAGGCTAGTATTTTGGTTCAATCTCTTGGATTCAATACACATAGGTAATGGAAAGATAAAATCAAGTGTCACTTTCTAAAAATTGAAACAAAATTTCCTCCAACCTAAAAATTAGGGTTTCGGCAATAACAATAAGAATATGAAGAAAATTTTATTTTGATTCATGCTCTTGAATGATGAACATACAAATCATGGTGAGTTCACAGAAATGGGAATCACATTAAAAGGATTTTTCTATGATTTTCTAGAAATTTTTGAAGATTGGATCTAGAAATTGGAAAATGATGTTCATGGCATGAAAATCATTAAATGAATGAAAAATAAGACATGATTGATCATGTATAAGAGAGGTTACCTCTTGACGAAGATTAATGATCAATACAAGCTTTGTTGTAAATTTGGCTGCTTTGAGGGTGTGGTGGTGTTATGAGCATATCTCACGATTTACTCCTATAAAAATTACACACTGTGGCTTGTTGGAAAGGTAAGAAGTAGAGGCACAACTTTTATGTTTAAGATTTTGTTTGATTCAGATCATAACAGGGGCGTAAAGGGCCTTATTTTCACTGTTCTCGTGTGATGCTGAGGATTTTGAGCTGTTTTGGTAATTTGGGTATATATCCCAATATACTTATCCGTTGTTATGATCTTTAGCTCGTTGGAAAGAAGAGAGGAAGAGGAACAACTTTAATGTAGAAAGTTTTATGAGTTTCAGAACAGAAAAGGGTCGGAATTTTGGTACAGTTTCG
Source organism: Sophora flavescens (assembly GCA_030762895.1). Taxonomy (NCBI): domain Eukaryota; kingdom Viridiplantae; phylum Streptophyta; class Magnoliopsida; order Fabales; family Fabaceae; genus Sophora; species Sophora flavescens. Next base: position 142,611,819 of record CM061066.1, on the reverse strand, counting down.
GATGAGTAAGAACAACAATGAAGTCTTTTTGCGTTCTTAGAGAAAATGATGAACTTGATGAAGAAGGCATAAAATGAGTTGAAATTGGTCTAAATGTGGGTTATGGGAGGTGGAACCGTGGGTTAGGGGGTTATTTTGGTCCAAAATGTTGATGGCACAACTTGTAATAACCATGGAAACTCAAGGGTAAAATGGTCATTTCCATAAATAAATATCTAGATATTAAGAAAATCATCATTACTAATGTGTGGTGGAGAATTTGTAGATGGGTGGCTGATTTGTGGCCACAAGAAGAGGAAAAAACCAATTTGAATTTGTCTTGCCTTAACAATGGTTAATATTTAACTAGGTAAGGTTAGGGGCAGTTTGGTCTTTTCACCCTTAAACTCGTCATTACGTTCATTAATTGCTAGATGAGTCACCCCACATGAGTCATCATGGATGACTCATTGTCTTCATCCATCTAGTGTCGGATTTTGTCTCTGCACGTCCATTCTCGACTCCGTCGATTACCCGATTTAGGTTTTTACGCCCGAATCAAGTATAATAACCTATTTATTTTGAAAATTTTCAAAATAACCTATGTCGTTGGAAATGAGATATAAAATCTATTTATTCCATTCTCAGGTCAAAATTAGGTTTTCTGATCAGTAAAATCTTACTGTCAGTGAAAACCCAAACCGGGTTCCGTCTGAATTTTCAACCAAAAATTTAACCGTATACTTATAAAAATAAGTATAATATGAATATGACTTTGGTTTTCCCAAAATAATTTTCTAAATTTCAAATAAAAATATAAATGTTTATTTATATTTATACCGATCTTAGAAAGCAGAAAAATCGTGGTGTTACATTACTACCCCACTAAAAAAAATTCGTCCTCGAAATTTCGTGACTCAAAACTAGACAGGATTTCTTAATCCCGAGGTCTTACTCTCACAAGAAAGTATATAGAATAACTTTGACAATCTGAAATGAATACAGGAATATCCGGTGCGTAATAAGATTCTTTAATAGGTTCGTGGGTGTAAAAATGCATGATCGGTACACTTTTACAAACATGAATCTAATAAAGTTTCTTCTTTCACAAGAACTTTACCAAACAAAGATTTAAAAAGGATAACAGTCCGATGAAATTCAGACTGGATCACTTTCACCAAAATTAAAAGTGACTAGACTAAGTTTCATCAAGAAACTTCTATTATCAAGAAGCCATCCGTGTTACACAACTCTAGAAATACTTATAACATATTTTCAAAGAAATATGAAAATATCCAGACTATCAGAACCAATTTGATAAGTCATGATAAACTTTAAATCAAGGTTAGAAAAGTGAGTTTGGCATGTACAAAACGTACCGCTGTGATTGTCTAATACAACCATAGAAATTTGAGTGGCAATTGTCAACTAACAAGTTCATAAAGAATCAAATAGTATAGTAAAGAGTTTTTCTTAAACATAAGACACTCATTCTAAGAGTGAAGATTTAGATTGGCTTGTCTCAACTTTGAACAAACACGAAGGTCTTTCTAAATACGGTTAATCCAGTTTGTAGTTGTCTTCCATATTCTTCTCTGAACTGCGTACGATGACCGACAACTTAGTCAGTCTTTTGGTCATACGAAGAGTTGATCTTTCCTCTTAAGCTGAATCAACGATGCAAAATCTTAAATAGATCTTCATTCCAATCTAGTGATAACTCATCCTCAAGTAGATCCGTAAGTAGAGAACAACTCCTTGCGAGTGATCTATCAAATCAAATATGCACAATAAAGAATACTTGTCCATAACTGTCACTTTGTTGAGTTGTCGACAATCCATGTGGAGTCTAGAACCTTCGTATAACGTTAGTGCTTTCTACGGAAAACACCTGGTCTAACAAACTGCTTGGATCACAGATCCTCCATTCCGAAGCAAGTCGTCTAACTTGATTAACTTTGTTGGCGACATCCTATATAGAGATCAACCTGAATCTAGAAATTAGATTGATTGAGAACTGAATATCCTTTGCAAACAGCAAACCTGGAATATTCTCAGAAAATTCTCTCGAAAAATCTTCCACGACAGGTACCTCATTCAAATGTCTGACACAATCCAAAAGGGATGAACGAACGTGTCATCATGAACAATAAGTACCATTTACTAAACATGAGTTCTCACAAGGTATCAACCCAATCAGAACTCACCAAAACATACATACTTGTGTGTTAACACACATTGTTTCAACAAATAAACAATTCAAACAAGGTCCAACCAGAGATCAAACAACAAAAACCTAACAGACCTATTCCCCAAGGTTCCCAAAAGACTCGACCAGCTCTTATACCACTCTATAACACCCCGCTTGGGCATTACTTATTAATACGTGCGGAAATATGTTAAAAAGTTATTTGCTGGTTGCTTTCAGAAAATTAATTTACTTTAAGTCAGACAACTCGAGTGTAAAAATTTTCTTTCTGAATACTTCAGCAAAGCGATACACACAACAAAAACAAAATCACATGATACTAGACGATACACATAAACTGGGTTCATTCACAGATCAAGTCACCACAACATATAAGTTTTCCTGAAATTTTTTCAAACTGAGAAATTTCAAAAACATACCAAGGGTTTCGTAATCCCATAAGCCGATTTTCACAAAAATTACACAACACAAAGAAGAATCCTAAGCTGGTCACTCTACAAAACACCTAATGAAAGAACTCTGTAGTTCTCACGACTATTACCAACCTCTTCAAGAATCGAGACTAGTATCCCCAATTGAAGTTAAGACTTCCTCTGCACCATCTACTACCAGTACCAAGGTACAGCAGCAATAACGTGTAAAACCTAATATATTGTAAGGGTGAGACACCAATATATGGATATAAGCACGATAACTACATGCGTGACACACAAAACAACATATAGGCATATATAGTCTGTGACACCCTTCTACCCCGCATGTTATGGAGCTTAAAAATATAGATATAAATAAAATAAAAACATGCATTCACTGGGTAAATTAAAACCTTTGCCCACGGGTAGAAAAGTCCCACATGAACGAGTTCACAAAAATGCGAAAAATATAAAACCATGTTAAAATAACGATAAACCTAAAACATAAGCAACCCAACCCCGATGTCACAATTCAGAGCTTGTACAACCGTTCCGGAAATATCCTCAGAATACAACTGAACGAAACTAACTAGACAAAAGGTAAAAGCCATAACTATGAGTGGTGGATCCTCAGAGTTACTCCTCTCCGGGCTGCTCACCATCCTATGCAATAAGCCAATCAGGCCAAACAAACAAGAGGAAAGATGGGAGTAAGAATCATCTAAACATATTCGGCAAGGAGATAGGAAGCAAGGTAAACAAACAAACATAGCATCATATAGCATACATCAACATGTAAATATCGTAACATCAGTCATCATCAACATCGTCATAACAAGTATGCTATGCAGTGCAATGCAACACTACTCCGCTACTCCAACAATGCATGTGGATCCAACTAACTCAGGACAAACAACTTCGGAGTTACATATCCGTATTGGCCATAAAAGCATCAACATCGGCAGTTCACCAAACCTTGGGTGAACCCTATAGATAGCCAACACATCAAACCGTGGATGCCTCATCACGGGGGGCCGTGGTCACCAAACCATCGGGTGACCTACCGTGGATGGCCAGATCACCGTACTCTCGGGCGATCTCCCCTATGTCGAACCTCCCCCTCAACCATCAACTCTAATGCTCTATGCATGGCAAAAACAACAAACAACAACCACCTCCTTTGCTTGGGCCAAAAAGCTCCCAAGACTTCAACATCAACTCAACGTAACCTTAGACCCAAACCATGGGGTCAAGGCTCCCTTGGCCAATAAGCACCAAGGTTCAACTCATCAACACCTCGACCAATAAGCATCGAGGTCACTTTGGTCAATAAGCACCCAAGCTATCAACGTGCGGTAATCCAATGGATACCGACTTAACCATCTTGTCATCTCTAATTATCTTTGATAACCATTAACCAAGTTGTCTAATCTTTATCTTTGATTTGCTATATCAACTTATCATCATTGGGGAAGGTTGGGGTTAGGAACCCCTTTAAGTCCTTTAATTCCATCTCTGACTGTTAGGGGAGCACGGACGTGCTCATCCTCTGCACGACCGTGCTGGTCACATAAGTCAAGCACGGTCGTGCTTCCATTCATGCACGGGCGTGCTCGGCAGCACTGTCGTGCTTCCTCTGTTGCACGGTCGTGCTTAATGCACGGCCATTTTCCAGAATTCAAATGTGGAGCACAGGCGTGCTTCCTGTTCAGCACGGCCATGCTTAATACACAGCAATACTATTCTGGGCAGAAACTGATTCCGAGTTCTTAGCCAATTTTTAGGGTTTTTATTCCATTAATCCTAAGTCATCTTAACAGCATATTTTAGAATCGAAAACTCATCATCAACATCAACCAATCAACATCATATATACAACAATAGTCATCATATCATCACATTCATAAGGTAACCATCATAAACATCAAGGACATATATGAACATGAGTATGAAGCATACAACATAAACATCAACATAGCTAGAGCATATTATCACATAAACATATGAAGTATATAAAAATCATATAGGCATACAAACTGACAATACCAGAGTTATGGGAACCCCTTTACCTTACACTACCCCCAGTGCCTAATGTAAACACTACCCTTCTCCTCATACCTAGATTGAAGGTAGCTCTAACAACAACCAAACAGCAAACTGGTCCCTTCCCTTCGAGCGGCTCAAAATGAATCCAAGCCTTGGAATAACATACACATAAACTATCAGTTTCCAATTCTAAACAAGAAAAGGAAACACGAAAGGGAAAGACTTTACCTCTATATATCAAGCACAGATGAAACAGGGCTTCCCAAAGGTCTCCAATACTCAAGAAACTGAATGAGTTCGATGGAAATAGGGAACAAAAAAGTGTTAGCGACAATAGGGTTAGCAACCAACACAGATAGGGTTAAAAACGCAACCATCGGTTTCTGTGCCAAAATATATAGATTGTACACGAAGCACGGTCGTGCTCCTCCTGAGCACGGTCGTGCTGGACTTAGCGTCAGTGAGACGCGGTCCGCACATTGAGCATGGGCGTGCTCATGTTGAGCACGGGCATGCTGGCTAATGAGCATGGCCATGCTCATCTACCAGAAAGGGACTTTTAAGCTAAAAACTCACCTAGCCCTTAGCCAACAACTTTAATTAACAAAACCAACTTAAACAGCCAAACAAGCTTTAAAGAAAAGAACTAACGAAAAACAGGGTGTTACATAGTCATACAACATAAACTTCTCGGAAATAACAAGTAAAATTACCAATGGGTTTCATACCCAAACAGTCATTGTCCTTTATAAAAAGATTCATGACACTTCACAGTTCAACATCTAATCTTTATACCTAATTTCCAGAGATTCCAAACCTCTTTTCATTTTGAGTATATCAGGCTCTTGCATGGTACATTGTCAACGAAAGAAACAATGGTCAACACAATACATGGCACACTGTCCAACTGCTTGGTACAATGATCAACACGGATAAATGGAACATTTTTTCCATAAAAACACATTGCCTATTAGGGTACAATGATCAAATTTACATGACGCATTGTCCGTCAAGGTACAATGATCACCGCGATAAATATAACATTTGTCCATTAAAAACACATTGTCCATTAGGGTAGAATGATCAATACCGGCACGTCTGCCAAGTAATGCATATAAAACATTTTGTTCTGTGAAATACAAGTTCGAAACCAAAACCTCCGTAACTTATTCAAGTTATCGGAAATAACACCGTTGTGTAACACTCATTTACATAAAATCCTTTCTGTTTGAAATTCAATTATAAATCATCAAATCACAGAGAAATTCATTTTCCACTAAAAATCTTTTTCCATAAAACTTTATTTCTTGATAAATAAGTGATCTAAAACTAAATCCATGTGTGAATGATTACTGCTGCTTTTAAGAATGCTTCCCGTAAATATTTTCAGAATTAGCCGTCGTTTAGCATTTTTAAAACGTTTAAGTCGAAATTTGACTTTTCCCCTTAGAATAATTTTCCAAGATAGAAATTAAGTTATTTTCGAAGATTATTTTCTCAAAATAACATTTTATAATATTTTGGAATTTCACACGTAAAAATTAGCAATGCTAAAATAATTTCACAGTTACGACCTCACTGTGACTCAAAGATCACTCCTACACTGTTAAATCATTAAAATAATATTATTCCAACTATTTCTCATTTTCATCAAATCAAATATTTAAATGATATTATATCCCAATATTTCTCAATTAAATATTGAATATTCTTCATGAAGCTTTTATCTGATTAATTAAATGAGCACTGACCACTGTCAGGCTTCTCAATCAACAATCCACATCATCAAATATTTCACATCAATTCTATAGAGGATAATACAGTTCATATCATGTATTAAAACATATTATAACGCATAACTGCAGATAATCAAAAACAGATAAAATAACAACTTAGCACAGAATTAAACAACCACCACGAATCTCAACCAAATATTATCAATCTTACACTAAATCACACGTATAATTATCGGGAAAAATCCCTCAGGTAAGCTCCCCCTACCTCTTGAAGTTACAGTTTTCCTCAGTAAATTTCTTCTCGAAATCCTGATTCCTCCATGAAACTCACAACGACAAACAATACTTGTCCTTCACAACAAATTAAATCCAAATCAACAAATGAAACAACAAAATCCGTCTAATTCCTATGTTGAAGTTTCGGCCATGAGTGATTAATTTGGCTAAAGATTTCAAAAATTCACAAGCTCTTGGATTAGTGATCCTTAAGCATTAGAAAGACTAGATCAATGATCATAACTTAAAAATTGAAACAAAATCATCTAACTCAATCATGAGCTAGTTTCGGCATTTACTAGAAAAATAGGCTAGGGATTTTATTTTGTTTCAATCTCTTGGATCCAATACACATAGGTAATAGAAAGATAAAATCAAGTATCACTTTCTACAAATTGAAACAAAATTTCCTCCACCCTAAAAATTAGGGTTTCGGCCATAACAATAAGAATAGGAAGAAAATTTTATTTTGATTCATGCTCTTGAATGATGAACATAGAGATCATGATGAGTTCATAGAAATTGGAATCCCATTAAAAGGATTTTTCTATGATTTTCTAGAAATTTTTGAAGATTGGATCTAGAAATTGGAAATTGATGTTCATGGCATTAAAATCATGAAATGAATGAAAAATAAGACATGATTGATCATGTATAAGAGAGGTTACCTCTTGATGAAGAGTAATGATCAAAACAAGCTTAGTTGAAAATTTGGCAGCTTTGAGGGTGTGGTGGTGTTATGAGTATATCTCACGATTTACCCATCTAAAAATTACAAACTTTGTCTTGTTAGAAAGGTAATAATGAGAGGCACAACTTTTATGTTTAAGGTTTTGTTTGATTCAGACCATAACAGGGGTGTAAAGGGCCTTCTTTTCATTGTTCTCGTGTGATGCTGAGGATTTTGAGCTATGTTGGTTATTTGACCATATCTCCTAATATACTTATCCGTTTTTTATTATCTTTAGCTCGTTGGAAAGCATAGATGAATAGGAACAACTTTCATGTAGAAAGTTGTTCGAGTTTAATAGCATAAAAGGGTCATAATTTTGGTACAATTTCGGATGAGTATGAGCAACAATGAAGTCTTTATGCATTCTTAGAGAAAATGATGAACTTGATGAAGGCATAAAATGAGTTGAAATTGGTCTAAATGTGGGTTATGGTAGGTGTAACCGTGGGCTAGGGGGTTATTTTGGTCCAAAATGTTGATGGCACAACTTGTAATAACCATGGAAACCTAAGGGTAAAATGGTCATTTCCATAAATAAATATCTAGATATTAAGAAAATCGTCATTGCTAATGTGTGGCCACAAGAAGAGGAAGAAACCGATTTGAATTTGTCTTGCCTTAACCATGGTTAATATTTAACTAGGTTAGGTTAGGGGCATTTTGGTCTTTTCACCCTTAAAATTATTATTACGTTCATTAATTGCTAGGTGAGTCACCCCCGATGAGTCATCATGATGACTCATTGTCTTCATCCATCTTGTGTCGGATTTTGTCTCTGTACGTCCGTTCTCGACTCCGTCGATTACCCGATTTAGGTTTTTACCCCCAAATCAAGTATAATAACCTATTTATTTTGAAAATTTTCAAAATAACCTATATCGTTTGAAATGAGATATAAAATCTATTCATTTCGTTGTCGGGTCAAAATTAAGTTTTCTGATCAGTAAAATATTACTGTTAGTTAAAACGCAGACCAGGTTCCATCTGAATTTTCAACAAAAAATTTAACCGTATACTTATAAAAATAAGGATAATATGATAGGACTTTGGTTTTCCCAAAATCGTTTTACAAGTTTCAGATAAAAATATAAACATTTATTTATATTTATACCGATGTTAGAAAGCAAAAAAATCAGGGTTTTACAGTATACATCGCTTCTGAATATTTTTATAAAATTTTTTAAACATATAAGAATTTTCTAAAATTAGGTAATAAGAATTATCTACCAATAATAATAAAAAATGATTTATTTCAATAGTGGATGGTAAAGTATAACACTTTTTAGTTACTAATTATTATTGCCCATTATAAATAGTTGGTTATATATTTGGTTAATCTTCAACTTTAAATATAATTTGTGGGAGAACTAAAAATTAATTATGGGTGAGGGAGGATAATAATTTAAATAATTTTTGTATAATAACATTTCAACCAAACTAAAGTGATAGTTCTTGGTACAAACAAAAAAAGTAAACTAAAGCGAGAGTTCCTAGATAATGTTGTCTTCATTAAGTTAAATATTCTTTGTAGTCTTATTTCTTTATCATAATATAGAATTCACTAAAACTTAATATGTGTACCACTCCTGTTGGCTGCCTTTCCTCTTATTTTAGCCTAAAACATTTGGAGATTAAGTCTACATGAAATTCTATTAAAACTATTGACACATATATATCCTGTAAGTATATCCTTTAATTCTCACATATTCAAGAGGACATGTATTTATGGGGAGGGGGGTTGCATTAGAAGGTTTAAAAAAAAGAAATAGATGACAGAGAAAGAAACAAAAAGAAAAAGATAAAACATGACTCAATAGTTAAACCTACTTAATAATCCAAAATGAAGGCTAGCGAGATTTAAAATTTGAATGCATAAAGAAAGATTTTAAAATGAGGTGTGCATACTATAGTAGATGTTGCAATATTATTGTTTTTGTAGCCTGTTACAGATTTACGGTTGAATTTATCTACAGTTGCTCATAATAGCAGTAAATGTGATATAACAAAAACTATTATGGTGTGAATTTATCTACCGTAGTGCTAAGGAAACAAGCTTAATTAATTTCTTTATGAACATAACTTATTCTAGCCTATGTATAAGCTAAAATGTGAGCTTCGAAAGGGAAAGAAAATGTTATTATATATAGCTATATAAAAGTGGTAAAGAGTCAATAAATTATGGTGTGTTTTTTTCATACCATTTTGCTAAAAAAAAGGCGAAGAGATTGTGGTTTTACATTAACGAAGTATCATGGAAGAACAAGCGAAGTATAGAGGCTCCAAGTCGGGCTTCTCTATTGATAGCTTGCCTCATTGCATTGCGCACAATGGTCTGAAGGTTAAGGCAAGTTTAACATAGAAGGTTAGAGAAAGTTGTGCATTGGTGAAAGAACAGGCTACAGGATAGAAAGAATGTTTAGTGAACACCAGAATTCCTTTCTCATCAACAACTTGAAGATTTGCAAAGTCAATCTTCACATGATAGTCAAGGTCTAGAGGCAACAATGCTAAGCCTACTTCCAAGCAGAATTAATTAGCCTTCTTAACCTCCGATTCAGTTTTGGACTCTGTGTGTTCTAGTTGTGACATCTGTAAGAGGACAGCCTCTGCAGATGTAAAATTTTCTTGGTGCTCCATTGATAATCAAGACAAACATAGATAGTGTTTAATAGACATGTTAGAACATGACAAAAGAGAACATATGAGTTTTGATCAACCTCTGGCTCATCTAGTTTTATGACTAGTATGTCCGTGGTTTTGTGTTAATTATATCCCGTTTTTGCCCAAATTAGACTTGATTGTATTCAAGCAAAATTTTGAGTATCTGAAGTAGTTTTAGGTTAATTTAGTTGATTTAGAGTCAAATAAAGCACTTACTGTTATTTCCTATTTTCAGGTTAATAAAGAGATACAATTCTGGAGTTTTCGCCCAGCGAGAGGCTGCTCGCCTCGCGAGCCTGAAGACCAGCACGAGCAGCAACAGTCACCCTCTCTGGCTCGCCTCGCGAATCATGTTTCGCCTCAAGAGAAATCCAAACACTGAAGGACTATTCATAAGATTCGCCTCGCGAAACATGTTTCGCCACGCGAGCGACCGCAACCCAGAATCTGTATTTATATCTGTTTTGGGGCAGAACTGATCTTCGGATCTTCTCTTCTTCTTTTCTTTTCATAGTGCGACTGCAAAATTTAGGTTTAGGTTTATGTTTGTAATGGAGAGCTAGTCTCCTTTGATCAATCTACTGTAACCGGTTTGCACTGCCGCTTGAGGTTTTGTAATTCCTAAACTCATTGCTATTCTCTTTCAATATTGTTCTGTATGTTCTGTTTGCTTAATTCAGGATTATATAGAATATATATTGATTTGTTTCGATGATTGTGTGTTCCTAAACTTAATCGCGCTTGCTTAATTCGCGTGTGTTCAATTCGTGTTTGCTTAATTAACGAAGGGCTTAATCCGTTTGCTTAATTCGGAATTAGGAACATATGTCTCGTAGCGTCGGTTTCGCTTGTTAATTGATGTTACAATCGAAAAGAGATTAGAATCCGCTTAGGGCTTGGAATTATGTGAACCAATGATAGTGGGAAACCGAAAGCAGTAGGTTGATCGTTTTTAGTTATTTGATAATTATTTAGTTTACATTGTTTTTTCTGCTTTGTTTTCTTTATTTTTTTTCAAATCCACCCCCCCCCCCCCCCCCCCAAACAAAAAAACTGACTTTTCTTTTAACAACAACCCAAGAGTCCTTGTGAGACGACACTCGAGTTGTCGCCCCCTATCTACATATTTTCCCAAACCACTCGCTTTTTGACGCGTGCGCGACAGCGCGTCAAAATTGGCGCCGTTGCCGGGGACTCTTGTTGTTATTAACAGAAAATAAAATTTAAAAAAAATTTAAAAAAAGAAAAAAAAAAAAAAGAAAACATTTTGCTGAATTGATCCGGTTGTGAATCTACCCATGGATGATTATATGCAAGGTTATATGCCTAATGTTAATTATGAACCACCATGCATATATTATCCTGATTTTTCTGGTTTAATGCACTTGTTGCCAAGGTTTAGTGGTCTTGCAGGTGAGAATCCGCAGGAGCATCTGAAGGAATTCCGGGTTGTTTGTTCTATAATGCTGAGACCTAAAGGAATAACAGAAGACCACATCAAGATGAGAGCCTTCCATCTCTCACTTGAAGGCGCTGCAAAGGATTGGTTGTATTGTCTTGAGCCGAATTCCGTCTCAAGTTGGTTTGATTTGAAGAAAGTCTTCCTATTGAGATACTTTCCTGCCTTCAGAGCTGCATCAATCAGGCGAGAGATATTTGGTATTAGACAAGTTAATGAATCACCTCAAGCATATATAGCCAATATTTACAATCAAGGCAACATTCAGAACAGGCACAACATTCCTGACCCTTCCACTGACCCAGCTGGGGAAACCATCCAAACCCTTGGTATGGGGACTCACCCACGCAACAACAACTGATGTTACCGCCGGCACCACCACAGAACTCTCCCCAAGTTACCACCTCTGCACCTTCTGGACTTTCACTAGAGGACCTGTTCAAGCAAATGACTTCACAAATAACTGCACAATTGAATGCACAAAATCTCCAGTTCCAGCAGCAAATTGGACAGTTTCAGGCCTCACAGACACAGTTTCAGCAGCGAACGGATGCTAGCATTAATACTTTGCAAACACAGGTTGGACAGTTTCAGCAGCGAACGGACGCTAGCATTAATGCTTTGCAGACACAGATTGGACAGTGGTCGCGCTGTCGCGCACGCGCCAAAAAGGACGAGCGGGTTCAAAAGTGTAGTATAGTGCGACAACTCGGATGTCGTCTCTAAGGACTCTGAGAATATTACTTTTCACAAAAATCTGTTTTGGGGGGGGGGGGGGGTTTGGATTGGAATGCAATTAAGAAACAAACAAAACAGAGCAATCAAAAACAAGGCAGTTGAAAAGGGATTATCAATTATCAAACAACGATTAATCTACTGTCAAGAATTCCCAACTATCCCTGGTTAATGTAATCCCAAGCCCTAAGCAGGTTCTTATCCCCTTCCGGTTGTAATAGTAATTTACAAGCGAAACTACTACCACAGATACATGTCCCTATTCCCGAATTAAGCAAACGGGATTAAGCCCTTCGTGAACTAAGCGAACACGAAATGTACACACGCAAATTAAGCAGATGCGATTAATTATAGGAACATGATATCACCAGAGATAAATCAATACAATACAGTATACTCCTGAATTAAGCAAACAGAAATACAAAGTATGGTATTGAAAAGGGAAAAGCAATTACGATAGGGATTACATAACCTCAAGTATATAGGATCCTCAAACAGTAGATTAATCCTAGGACTTAGTGCTCCATGGCAATAACGAAATCACAAAGGAAAAATGTATATCGAGAAAGTTAGAGGAGCAAAAGTCTCTACAAAATATTCATAACAGCCTTTTATACAATTTCAGAATTCAGATGGCTCGCGAGGCGAACAACCATTCGCGAGGCGAATTTCATGATCTGTCAGCAAGCCTTGGCATTCTCGCGAGGCGAAGTGACTCTCGCGTGGCGAGACTCTTCGCCTTCAAAACGCCACGGCCATGACCTTCAACACGGGCAAGCCGTGATCGTCTCTGACTTTTTCATGTTTGCAAGACTCGCGGGCGAGACCTTTTCGCGAGGCGACCCGGAGACTTAGCAATTTCTTGGAACAATCAGGCTCGGGTCGCGTGGCGAGCATGGCTTTCACAGGCGAATCCCCTGTTCTTTATTTTCTCAACTTCTACTTAACTCGAAAAACAAGGAAATAAGCATGAGTGTATTATTTTGACTTAAAACTTGCTAAATTAACTTAAAACTACTCTAGAGACTCAAAACCTTGCTTGAGGACAATCTAATCTAATTTGGGTGAAAATACGATATAATTTGCACAAAACCCTGGTCATACTAGCTATAAAACTAGATGAGCCAGAGGCTTATCAAAATACCCCAAACTTAAACTTTGCTTGTCCCCAAGCAAACTAAGACTCAAAAATCAAAAAGACTCAAGACCTGGCAAGCTCAAAAGATTCAATCAACATTGCACACATTCAAGCAACTTCAAAAACAATTTTTCTTCATTGTTTCCCTATTTCAAACAAAGCAATTCCCACATTCATTTATTCCAAACAATTGAGAGTTTCATCATGAAAACAATCAGAAATCTAAGCAGGGAATCTAAGTCACACACAAGAGAGGAGATCACCAAATCCAAACAACTGCCTTCCTCACAAGGGCATTATTTGTTCACTCAATCACTCGGTTTATGTCAAGGCTAACAACTTGCACTCCGTTTCACTTTTCAAGTACACTTCCCAAAAATTTGCTTTTCATCTCAAAATGGTTCCCACAGAAAACATGCAAGCAACATCAGAAGGTCTTTATTGGGTTGTAATGGGGCCTGGCTAAGGGTAGGATATACAAAGGAACTAAGCTGAAGACCCTAGGAACTAAGAGAGCATGAACTATATTTACACTTTGAATTTCACTCAAGTTCCTTTCTTTATTATTTTTTTTTTCTTTACACTTCTGGGTGGCTACAGCTCTTTTTATTTCTTTTTGGCATTTTTGTATTTTTGTATTTTTTTTTTCAATATTTGTACACCTTTTTTTTTTTTCACAAGCTTTTTGGCTCCAACTCTCTCAATCCCAACAACATATTACACCCTGCAGCCACCCCAAACTTAGTTTCTTGCACCCATTCTAAGATTACATGCTCTCCTAATCCTAAGATCGGGTTAACATGGTTTTCCAGATTTTTGGGCTTATAACATTAGGTTATCAAGAACTAATAGGCTAAAAGGCTCAAAAGGGCTAACTAGGGAACATGCATTAGGAATTGGTTTATTCAGGCCAAGTAGCTATTTACAAAGAAAATGCCTAAATCATTAGCTACACACATATAATCATGCAAACCAAAAAAAGATTCAATCAAATCCAGGGAAGTGCAACTTGAAAGTGATTTTCACACAGTTTGAAACATGTTGGAGGCTCAAAACCTCACCTGGACATTCATGCAAATTGTTTGAAAGAGATACTATCCCTAGTGTGTGCTTCCTATCACCCCAAACTTATCATTCATCATGCCATCATAACAAAATCCCAAAGTTCAGTTTTCAATTTCACATGGGAATCACATTTCAAAAACAAAAATTTTTCAGCTAGGGGGAATCATTACATATCAATCATGCAAACAATCTGTGCAACATCAATAAAAATCTAACAAACTTGCCAACAAAAGACTCAACACACAAATGCTCCTGAGCTTCTCAGATTATTCAGGAGCTTTATTCAAAGAAAAGAAAAACTACAACTAATTCCCTCCCCCACACTTAAAACATGCATTGTCCCCAATGAACAACAGAATTATAAGATCATAGTGAGGGAAAGGAAAAGAGTACTCCCTGATCAAGTGCAGTGTAAACGGGAGCTGTCACCTGGATCCCATTCCTTGCAGTCTAAGTCTGCTTCATCTTCTTCATGTTTCTCATCCACTGCACTGACAATTTCATCACCTGCTAAACATGCAGCAATCTCAGCACAAACCACAAAATGGTTAGCGTTAGTACAATCAAGAAAAGAAAGAATATCATCACAGCCAGAATTAAGTGGAAAATTAGAAAACAAGTTTTCATGGGTGTCCTCAATAGTCTCAGATATCAGCTCAATGTGGAATACAGAGTGCTCTTCCGCAGGATGTTTCATGGCATCAAATATGTTAAACTTTGCAACTATATCCCCAACCTTCATAGACATGGTCCCATCACCCACATCAATGTTAGTCTTGGCTGTCTTCATGAATGGCCGGCCCAGGATGATTGGTGATTCTTTGGAATGTGTCTACTTTGCCATGTCCAAGATGTAGAAATCAGCTGGGAAGATCAGATCATCAACTTGCACCAGTACATCCTCCACCATTCCCATGGGGCGGGCACAAGTCCTGTTGGCCAACTGAATGGTGATACCTGTGTACTTCAAAGGACCGAGATCCAGTTTGTTAAAGATGGAGGTAGGCATGACATTGATAGATGCTCCCAAGTCCAGCATGCAGTTTTCAAACTTCTTGTCCCCAATAGTGCATGGGATAGTGAAGGTGCCTGGATCCTTGCACTTCGGTGGCGCGTGTTTCGAGTGAAAGCAACAACTTCTTCTGGCTTAGACTGGATAAGCGCTGAGACATTTCTTCCCAAGTCAACCCTCTCATTAGTCTTCATCTTCCTCTTGTTGGTGCATAGGTCCTTGAGAAATTTTGCATATCTGGGCACTTGCTTGATCATATCCAACAGAGAGGATATTAACACCCACCTTTCTTAAAACATCAAGAATCTCCTTCTCCTTATTTTCACCACCACTTTGCAAATTTTTCTCGTAATGTGTGGGAACGGAATGGGTGGTCTATACACTCTCTCGGTTGCAACTTCAACCACAAAGTTCAGGAGTAACTTCAACAAAGAGGCTCGGGAGTAGCCTTCATAGTTTCTTCATTCTTTCCGAAGTGGCCTCAACAACCTTTCCGGACCTCGAGACATAGAACTCACATTGGGGTTGGAGGCATTAGGATTGATCACCGGGTCTTTGGCCGGGCACTGGGTTGCTCTTTGACCTTGCGGTGTGCTATTCATGGATGTGGCCATCTGTCCGATCTGGGTCTCTAAATTTTTAATGCTGGCATTTGTTTGCTGCTGAAACTGTGCCTGTGAGGCCTGAATCTGTCCCATTTTTCTTTGAAATCTGTAGATTTTGTGCAGCCATTTGTGCAGCCATTTTATTAAGCATGTCATCATCAAGGTCCGGAGGGTGTCAAGTAGTCACCGGGAGGAGGATTCTCGAGGTGCCATCCCATTGTTGGGATGAGTTCCCATACCGCAGATTAGGGTGATTACTCGGTGGGATGGTACCTATTTGTTGAAAGATCCGGAATGTCAGATCTGCTTCGGTTATTGCCCCGATTATACGGATGGACTGCAAAGGCTTGAGGTGATTCAAGAATCGACCCTCCTTGCAAAATGGGGCATGCTTCATATGGGTGCTCGTGAGAACCTGCACATGCCACACAACACCGCAGTGAACCCTATCCATTACCAATTTCTCTACCAAAGAAGTGAGCCTATCAATTCTATCATCACTGTCATGGCTGGAAGAGGAAGTGCGGACCTCATGTACACCTCTAGTCTCAATAGAATTTCTTCTTGTAGTGAATTGCTGGGAATTCAACGACATGTTCTCAATAAGTTGCTTAGCGGTGAGATGGAGTCTTGTCAACCAATGCTCCCCACTAGCAAGCATCCAAAATATTCCTATCCATAGGCTGCAATCCTTCATAAAAATATTGGATGAGGAGCTGTTCGGAAATTTGGTTTTGGGGGCAACTAGATGTCACTGCTTGAACCTCTCCCAATACTCGACTAGCGACTCATTTCCTTGCCTTATTCCACAGATTTCTTTCCTAATTGCAGCGGCTCGGGAGGCAGGAAAATATTTCTCCAGGAAGAGCTTCTTCAAGTCATTCCATGTGGTAATGGAATTCGGCGCAAGGTATAAAAGCCAATCTTTGCAGCTCCTGGAGTGAGAATGGAAAAGCCTTCAACTTGATATGATCCTCGTTACTCCTTCTGGCCTCAAAGTTGTGGAGCAGACAACTTGGAACTCCTTCAAGTGCTTGTGTGGATCTTCACCTGCAAGACCATTAAATCTAGGCAACAAATGGATTAGCCCAGATTTTAACTCAAAAGGGGTGTCAGCACCAGGATAAGCAAATGCACAACCATTGTAATTCACATCAGGGGCAGCAAGCTGCCTCAAAGTCCTTTGGTCTCCCATGTTTTCAAAAGCAGTTTTAAAATTGGAATCACTACTAGTGCTAGCCCGAAATTCCCTACGGAGTGTGTGCAATGTTCTTTCAATTTCCGGGTCAAAATCACACAGTTCAGGGCAATGAGATCTAGTAGCCAGACCAATTCAAAACAGAACAGAAAATAAAAGAAAGAAAAGAAAATAAAATAAAAACAAATTGAGAAAAATAACAACTCAGAGTCCCCGGCAACGGCGCCAATTTTTGGTCGCGCTGTCGCGCACGCGCCAAAAAGGACGAGCGGGTTCAAAAGTGTAGTATAGTGCGACAACTCGGATGTCGTCTCTAAGGACTATGAGAATATTACTTTTCACAAAAATCAGTTTTGGGGGGGGTTTGGATTGGAATGCAATTAAGAAACAAACAAAACAGAGCAATCAAAAACAAGGCAGTTGAAAAGGGATTATCAATTATCAAACAACGATTAATCTACTGTCAAGAATTCCCAACTATCCCTGGTTAATGTAATCCCAAGCCCTAAGCAGGTTCTTATCCCCTTAGGTTGTAATAGTAATTTACAAGCGAAACTACTATCACAGATACATGTCCCTATTCCCGAATTAAGCAAACGGGATTAAGCCCTTCGTGAACTAAGCGAACACGAAATGTACACACGCAAATTAAGCAGATGCGATTAATTATAGGAACATGATATCACCAGAGATAAATCAATACAATACAGTATACTCCTGAATTAAGCAAACAGAAATACAAAGTATGGTATTGAAAAGGGAAAAGCAATTAAGATAGGGATTACATAACCTCAAGTATATAGGATCCTCAAACAGTAGATTAATCCTAGGACTTAGTGCTCCATGGCAATAACGAAATCACAAAGGAAAAATGTATATCAGAAAGTTATAGGAGTAAAAGTCTCTACAAAATATTCAGAACAGCCTTTTATACAATTTCAGAATTCAGAGGGCTCGCGAGGCGAACAACCATTCGCGAGGCGAATTTCATGAACTGTCAGCAACCCTTGGCATTCTCGCGAGGCGAAGTGATTCTCGCGTGGCGAGACTCTTGACTTCAAAATCGCCACGGCCATGACCTTCAACACGGGCAAGCCGTGATCGTCTCTGACTTTTTCATGTTTGCAAGACTCGCGGGGCGAGACCTTTTTCGCGAGGCGACCCAGAGACTTAGCAATTTCTTGGAACAGTCAGGCTTCGGGGTCGCGTGGCGAGCATGGCTTTCGCCGGGCGAATCCCCTGTTCTTTATTTTCTCAACTTCTACTTAACCTGAAAACAAGGAAATAAGCATGAGTGTATTATTTTGACTTAAAACTTGCTAAATTAACTTAAAACTACTCTAGAGACTCAAAACCTTGCTTGAGGACAATCTAATCTAATTTGGGTGAAAATACGATATAATTTGCACAAAACCCTGGTCATACTAGCTATAAAACTAGATGAGCCAGAGGCATCAGACAGCTTGCCACTTCAATGAATGCCATGCAACAAGCTCAAGGATCAGAACCCTTGACTAAGGAGATTGAGAGGAAGAGGCATATAGAGGACATCCATTCCGCCATGCTAGAGGATGATGAAGAAATTCTGGAATTAGATGATTCCATTGGCTCCTACGCATGTGCTAATTGTGATGGGAGAAATACTGGTGTGGTGCGTGCTGAGGTTACTGCATATACAGAAGGTGATGAATCTGGTAATGCAGTGGATGGGAATTGTGCAGAAGATGAAGCAGCACCAGAGACCCTCTCTACCTGTTTGCCACCTCCCACTGTGGAACAACCGGCAATGGAGTTCAAGCCTCTGGATTTTGCACCCTTGGATATGAAGACACTATGGCCAGTCCAAGAGGTTGAACCCCATTTTTATTGGGAGGACTTTGTTGAGAAAGAGGTCATCTTTGACCCAAGAGGGAGTGAGAAGTCCACCGCACTGGGCGAGGTCACCATAACTGTCAAGTGCTCACTCCCATATCAAGGCTGCAAGTTATGGAAGCATGGAATGAGTTTCCGTCCTTTGGCTATCACGTGGGCCTTATGCTACAAGCAATGGGATCCCGGTGGAACCACCTCCATGAGTTTTTTCTAAACCTTACTCTTTTTAATTGCTTTGCCTTGCTTTATTTTTGTTTTGTTTTCTTTTAGCTCCTGAATAATTTGAGAAGCTCAAGAGTTTGTGTGTTGAGTCTTGAGTCAGCAAGCTTGATTGGGTTTTGATTGAATTTTGCATAGATGGATTGCATGTTATGTGTTGACTGTTTTCCCCCTAGGATTTGAAATTTGAAATTTGATCCCCATGTGAAAAATTGAAAACTGAACTTTGAGATATTTTGTTGTGATTTCATGATTTATGATAAGTTTGGGGTGAAGGGGTGCACACACTAGGGATAGAATCTCGGTCAAACAATTTACAAAATTTTCCAGGTGAGGATTTGAGCCTCCAACATGTTTTTAACTGTGTGAATCACTTTTGAGCTGCACTTTCCCGAATTTGCTTGAGTCTCTACTTGGTTTGCATGCTTATGTGATTGCATCAGATGATTTAGGTTTTTTCTTGGTAAATAACCACTTGGCCTGAAAAAAACCAATTCCTAATGCATGTTCCTTTGTTAGCCCCTTTAAGCCTAATTAGCCTGTTAATTCTTGATGACCTTATGTTATGAGCTCAAAAATCTGAAAAACCATGTTAACCCAATCTTAGGATGAGGAGAGCATGGATCCTTAGCAAGACAAGTTTTGCAAGAAACTAAGTTTGGGGTGGCTACAAGGATGTGACATGTCATTCTGGGGTGAGAAAAAGAAAAAAAATAAATAATAAAAAGGTTGGAGCCAAAGGCAAAAAAAAAAGAAGAAAAGATTAAAGTGCAAAAATGTCAAAAGGTATTAGAAGAGAAAGGTTGTAGTCGCCCAAAAGCATAAAGAAAAATGGAAAAAGGAACTTGAGTAGGAATTCAATGTGGTAAAAAGTTTCATGCTCTCTTAGTTCCTAGGGACTTAAGCCTAGTACCTTTGAATATCCTACCCTTAGCCAGGCCCCATTACAACCTTAAAAGACCTTTTGATGTTGCATGCATGTTTTCCGTGGGAACCATTTTGAGATGAAAATCAAATTCATGGGAAGTGCTCTTGAAATGTGAATTGAGTGAAAAGTTGATAGCCTAGACAAAAAAAATGAGCGAATGAGTGAAACACTAAATGCCCTTGTGAGGAAGGCAATTGTTTAAATTTGGTGATCTCCCTTCTGTGTGTAACTTGGATCCCTTGCTTAGATTAATGATTACATGAATGATGGAGTTCTCAAATGTTTAGAGTGAATGCATGTGGGGATTGCATTGTTGAAAAGGGGGGAACATTGAAGGAAAATTGTTTTGATAAATTGCTTGATATTTGTGCGAATTTGATTGAATTTTTTAAGCTTGCCAAGTCTTGAGTCTTTTTAAGTTTTAGTTTGCTTGGGGACAAGCAAAGTTTAAGTTTGGGGTATTTTGATCAGCCTCTGGCTCATCTAGTTTTATGACTAGTATGACCGTGGTTTTGTGTTAATTATATCCCGTTCTTGCCTAAATTAGACTTGATTGTCTTCAAGCAACATTTTGAGTCTCTAAAGTAGTTTTAGGTTAATTTTGTTGATTTAGAGTCAAATAAAGCACTTACTGTTATTTCCTGTTTTCAAGTTAATAAAGAGATTCAATTCTGGAGTTTTCGCCCCGTAAGAGGCTGCTCGCCTCGCGAGCCTAAAGACCGGCACGAGCAGCAACAGTCACCCTCTCTGGCTCGCCTCGCGAATCATGTTTCGCCTCGCGAGAAATCCAAACACTGAAGGACTGTTCATAAGATTCGCCTCGCGAAACATGTTTCGCCACGCGAGCGACCGCAACCCAGAATCTGTATTTATATCTGTTTTGGGGAAGAACTGATCTTCGGATCTTCTCTTCTTCTTTTCTTTTCATAGTGCGACTGCAAAATTTAGGTTTAGGTTTATGTTTGTAATGGAGAGCTAGTCTCCTTTGATCAATCTACTGTAACCGGTTTGCACTGTCGCTTGAGGTTTTGTAATTCCTAAACTCATTGCTATTCTCTTTCAATATTGTTTTGTATGTTCTGTTTTCTTAATTTAGGATTATATAGAATATATATTGATTTGTTTCGATGATTGTGTGTTCCTAAACTTAATTGCGTTTGCTTAATTCGCATGTGTTCAATTCGTGTTTGCTTAATTCACGAAGGGCTTAATCTGTTTGCTTAATTCGGAATTAGGAACATATGTCTCGTAGCGTCGGTTTCGCTTGTTAATTGATGTTACAATCGAAAAGAGATTAGAATCCGCTTAGGGCTTGGAATTATGTGGACCAATGATAGTGGGAAACCGAAAGCAGTAGGTTGATCGTTTTTAGTTATTTGATAATTATTTAGTTTACATTGTTTTTTCTGCTTTGTTTTCTTTATTTTATTTCATATCCACCCCCCCCCCCCCCCCCCCCCCCAAAAAAAAAACCGACTTTTCTGTTAACAACAACCCAAGAGTCCTTGTGAGACAATATTCGAGTTGTCGCCCCCTATCTACATATTTTTCCAAACCTCTCGCTTTTTGACGCCTGCGCGACAGCGCGTCAAGTTCTGTTTTATAACTGAAGTTTGCTTTGAAAATATTAAAGATGAAGGAATTGATTCAAAAGTTCCATACCTAAAAGAAATTTCAACCATTGCTGCACTGACAAGTTGATTAATGTGTTTGATGGAGACTTTAAGAAACAAAGATAATTTTCATGCAGATGATCAACTGTTGTGCCAACAGTTGCTACAGACAGTGAAACATTTGTGCAGTTATAGAGAAAGTATGGCAGAAAATGCTACTCAAAACATCAATTTCTAAGTTTCAAGAAAGCATCCATTATCCACAACACAATAATCATGTCTGAGATTAATAATCTAATGGTTGAATTTTCGTAAAGGCAACAAATAACGAGAACTTCCTCTTGGGAATCAAAAGCAGAAACTACATATTGAAAAGCAAAGATAACAACATAAAACACTCAAAGACACATTCTACATGGAGGATGTGACGGTGTCATTATAACACTCTACGGACATCTCGAGGCATTTCTTGTTACAGACCTCCACGTTAATGTAGCCTGTGGCTCTTTCCCAGAAGTCATCGACAGTTCGTGGTGGTTCGGTCTGGAGTGAAACCTAGAAAGGCCCGGGTTGTAGACCATCTTTTATCAGGGACATGAGAAGTTTGGGGCTGAGATCATTGATTTGTATAGCCTCTTGATTGAACCTATAAAGGTAATCTTTCAACGATTCATCAGGTCGTTGCTCCAAGTTAATGAGGCAACTATTTTGCATCGTCCGTCGGTAAGTTTTGCTAAATGCAAAGTGGGTCAAGAATTGGGTGGTAAACTGAGAGAAATTGTTGATGGAGTTTGGTGGGAGGGTAGAAAACCAACGAAGGGCAAACTTGGTGAGGTTGCAGGGGAAGGCTCTGCACATGATGGGGTCAGTGATTGCAGCTCCATAAAGCAACATGTGTGTATTGAACATTGCGAGATGATCATCAGGGTCTGAGTCGCCACCGTATAGTTGGATTCTTGGTAGCTCGAAGTCTTCCGGCAATGGAGCAGACATTATAGAGTCCGAGAATGGATGATGAGGCCTTGTCTCTTGGTTTCCTGCCATTATGTCACCCGCCTCTAGTTTGAAGGAACTCTCCAGATTAGGTACTTGAGGATGGAGTTTGTGTCCCTTTGGGTTGGGCTGATTTGAAGGTGTTTTCTGTTAAAGGGATATAATCGTCTTCTTATAAAATTTAAATTTAAATTTAAATTATTTCTCCTAATATTAAGATATCAAATTCAAATTCAAACTAATTAGGAATGCTCCCACTCTTCTGTCCAAAAAAAAGGGATGCTCCTATTCAAATTCATACATGAGGAATGTGCATTTACAACTACTCTTATCAAATCCAAATGTGATCTGTACTCTAGCTTCATTCATTAACGTGGAGTAAAACACTAAATCCTATCACCACCAACTTTGTTGCCTCCCAAACAAAAAAAAAAGTTGTCCTTCTGACTAAATCCAAATATGACTAACTTTTAAACCAACCAATAATCGAATTACAAACTACTTGCAATATTCACCAAATACACATATGCTTCTACATTTGTCCACGATTCAACCACATCATGGGTGTGTAAGTTGTATAATCTGCCAGATTGATAAGCCCTCATTACCAAGCTTGCTGTCCTATTCTTGTAATATGCAACAAATGCATAAATCAAATTGCAAGAATAAGCAAAAACATTTTACCTGTAAAGGCAGGATTAAAATGAGACTTATTTGAAGGGATGCCAGCGTAGTTTAGCTTAGGCTAGAAAGTAATAAAAAGACAGTTATAAAAAAGAAACATATAGCAGAAAACAAAGTAAAGATCATCTTTGCAGGGTTGGCTTAGAAAGAAATCAGTTTTAACATTTGCCTAGACATTTATTTTAGGTCACAAAAGTTCCTTTACTATCTTTGTTTTAGGCCTCCAAACAAAACATATTTGGTTATGATATGAAACAAATGCAGAACTCATATTGCAAGAACTCATATTTTAAGCTTTGCTGGCCTATTAAACTATGTTTGAACATCATCCTTTAAGTAGCTTAGAAAAAAAATAACAAATAAAGAAATACCTAAAAGTTCATAGTACCTATTTCTTCGTACGACGAGAAGCATACGGCATCCCGGGATCCATTGCTCTCAGCTTGTAATCTTTTTCCATCTCCCCTTCCACGTAGGTTTTACTTATTTCCCACAGCTCATTCAAGTCTTGTGGTTCTTTCTGGCCGAGTTCAGTCTTGAAAGGCCCTGGAAAAAGACCCTCTCTTAGGCTGGAGAGGTATTCCGAAGGCTTAAGATCGTCCGTTTCCAGGGCTTGCTTGTTGAATCTAAGAAGGTATTCTTGAACGGGTTCTTTGTTTCTTTGACTACAGTCGCTCAGCATTTTTTGTGTTTCTGAAAATCTTGCATAAAGAAAAATGACTTAGAAACACGGTTGTAAGGTTGGAGAAACTGGTGATGGAGTTCGGTGGTAGATTGAAAAACCATCGAATGGCGGATCCGGTTAACGTGCAGGGGAAGGCCCCGCACGTGACGGCGTCACTGACACCAACAAGAAGCATATGAGCTTTAAAGGTTGAAAGATGCTCCTCCGAGTTGCAGGAACCATCGAATAGTGGGATTTTAGGCACCTTAAAGCCAAGAGGCATAGGAATCGACATCACGTGTTGTGAGAATGGATGCGCCATTATAGAGCCAGTGAGAATACGAAAGAGAGAAGACTCAGTGCTAGCACCCAAAAGGGAGTTTCGGTTACCACAGTAGGTAGAGTGATTGGGTGTCTAATTGAGTTGAAATTAATTGATTCTGTGTATATATAGAACTCACATAATTCTATATATTTATATTTTAAAAGTGATTTTATTTTATCATATAAATAAAATTAATTCTTCTAAAAATACTTTTAAAATACTGTTATCAAACACAAATCAATTTTTTTAATCTTGATTTTTTCAAAATCAATTCTTCCAAAATCAATTCTATCAAAATCTAAATCAAACGGACCATGACCTTGACGGCGAAAACCCAAACAGGGTTCCGTCTGAATTTTCAACCAAAAATTTAACCGTATACTTATAAAAATAAATATAATATGAATATGACTTTGGTTTTCCAAAAATCATTTTCTAAGTTTTAGATAAAAATATAAATGTTTATTTATATTTATACTGATCTTAGAAAGCATAAAAATCGGGGTGTTACATTACTACCCCCACTAAAAAAAAATTCATCCTCGAAATTTCGTGACTCAAAACTAGCAAGATTTCTTAATCCCAAGGTGTTACTCTCACAAGAAAGTATATAGAATAACTTTGACAATATGAAATGAATACAAGAATATCCGGTGCATAATAAGATTCTTTAATAGGTTCGTGGGTGTAAAAATACATTATCGGTACACTTTTACAAACATGAATCTAATAAAGTTCCTTCTTTCACAAGAACTTTACCAAACAACAATTTAAAAAGGATAACAGTCTGACGAAATTTAGACTGGATCACTTTCACCAAAAGTAAAAGTGACTAGACTAAGTTTCATCAAGAAACTTCTATTATCAAGAAGCCATCTGTGTTACACAATTCAAGAAATACTTATAACATATTTTCAAAGAAATATAAAAATATCCAGACTATCAGAACCAATTTGATAAGTCATGATAGACTTTAAATCAAGGTTAGAAAAGTGAGTTTGGCATGTACAAAATGTACCGCTGTGATTGTCTAATACAACCATAGAAATTTGAGTGACAATTGTCAACTGACAAGTTCATAAAGAATCAAATAGTGCAGTAAATAGTTTTTCTTAAACATAAGACATTCATTCTAAGAGTGAAGATTCAGATTGGCTTGTCTCGACTTTGAACAAACACTAAGGTCTTTCTAAATACGCTTAATCCTGTTTGTAGTTGTCTTCCGTATTCTTCTCTGAACTGCGTACGATGACCAACAACTTAGTCTGTCTTTTGGTCATACGAAGAGTTGATCTTTCCTCATAAGCTGAATCAACGACGCAAAATATTAAATAGATCTTCATTCCAGTCTAGTGATAACTCATCCTCAAGTCGATCCGTAAGTAGACAACAACTCCTAGCGAGTGATCTATCAAATCAAATACGCACGGTAAAGAATACATGTTCATACTGTCACTTTGTTGAGTTGTCGACAATCCATGTGGAGTCTAGAACCTTAGTATAACATTAGTGCTTTCTACGGAAAACACCTGGTCTAACAAACTGCTTGGATGATAGATCCTCCAGTCCGAATCAAGTCGTCTAACTTGATTAACTTTGTAGGCGACATCCTATACAAAACGATGGAGATCAACCTGAATCTAGAAATTAGATTGATTGAGAACTCAATATCCTTTGCAAACAGCAAACCTGGAATATTCTCATAAAATTCTCCCAAAAATTCTTCCACGATAGGTACCTCATTCAAATGTCTAACACAATCCCAAAGGCATGAACGAACGTGTCATCATGAACAATAAGTACCATTTACTAAACATGAGTTCTCACAATGTATCAACCCAATCAGAACTCACCAAAACACACATACTTGTGTGTTAACACACATTGTTTCAACAAAGAAACAATTCAAAAAAAGTCCAACCAGAGATCACATAACAAAAACCTAACAGACCTATTCCCCAAGGTTCCCGAAAGACTCGACCAGCTCTGATACCACTCTGTAACACCCCCATTGGGCATTACTTATTAATACGTGCGGAAATAAATTAAAAATTTATTTGCTGGTTGCTTTCGGAAAATTAATTTACTTTAAGTCAGACAACTCGGATGTAAAAATTTTCTTTCTGAATACTTCAGCAAAGTGATACACACAACAAAAACAAAATCACATGATACTTGACGATACACATAAACTGGGTTCATTCATAGATCAAGTCACCACAACATATAAGTTTTCCTGAAATTATTTTCATACTGAGAAATTTCAAAAACATGCCAAGGGTTTCATAATCCCATAAGCCGATTTTCTCAAAAATTACACAACACAAAGAAGAATCCTAAGCTGGTCACTCTACAAAACACCTAATGAAATAACTCTGTAGTTCTTACCACCATGTTAAAATAACGATAAACCTAAAACATAAACAACCCAACCCCGATGTCACAATTCAGAGCTGGCACAACCGTTCCGGAAATATCCTTGGAATACAACTGAACAAAACTAACTAGACAAAAGGTAAAAGCCCTAACTATGAGTGGTGGATCCTCAGAGTCACTCCTCTCCGGATTGCTCACCATCCTCTGCAATAAGCCAATCAGGCCAAACACAAACATGAAGAAAGATGGAAGTAAGAATCATGTAAACATATTCTGCAAGGAGATAGGAAGCATGGTAAACAAACAAACATAGCATCATATAGCATACATCAACATGTAAACATCGTAACATCAGTCATCATCAAAATCGTCATAACAAGTATGCTATGCAGTGCAATGCAACACTACTCCGCTACTCCAACAATGCATGTGGATCCAACTAACTCAGGACGAACAACTTCGGAGTTACATATCCGTATTGGCCATAAAAGCACCAACATCGGCAGTTCACCAAACCTTGGGTGAACCCCATGGATAGCCAACGCATCAAACCGTGGATGCCTCGTCAAGGGGGGTCGCGGTCACCAAACCATCGGGTGACCTACCGTGGATGGCCAAATCACCGTACTCTCGGGCGATCTCCCCTATGTCGAACCTCCTCATCAACCATCAACTCCAATGCTCTATGCATGGCAAACAACAACAAACAACAACCACCTCCTTGGCTTGGGCCAAAAAGCTCCCAAGACTTCAACATCAACTCAACGTAACCTTTGACCCAAACCATGGGGTCAAGGCTCCCTTGGCCAATAAGCACCAAGGTTCAACTCATCAACACCTCGACCAATAAGTGAGACACCCCATTTTGCCCCTTTGTGTCATTTAGCTTAAAACCTCATTATTTAATTACTTAATCGCACGCTTAACATGAAAATTACGTAAAAATTAAAACTTAATTTCTTAAGCAAATAGATTCATATAGAACAGAATATGAAAATCATAAGTATATTAAACATACTTAAAGCATCAGAGTTATCAAAACACTGTTTCAGGGCATCCCACCCATGGGATCCCGAACTGGTGCATAGTTATACAAAACATAAGCGGAAAGATAAAGCTTCATGACACAGACACACTGGCCATAACTAACTAGACCCTAATCACCATGGGTCACACTGCCCCTCCGCAATCCTGGTTCGTAGGGAGTTCCATCCAACTCCTCCTAGTTACGTTCATCCACAGGGTCTTCTCGTACGGTTCCATAAGGAGACAAAATACAACATACAGAAATATACGGGGGATAAGAAACAGTTCTATCATCAAAAGCAGAAAAGAGTCATAGTAAACTATACAGTAATTATCACAGACACAACATCAATCAAGTCATCCATCTTCCTTAAAATTCTTATATCCATCCTACCTTCACTCCTGCAACTAAAACTTGATATTGAAAATGGCTATGGTTTCCCTATCATAGTTATGGTTATCGGTAAGTCGTCCAAGCGACACGTTCCATTCCCGGTGCACATCCTTAGTCATGGTGAGAATGCTCATGCAAAGCAATGACACTATAGCTGCACATTAAACCCGGTGCACACCCCGGACCGTGGGTGCTCATGCAAAGCAATGACACTATAGCTGCACGATTATCCCGATGCACACCTTCACCATGATAAGAACGCTCACGCAAAACGTGACACTACAGCTTCACGATGATCCCGGTGCACACCTCGTCCACTCCCAGAGGTGCTCATGCAAAGCAATGACACTCGTAGCTGCACAAGTTAAGTTTACCCTTTGGACGGTCCCACAAGGACTTCGGGTCTTGTATGTGTCCCACATACGGTTATAGAAACAACACAACTTATGAACCTCGCATACTCCTATGGTTATAACCTAGTGCCTTAACCTCTCATCAAGACCTCAACACATGCTCTATGTCACAACACCTCTTTAACATATTTCATGTAGGTTAGGCACCTCTAAAAATCATCATGATACTCACGCCCAAAACAACTCATCTCTTAGACCACATATATATATTCGCTTAATCCACTAAGCATAAATTAAATACCACACAGATCATGCATAACATCAAGTCAATCAAAGATATTTCAAAACATCAACATAGCACTAAATCAGTTCAATAAAGGTAATAAAACTCAAATCAACCATCAACAGTATAAACATCAACCTAATATCGATCAACCTACATTCCCCGAATCACCATGGATGTTTTATAAAAGCAATTTAAAGCGATTCTGGTCTTGTCGATTATTCGACTTCTAGTAAGGTTTAGGCCGCCCTACATAATTACTACATAATCTACTACTTATCGATTCCGACGATAGGTTGATTCTTTCCCCCACCTGAGTTATCACCGAAAGCTCGAATTCCCAGCTCCTCGTTATCCGACCATGAGGTGTTAACACCACCTTCAACCAAACAACATAAAAACAACTAAATCAAATAAACTCATCTATGTTCTCATTATGTAGGTTTGGCCATTTAAATCTAATGAGAGTTAGGTTTCATTTCACACTCTAAGATTTTAGATACTTAACTCTTAGGTTCTAGGTGACTTAGATAATTTGTTATAACTTGAAAATATTGAATAAAATCATCCAAACTCTTAGGTTAGGTTTCGGCCTTGTATAGTAAAATAGGTTAGAAAACTTTAAACCTTACAATCTCTTAGATTTTGCATCCCAATGTATTAAGGAGCTCAAATCCATGATCATATTGAAAATAAAAGAAAACAAAATATCCTAGGTCCATAAACCTTAGGTTCGGCCATCATAAGATAACTAGGTTAGAATCTCTAAACTTTCCAATCTTTTAGACTTAGCATCCTAATGTCTTAAGGATCTTCAAGTCCATGATCATTTTGGAAAATGAAAACTCAAACATCCTAGCTCCAAAACATTGAGTTTCGGCCTAGCCTAGGAGAATGAGGAAAAGCCTTTTGTTTGATGAAAACTCTTAGGTTTGGCATCACAAAGTATTAAGAGGTCTAAATCCATGATCATAGTTAGAAAGTTGAACTCAAGCATCCTAGGTCCAAAACCATATAGGTTTGGCCATCCTTGGATAAATAAGCTAGAGATTTTCAAACCTTTCAAGATTTTATATTTAAGATCAAGAGGGATCTAGAAGCTCAAATACATGACCATCTTTCAATAAGTTGAAACAAAACTTCCTAGGCCACCATGTATAGGTTTCGGTCATCCTTGGAAATAAGAGGTAGAAATTTTTGTTTTATACAAACTCTTAGTATGTGAAAATATAAGTTAATACAAGACTATAGAAAGTGGTTTCAACTCAAAAGGATTTTTCTACAATTTTCTAGAGATTTTAGAAGTTGAAAACCCATTAAAACACTAAAAGAAAAAGTAAAGTAAACCATAAGGTAAAAGAAGAAACTTGCAAAAATATTGACATAAGAGTATTATCATTGATACAAGGATCAACTTTTGTGAAGAACTTCAGTTGAAAAGATGAATAAAAATGCAAGCTTTATGAGTATGAAGTTTGAAGAGAAAGGAAGAAAATGAAGAAATAGTGTTTTTTGGAGAAGAAAAAGTGAGTTGAAGAAAATGAAAGTGTGATATATAGGGAGGGAGAGAGCCACGGTTTTGAGGGAGAGAAATGAGTGCTTGGAGGCCAAGTTTTGAGTTATGTCATGTTTGGTTGGCAAAAGTTGAAAGGAATGGCTTAATTGATTATAAAATAGTAAATTTTGAAAAAAGTAATGATGGTACTTTTATGGATGTGACATAAAGCTTCTACAACCATGCCTCCTTTCCCTACCAAGTCACCTCATCTCTTTTATGTCTCCTAGTCTGCTCCATTTCGTACCCGGTTACAGCTCCGATCGTATATTCCCGACGTGTTCACCCGAATAAAATATTTTAGGTTAAAGTAATGTTTTGGTTCCTATACGTGACATCGATTTTCAATTTGGTCCCTATACGTAAAAAGTTATCAATTTGGTCCCTATACGTGATACTGATTTTCAATTTGGTCCTCACCGCTAATTGGTCCCTATATAAGAGGATCAAATTGCAAATTATTGTCACATGTAGGGACCAAATTGAAAATAATTATCACATGTAGGGACCGATTTCAAATTTTTTTTGTTGAATTGGTCCCTACATGTGACAATAATTTGCAATTTGGTCCTCTTATATAGGGACCAATTAGCGGTGGGGACCAAATTGAAAATTAGTGCCACGTATAGGGACCAAATTGATAACTTTTTACGTATAGGGACCAAATTGAAAATCGATGTCACGTATAGGGACCAAAACATTACTTTAACCAATATTTTATTTTATTTTATTTTATTTTTGAACGAAAATTTTCAAAATAACCAAAGTTGAAAGAAACATGATAAAAACACTAACAGTCTCGTTCACGGGTCAAAATTAGGTTTTTTACTCAGTAAACTTGTACTGGCAGTGAAAACGTAGACCGACTTTCGTCTGAATTTTCAACCGAAAATTTTACTGTGACTTCATATGATAAGGTGGATTAGGAGTATGATTTTATTTTATTAAAACAAAATATTTTCTACTTTCATATTAAAATATAATTACTTATATTTTAATTGATTAAAGGGTATAATGAAAATCAGGCTGTTACAATAAGCATCGAGGCCACTTTGGTCAATAAGCACCAAAGCTATCAACGTGCGGTAATCCAATGGATACCGACTTAACCATCTCATCATCTCTAATTATCTTTGATAACCAATAACCAAGTTGTCTAATCTTTATCTTTGATTTGCTATATCAACTTATCATCATTGGGGAAGGTTGGGGTTAGAAACCCCTTTAAGTCCTTTAATTCCATCTCCGACTGTTAGGGGAGCACGGGCGTGCTTATCCTCTGCACGACCGTGCTGGTCATATAAGTCAAGCACGGTCGTGCTTCCATTCATGCACGGGCGTGCTCGGCAGCACAGTCGTGCTTCCTCTGCTGCACGGTCGTGCTTAATGCGCGGCCATTTTCCACAATTCAAACGTGGAGCACGGGCGTGCTCCCTGTTCCGCATGACCGTGCTTAATGCACAGTAGTACTGTTCTGGGCAGAAACTGATACAGAGTTCTTAGCCAATTTTTAGGGTTTTTAATCCATTAATCCTAGGTCATCTTAACAGCATATTTTAGAATCGAAAACTCATCATCAACATCAACCAATCAACATCGTATATACAACAATAGTCATCATATCATCACATTCATAAGGTAACCATCATAAACATCAAGGACATATATGAACATGAGTATGAAGCATACAACATAAACATCAACATAGCTAGAGCATATTATCACATAAACATATGAAGTATATAAACATCATATAGGCATACAAACTGACAATACCGAGGCTATGGGAACCCCTTTACCTTACGCTACCCCTAGTGCCTAATGTAAACACTACCCTTCTCCCCATACCTAGATTGAAGGTAGCTCTAACAACAACCAAACAGCAAATTGGTCCCTTCCCTTCGAGCGGCTCAAAATGAATCCAAGCCTTGGAATTACACACAAACTATCAGTTTCCAATTCTAAACAAGAAAAGGAAACACGAAAGGGAAAGACTTTACCTCTATATATCAAGCACAGATGAAACAGGGCTTCTCAAAGGTCTCCAATACTCAAGAAACCGAATGAGTTCAAAGGAAATAGGGAACAAAATAGTTTTAGCGGCAATAGGGTTAGCAGCCAACACAGATAGGGTTAAAAACACAACCATCGGTTTCTGTGCCAAAATATATAGACTGTACACGAAGCAAGGTCGTGCTCCTCCTGAGCACGGTCGTGCTGGACTTAGCGTCAGTGAGACGCGGTCCGCACATTGAGCACGGGCGTGCTGGCTAATGAGCATGGTGGTGCTCATCTACCAGAAAGGGACTTTTAAGCTAAAATCCCACCTACCCCTTAGCCAACAACTTAACTTAACAAAACCAACTTAAACATCCAAACAAGCTTTAAAGAAAACCACTAATGAAAAACAGGATGTTACATAGTCATACAACATAAACTTCTCAGAAATAACAAGTTAATTTACCAATGGGTTTCATACCCGAACAGTCATTGTCCTTTGTAAAAAGATTCATGACACTTCACAGTTCAACATCTAATCTTTATACCTAATTTCCGGAGATTCCAAACCTCTTTTCATTTTGAGTATAATAGGCTCTTGCATGGCACATTGTCAACGAAAGAAACAATGGTCAACACAATACATAGCACACTGTCCAACTGCTTGGTATAATGGTCAACACGGATAAATGGAACATTTTGTCCATAAAAACACATTGCCTATTAGGGTACAATGATCAAATTTACATGAGGCATTGTCCGCCAAGGTACAATGATCACCGCGATAAATGTAACATTTGTCTATTAAAAACACATTGTCCATTAGGGTACAATGATAAATACCGGCACGTCTGCCAAGTAATGCATATAAAATATTTTGTTCTGTGAAATACAAGTTCGAAACCAAAACCTCCGTAACTTATTCAAGTTATCGGAAATAACACCGTTGAGTAACACTCATTTACATAAAATCCTTTCTGTTTGAAATTCATTTATAAATCATCAAATCACAGAGAAATTCATTTTCCTCTAAAACTCTTTTTCCGTAAAACTTTAATTCTTGCGAAATAAGTGATCTAAAACTAAATCCATGTGTGAATGATTACTGCTGCTTTTAAGAATGCTTCCCGTAAATATTTTCGAACTTAGCCGTCGTTTAGCATTTTTAAAACGTTTAAGTCGAAATTTGACTTTTCCCCTTAGAATAATTTTCTAAGATAGAAATTAAGTTATTTTCGAAGATTATTTTCTCAAAATAACTTTTTATAATATTTTGGAATTTCACACGTAAAAATTAGCAGTGCTAAAATAATTTCACGGTTACGACCTCACTGTGACTCAAAGATCACTCCTACACTGTTAAATCATTAAAATAATATTATTCCAACTATTTCTCATTTTCATCAAATCAAATATTTAAATGATATTATATCCCAATATTTCTCAATTAAATATTGAATATTCTTCATGAAGCTTTTATCTGATTAATTAAATGAGCACTGACCACTGTCAGACTTCTCAATCAACAATCCACATCATCAAATATTTCACATCAATTCTATAGCGGATAATACAGTTCATATCATGTATTAAAACATATTATAACGCATAACTGCAGATAATCAAAAACAGATAAAATAACAACTTAGCACAGAATTAAACAACCACCACGAATCTCAACCAAATATTATCAATCTTACACTAAATCACACATATAATTATTAGGAAAAATCCCTCAGGTAAGCTCCCCTTACATTTTGAAGTTACAGTTTTCCTCAGTAAATTTCTTCTCGAAATCCTGATTCCTCCATGAAACTCACAACGACAAACAATACTTGTCCTTCACAACAAATTAAATCCAAATCAACAAATGAAACAACAAAATCTGTCTAATTCCTATGTTGAAGTTTCGGCCATGAGTTATTAATATGGCTAAAGATTTCAACAATTCACAAGCTCTTGGATTAGTGATCCTTAAGCATTAGAAAGACTAGTTCAATGATCATAACTTAAAAATCGAAACAAAATCATCTAACTCAATCATGAGCTAGTTTCGGCATTTACTAGAAAAATAGGCTAGGGATTTTATTTTGTTTCAATCTCTTGGATTCAATACACATAGGTAATAGAAAGATAAAATCAAGTATCACTTTCTACAAATTGAAACAAAATTTCCTCCACCCTAAAAATTAGGGTTTCGGCCATAACAATAAGAATAGGAAGAAAATTTTATTTTGATTCATGCTCTTGAATGATGAACATAGAGATCATGATGAGTTCATAGAAATTGGAATCCCATTAAAAGGATTTTGCTATGATTTTCTAGAAATTTTTGAAGATTGGATCTAGAAATTGGAAATTGATGTTCATGGCATTAAAATCATGAAATTAATGAAAAAGAAGACATGATTGATCATGTATAAGAGAGGTTACCTCTTGATGAAGAGTAATGATCAAAACAAGCTTAGTTGAAAATTTGGCAGCTTTGAGGGTGTGGTGGTGTTATGAGCATATCTCACGATTTACCCATCTAAAAATTACAAACTTTGTCTTGTTAGAAAGGTAATAATGAGAGGCACAACTTTTATGTTTAAGGTTTTGTTTGATTCAGACCATAACAGGGGTGTAAAGGGCCTTCTTTTCACTGTTCTCGTGTGATGCTGAGGATTTTGAGCTGTGTTGGTTATTTGACCATATCTCCCAATATACTTATCCGTTTTTTATGATCTTTAGCTCGTTGGAAAGCATAGATGATGGGTCAGAATTTTGGTACAGTTTCGGATGAGTATGAGCAACAATGAAGTCTTTATGCGTTCTTAGAGAAAATGATGAAGTTGATGAAGAAGGCATAAAATGAGTTGAAATTGGTCTAAATGTGGGTTATGGGAGGTGTAACCGTGGGTTAGGGGGTTATTTTGGTCCAAAATGTTGATGGAACAACTTGTAATAACCATGGAAACTCAAGAGTAAAATGGTCATTTCCATAAATAAATATCTAGACATTAAGAAAATCATCATTACTAATGTGTGGTGGAGAATTTGTAGATGGGTGACTGATTTGTGGCCACAAGAAGAGGAAGAAACCAATTTGAATTTGTCTTGCCTTAACCATGGTTAATATTTAACTAGGTTAGGTTAGGGGCATTTTGGTCTTTTCACCCTTAAACTCATCATTACGTTCATTAATTGCTAGGTGAGTCACCCCCCATGAGTCATCATGGATGACTCATTGTCTTCATCCATCTTGTGTCGGATTTTGTCTTTGCACGTCCGTTCTCGACTCCGTCGATTACCCGATTTAGGTTTTTACGCCCGAATCAAGTATAATAACCTATTTGTTTTGAAAGTTTTCAAAATAACTTATATCATTGGAAATGAGATATAAAATCTATTCATTTCGTTGTCGGGTCAAAATTAGGTTTTCTTATCATTAAAATCTTACTGTTAGTGAAAATGCAGACCGGGTTCCGTCTGAATTTTCAACCAAAAATTTAACCGTATACTTATAAAAATAAGGATAATATGGATAGGACTTTGGTTTTCCCAAAATCATTTTATAAGTTTCAGATAAAAATATAAACATTTATTTATATTTATACCAATCTTAGAAAGCAGAAAAATTGGGGTGTTACAGTATACATCGCTTCTGACTATTTTTATAAAAAAATTTAAACATATAAGAATTTTCTAAAATTAGGTATTAAGAATTATCTACCAATAATAATAAAAAATGATTTATTTCAATAGTGGATGGTAAAGTATAACAGTTTTTAGTTACTAATTATTATTGCCCATTATAAATAGTTGGTTATATATTTGGTTAATCTTCAACTTTAAATATAATTTGTGGGAGAACTAAAAATTAATTATGGGTGAGGGAGGTTAATAATTTAAATAATTTTTGTATAATAATATTTCAACCAAACTAAAGTGATAGTTCTTGGTACAAACAAAAAAAGTAA
Source organism: Sophora flavescens (assembly GCA_030762895.1). Taxonomy (NCBI): domain Eukaryota; kingdom Viridiplantae; phylum Streptophyta; class Magnoliopsida; order Fabales; family Fabaceae; genus Sophora; species Sophora flavescens. Next base: position 142,575,309 of record CM061066.1, on the reverse strand, counting down.
ACTAAAGCGAGAGTTCCTAGATAATGCTCTCTTCATTAAGTTAAATATTCTTTGTAGTCTTATTTCTTTTTCATAATATAAAATTCACTAAAACTTAATATGTGTAACACTCCTGTTGGCTGCCTTTCCTCTTATTTTAGCCTAAAACATTTGGAGATTAAGTCTACATGAAATTCTATTAAAACTATTGACACATATATATCCTATAAGTAATATCCTTTAATTCTCACATATTCAAGAGGACATGTATTTATGGGGAGGGGGGTTGCATTAGAAGGTTTAAAAAAAAGAAATAGATGACAGAGAAAGAAACAAAAAGAAAAAGATAAAACATGACTCAATAGTTAAACCTACTTAATAGTCCAAAATGAAGGCTAGCGAGATTTAAAATTTGAATGCATAAAGAAAGATTTTAAAATGAGGTGTGCATACTATAGTAGATGTTGCAATATTATTGTTTTTGTAGTCTGTTACAGATTTACGGTTGAATTTGTCTACGGTTGCTCATAATAGCAGTAAATGTGATATAACCAAAACTATTACCGTAATCACAATTTAAAACATCGACATATATAGTCTATTAGTCATTAATTAGTATTGGGATAGAAAATCCCGTAGTGCTAAGGAAACAAGCTTAATTAATTTCTTTATGAACATAACTTATTCTAGCCTATGTATAAGCTAAAATGTGAGCTTCGAAAGGGAAAGAAATTGTTATTATATATAGCTATATAAAAGTGGTAAAGAGTCAATAAATTATGGTGTGTTTTTTTCATACCATTTTTCTAAAAAAAAGGCGAAGAGATTGTGGTTTTACATTAACGAAGTATCATGGAAGAACAAGCTAAGTATAGAGGCTCCAAGCCGGGCTTCTCTATTGACAGCTTGCCTCATTGCATTGCACAATGGTCTGAAGGTTAAGGCAAGTTTTAACATAGAAGGTTAGAGAAAGTTGTGCATTCGTGAAAGAACAGGCTATTGGATAGAAAGAATGTTTAGTGAACACCAGAATTCCTTTCTCATCAACAACTTGAAGATTTGCAAAGTCAATCTTCACATGATAGTCAAGGTCTAGCGATAACAACCTACTTTCAACCAGAATTTAGCCTTCTTAACCTCCGATTCAGTTTTGGACTCATCTTTATATGTTTTAGATGTGACATCTGTCAGAGGATAGCCTCTGCAGATGTAATATTTTCTTGGTGCTCCATTGATAATCAAGACAAGACAGATAGTGTTTAATAGACATGTTAGAACATGGCTAAAGAGAACATATGAGTTCTGTTTTATAACTTAAGTTGGCTTTGAAAATATGATAAAGGAATTGATTCAAAAGTTCCGTACCTAAAAGAAATTTCAACAATTGCTGCACTGACATGTTGATTTATGTGTTTGAAGGACACTTTAAGCAACAAAGATAATTTTCATGTAGATGATCAAATGTTGTGTCAATAGTTGCTACAGATAGTGAAACATTTGTGCAGTTATTAAAGGAAGTAAGGAAGAAAATGCTGCTCAAAACATCAATTTTTGAGTTTTAAGAAAGCAACAACACAATAATTATGTCTAATGGTTGAATTTTGGTAAAGGCAAAAAATAACGAGCAGTAAGAAGAATAAAATTTTGATCTAAAGGCCGAGTTCGAGCCATTAAAATTTTTTAATGAAGCCGAGTACAATGCCGAAAATAAAAACAAGGTACGAGTCGAGTACTAGAAAGTACTACGACTTAGATACAGAGCTGAAATTGAAAATAAGGCCCGCCCGGCTGGCCAGTAGTTCCCCCAATTAGAACAGGGGCGAGACCAGTTGTCCAGTAGTCCCCCCAGTCGAACGCCACAACTTTCCCTCGAGGGGGAAAGTAATTACTTCCCCCTGAGAAAGCTGGACGATGAGGTGCTCGGCCTGCTCCGGGAGTAGACGGCCTCTACCCCTTTCTCCACTCCCGAAGACTGCTATTCTCCCAGTTAACATCCTTTTTGAAGGATTAAATCATAATAGGAATTCTGGATCCCATCTCCCACTTACATCCTTTTTGACATCTTGAGAGCGTGAAAAAGAATGTTAACTGGGAGAGAGGAGCGTAAACCCCTAACACTACTATAGAACTACTCGGGTCGAAGGAGGACGAATTAGGCTGGTGGAAAAGAATGAAGAATGAATAAGTGAAGCAGTGAAACAACCCTATTTATAAGGGGGGAGAGGCGTTGGAAAGGAAAAAATATGCGCTGGGAAAAGGTTTGTTGAAAAAACAAATCTCGAAACTCAGCAAAAAGCAGTAATTGCATGAACCCACTGCGGTTTCCAAAGCACATAATGTGTGACCACATATGCAAAGCGTGAATCATGTATTTCACGTGTGACAGCAACTATCCGTTTTTGATACGGATGGCAGAATATCTCGGTCTTAGCCGAGGTCTTGTTTAAACAAGCCGAACACAACATCGGAATATAAAAATATTTCGAAAAATATCTCGGCCAAACAAAAGCTACAAGAGGAACAAGAAGTCATCAAAATGGTGGAAGAATTCTCATTAAATCAACCGAGGTTACAAGGGCAAAAGCCCATTACAAGGGATGAAGAAAACAAAAAACAGAGAATACAGTTACTCGTCCCTATGACTCTCTTCGGCCTCAATGTGATCCTCGGGAGAATCTTCCGCCCCTTCCACCTCCTCTTCCTCTTCGGGAATAATGGGAACAAGTTCCCCGTTCAGCACCTCTTTAGTCACATCGACACCCGAAATATCAACCCCCGGAGCGAGAATTTCAACTTGAGCAATGGCCTTTTCAAAGCCTTTCCGATGCTCGACAACAATGCAGTCAGTGGCCTCTTTTAGATCTTCCTGGATCTCCATCCTGGCCTTAGTCTCCGCCTCCAGGGCAGCTTTAAGTTGCTCGATTTCAGCTTGAGCCTTATTGAGCTCTTCTTCAGCGCGAGCTCTGCCCTCTTCAGCCCGAGCTTTATTCTCCTCAGCAAATTTTGCTTGGGAGTTAAGCTCGGAGTTCTGTCCGTTCAGCTCGGTAATGGTAGTACTCAGGAGATTATTGGCTTTGGCCAGCTCATCACGCTCCGCGGAGGTCCGGGCAAAATCCCCCTTCAGCTTCTCAATAGAAGAAAGTTTAGCTTCCAGATGCCGGGATTTCCTCTCCGTCTCCACCAAATCTCGGCTGCAAAAGCGAGCTAGAGCGGCAGCTCGGATGCAGTAGGCCGAGAGGGCCTCCATGCTAGACTGAGCCCCTTGTTGCCTGATTAATCGGAGATCAGCGGGCTTTAGGAAGTTCGAGTCAAAAGAAGGAAAGGGGTTGAAGTCTTCGCCCCAGAGAGACGAGGTCCCTGCTTTTAGAGAAGTGTTATACCACTTCACCTCGGTAGAAGGAGGAAGTTGTTCTTCTCGCCCCGTAGTTCCCGTCTCGTGAGTAGGGTGTGGGGGACTTGAGCGAGGAGGGGAAGAATCTTCGGCGTCAACCACTACCTCTACCCTCTTTCTTTTGTGAGGGGCGGATGATGAAGCCCCCTTGGCAGAGGCCTTAGCAGTGGCCAGAGGAAGTCTTTTCTTCTTCTTCTCGGTCGTGGAGGGACCCTGACCCTCTTTTGCAACAGATTTTAAAAGCTTGGAGAAGTCGAATTTCCCCATAATGATTGCCAAAATGAAAAATTGTTAGTACAAGAACACATACATAAAATAGCTGAAAACTAAAAAGCCGAACACTTACTTTTAAGGTCGGCTCTCGGAGTGGATGAGTAGGGGAGTTTCAGAAGACGTCCACAATGGAGAGGCCGAGGAAGTTTTTCTAATATATCTATATCCCGTCTATCCTCGGCAGGAAGGGATTGGTATTCGAAACCAATGAATTTGGCAGGGGAGGATTGCCAGTATAAAGGAAACCTGGCGCATCCATTCTCATCAAAAAAACGGGAGGAGTGAGAGCCCGAGGGGCGAACTCGAAAGAAGCCGACTTTGAAGTCCTTATACGATGATGTGTATAGACTACGCAGTCCTCTCCGGTTCAGCCCATTAAGGGAAATCCATCCCGTTTTCTTACCAAACCTTGTTTGGTAAAAGTACAAAAATTTGGGAGTAGTCGGCTCCATCCCGATGTATTTACACAGAATTTGAAAGGCTTTCATAAAAGCCCAACTGTTGGGATGAAGCTGAGTAGGTGCGACATTCATGGTTCTCAGAACGTCGCACTCAAACTCGGTGAAAGGAAGGGACACACGCAGCTGTGCAAACAGTGTTTTGTACATGTAGGTAAAAGGGGGCTCAAAAGGATGAGCCCTGAAGAAGACATACTCGGTACCCGAGCATGGGGAGCAAATAAACTCGGATTCGTCTCCGGACGCCGAGATATTAATCTGGGACCGAAGACGAGCAATGGAGTCTGAAGTCTGAAAGTCAGAGAAATAAGTCCCAACTTCGCCTTTAACCCAGGTATACCCAGGAAGGGTAATATTGGGAACAGGGTCTTTTGGAACCCTTAGGCGTTGTTTGCGAGTGACGGGTTTGGAAACTTGGGGGGAGGGAGAGCCAGACCCAGAAGAGCCAGACCCAGAAGAGTCGGACCCAGAAGAACCAGACTCAGTGGAAGACGACCTGGAGGAGGACGGTTCCGCCTGTCCAATGTTCAGTTCCTGGGAAGGAACAGAAGAAGTGGAAGGAGAGCCCCCAATTGGGGGAAATCTCGTGCTCAACCAGAGGCGAGGTGTTCGAATCAGAAGACTCGGACGAACTCATATCTGGAAACAGAAAATAAACTTAGAAGCACGAAAGGGGGAAGAAGACTGGGCGTACCTGAAGAGTGACAGACAGGAGAGTGATGGCAGAAACTTGAAAGACAGAGATGAAGGGCGAAGGAAGATAGGCAAGGTGGAGGTGAATTGGAGTTAGAAGAGATATTTATAGCTGCGGCAGTTGATGATGCGATCAACGACCCACGTTTCATGAAGCCTAAAGGCGCGACTTTTAATTTTCCCCTCATTAAATGGGCGCAGAGCTCTAGGGTTACTCACCTGTAGCGTGCCGCAGAAGGATTAGGGGGAATGATTGCCTTCTCTGACAGGAGGAAAGGTTCGGTTGAAATGACAGCTGGGAATACGGAAGTCTACGTGGCCGAAGAATAAGCTCGGTTTAATACTTGTCTGCTCTTTCGCTTATTTAAGCTCGGAGCTCGGGGGGCTTGTGTACTGGTCGAAGATATAAGACCGAGGATTGTCAAAACGACCGAGCTCATTCTTGTAAGTGGGCTGTGACTCGAACTCCCATAAAGCCGAAGACCTCTTAATACACTTGACACCCGAGGATAACTACTCGGGCCTATTCCACAGCAGGCCACGGATGAAGATATCTCGGCCCCGAGCTATTCAGTGACAACTGACTGGGCCGAATATCTCGCTGGTCCAAATATCTCTCTGTATAACTCGGAGTCTTATCCTTATCATTGTCTAACGGCAATAACAATCCGGTCCTAACAAATAGGATCTCAATAACAGTCCTACCCAAACTATTACACTAAAACATCTCTATAAATAGGGGTCCAACCCCCTCACTTAGAACTATGTTTGCTTTGATTCCCATTTGGATACGTAGGAGCAGAATTCCGATTCTGTCAAGCTAATTCCAAAACACTCCCACAAGACCTTCTCCGGACGAGTATCTCCCACCTGAGATATTTGGACGGAACAAATTCACTAAAACTTAATATGTGTAATACTCTTGTTGGCTGCCTTTCCTCTTATTTTAGCCTAAAACATTTGGAGATTAAGTCTACATGAAATTCTATTAAAACTATTGACACATATATATCCTGTAAGTAATATCCTTTAATTCTCACATATTCAAGAGGACATGTATTTATGGGGAGGGGGGTTGCATTAGAAGGTTTAAAAAAAAGAAATAGATGACAGAGAAAGAAACAAAAAGAAAAAATGAAACATGACTCAATAGCAGATGCTGCAATATTATTGTTTTTGTAGTCTTCACAATTACGTTACAGATTTACGGTTGAATTTTTTTGCAGTTGCTCATAATAGTAGTAAATGTGATATAACCAAAACTATTCCCAAAATAGCAATTTAAAACATCGACATATATAGTCTATAAGTCATTAATTAGTATTGGGATTGAAAATCCCGTAGTGCTAAGGAAACAAGCTTAACTAATTTCTTTATGAACATAACTGATTCTAGCTTATGTATAAGCTAAAATGTGAGCTTCGAAAGGGAAAGAAATTGTTATTATATATAGCTATATAAAAGTGGTAGAGAGTCAACAAATTATGGTGTGTTTTTTTCATACCATTTTTCTAAAAAACAAAAAGGCGAAGAGATTGTGGTTTTACATTAACGAAGTATCATGGAAGAACAAGCGAAGTATAGAGGCTCCAAGCCGGGCTTCTCTATTGACAGCTTGCCTCATTGCATTGCGCACAATGGTCTGAAGGTTAAGGCAAGTTTTAACATAGAAGGTTAGATAAAGTTGTGCATTGGTGAAAGAACAGTCTATAGGATAGAAAGAATGTTTCGTGAACACCAGAATTCCTTACTCATCAACAACTTGAAGATTTGCAAAGTCAATCTTCACATGATAGTCAATGTCTAGCGACAACAACCTACTTTCAAGCAGAATTTAGCCTTCTTAACCTCCGATTCAGTTTTGGACTCATCTTTATATGTTTTAGATGTGACATCTGTCAGAGGATAGCCTCTGCAGATGTAATATTTTCTTGGTGCTCCATTGATAATCAAGACAAGACAGATAGTGTTTAATAGACATGTTAGAACATGGCTAAAGAGAACATATGAGTTCTGTTTTATAACTTAAGTTGGCTTTGAAAATATTAAAGATAAAGGAATTGATTCAAAAGTTCCGTACCTAAAAGAAATTTCAACAATTGCTGCACTGACATGTTGATTTATGTGTTTGAAGGACACTTTAAGCAACAAAGATAATTTTCATGTAGATGATCAAATGTTGTGTCAATAGTTGCTACAGATAGTGAAACATTTGTGCGGTTATTAAAGGAAGTAAGGAAGAAAATGCTACTCAAAACATCAATTTTTGAGTTTTAAGAAAGCAACAACACAATAATTATGTCTAATGGTTGAATTTTGGTAAAGGCAAAAAATAACGAGTACTTCCTCCAGGGAATCAAAATCATAAACTACATATTGAAAAATAAAGATAACAACTCAAAGACACATTCTACATGTCATTATAACACTCTACGGACATCTCGAGGCGTTTCTTGTTACAGACCTCCATGTTAATGTAGCCTGTGGCTCTTTCCCAGAAGTCATGGACAGTTCGTGGTGGTTGGGTCCGGAGTGAAACCCAGAAAGGCCCGGGTTGTAGACCATCTTTTATCAGGGACATGAGAAGTTTGGGGCTGAGATCATTGAGTTGTATAGCCTCTTGATTGAACCTATAAAGGTAATCTTTCAACGATTTATCAGGTCGTTGCTCCAAGTTAATGAGGCAGCTATTTTGCATCGTTTGTCGGTAAGTTTTGCTAAATGCAAAGTGGGTCAAGAATTCGATGGTAAACTGAGAGAAATTGTTGATGGAGTTTGGCGGGAGGGTAGAAAACCAACGAAGGGCAAACTTGGTGAGGCTGCAGGGGAAGGCTCTGCACATGATGGGGTCAGTGACTGCGGCTCCATAAAGCAACATGTGTGTATTGAACATTGCGAGATGATCATCAGGGTCTGAGTCGCCATCGTATAGTTGGATTCTTGGTAGCTCGAAACCTTCCGGCAATGGAGCAGACATTATAGAGTCCGAGAATGGATGATGAGGCCTTGTCTCTTGGTTGCCTGCCATTCTGTCACTCGCCTCTGGTTTGAAGGAACTCTCCAGATTAGGTACTTGAGGATGGAGTTTGTGTGTGTCGCTTTGGGTTGGGTTGGGCTGATTTTAAGGTGTTTTCTGTTAAAGGGATATAATTGTCTTCTTATCAAATTTAAATTTAAATTATTTCCTAATATTAAGATATCAAATTCAATTTCAAACTAATTAGGAATGCTCCTACTCATCTGTCCAAAAAAAAGGGATGCTCCTATTCTTTTGGAAATTTACTTTTGAGAGATGCGCTAGGAACTGTTCCTACGGCTTTTTCTGTTTGTTTTGTCTTTTATTTCATCTATCACAAAAAAAAAATCAAACTAATTATTTCTTAATTATTATATATCAAATTCAAATTAAATTATAAGATATTTACATTTAATGGAAGAAATTTAAGTATTGATTAAATAAATTAACAAAAATATCTTTTTGAATAATTAATCAATCTGAAACACAAGTTGTAATGTTGTCTCCTTAATTATAATATACTAGTGTGTAGTGATCCGTACCATGCACGGAGTATACATCGTTTCTGAATATTTTTATAATTTTTTTTTAAACATATAAGAGTTTTCTAAAATTATGTATTATGAATTATCTACCAATAATAATAAAAAATGATTTATTTCAATCGTGGACGATAAAGTATAATACTTTTTAGTTATATAGTTGGTTATATATTTGGTTAATCATCAACTTTAAATATAATTTGTAGGAGAAATAAAAGTTAATTATGGGCGAGGTAGGATAATAATTTAGATAATTGTTGTATAATAATATTTCAACCAAACTAAAGTGATAGTTCTTGGGTACAAACAAAAAAGAGTAAACTAAAGTGAGAGTTCCTAGATAATGCTCTCTTCATTAAGTTAAATATTCATTGTAGTCTTATTTCTTTTTCATAATATAGAATTCCCTAAAACTTTATATGTGTAACACTCTTTGTTCCTGTCGAGATCCGACTTGCCGGAATCTCGCCGTAGAACGTCTAACCAAGAGTGAACACTGAGGTTGTTTTAGATTATGGCTTGACAGAATATTGTATTCCGGTCCTACGTATCCCGATGGGAATCAAAGCCAGACGTATTTCTAGGTTCAACCATTGGCCGTACGGTGATCTCAATCCCTTAATCTTATATCTGATGAATACCAGCGAGCAAGGACTCTTCAATAGTCTCTTGGTCAAGCTGGTTCCTCTAATACGGTTAATGGAGATTCACCTAGCTCGGTTAAAAGTGAGTCTCTCTTTTGGGTTTTCCTCCTTTTATAATAGGATCCCCATATCTTTAAGAGATATGGATTTATCTCCTTTTTTCTCTTAAATCTTCTTTGAGATATGCTTTCCTTAATTTGAAGGATTTTATCTCTTCTAATCGGATAAGGTTATTTGAGATAATATCAGGATTATTAAAGATAATATCAATATCTTATCCTTCCCACCTTTATTGGGTCGGGTATCCAATCTCGATGGCCGGGTTTTAATCCTCGACAGTACACAAGTCCCCCCAAGCTTTGAGCTAGTAGAAGCGTAAAAGTTTTCGTGACAGTAGCCGAGCTTGGCCTTTAAAAACCTTATTTGGAGAATCTAAGGTTCATGGTGTAGGTTCTCTTCCCCTTTTTACCATAGTCGTAATGACCGATCTTGTACCTCGGCCAATCGTTCAACCTCGGTGACCGAGCTTAGAAACTTGGTCTCTTTAGCCTTTCAAGTTGGCGAGGTAAGTGGCCGAGCTTTACATTTCGGTCTATATATGTATATATATATATATATATATATATATATATATATATATATATATATATCCTTTACTTCGGTGAACACCTCGAGTGACCGAGCTTCACGCTTCGAGTTGGCGAGCTTTACACATCGGCCCATATACAAGCCCCCCCAAGCTTTGAGCTTTTTTGAATGCGTGGAAGCTTCTTTGAAGTACCCGAGTCTAGACGAGACGGAGGTAGTCGTCTTAGTTTTGCACTATGACCAAAGTTTCTCGGTTCCCGAGATGAAAAGAGACGTTGCCTTTGTCATTAAGGCAAGGTTTACTTGTGACACATGGCCTTTATGACCTCATTTTCGAGACCAACTCGTCGGCTGCTTGCTCAAGTCTTTAACTGTTGCAGTACGTTTTGCGATGTACTCGACACGTGTTGCTCTGCTATTGGTGTGTTGAATTTGCGCAGCTCTGAAAAGACGTTTCTCTTCCTTCGCACGGCATCTTTCATTATTACTTTTTGGAAAGTGAACGTTAAACTTTGAAGCGACAAAGTTTCTGGTATAAATTGGTTCAAATTTGATAAAGAGTTCACTTGCATCCTCTCCGTTAAAACCATTCTTCTTCTAGCTCTTCCTCTCCAAGCTTTCTGCATTCTCTTTTTCCTTCCAGGTACGTCCTTCCCATTTCTTCCATTTTCTATTTGGCTCTGTTGCTTCTTTATTTGGTCAAGGAGCCTTCCTTTGAGGTATCTCAGAATGCCTCTAGTGAGGTTCAAATCATAGAACCTGAAATAGATCCTATCGAGGAATCTCCCTATTCTTCGCCTCCTCTTCTTCTTCATCTCCTAATGAGAGTAGCTCTGCTACTCCTGCAGCTATTATTGCCCCTAAGCGCCGCAAGCGCGCCGCTAGGGTTCCTAAAGATCCCATTCCAGACACTACCATTCCTGGGTATTCCTGGGTTAGACCTGAAGTAGGGGTGTTCTTTTCTAACTTTAGGAGTCGTGAATCCCTTAGCAGTGTTATGAACGAAATTTGTCAGGTCCCTACTTCTGTTCGTTGTTTGCCTTGCTCATATGAGGGGCATGTCTTCCTGAGAGCTCTCCCCATCGACCGACACTTTACTTATGTCTACAAATTTTTTTTTTGAACATATCAGTGTCACCCTTCCTTTTACCCAATTTGAGTGCGACATTCTGAAAATCATGAACGTCGCCCCCACTCAGTTGCATCCCAACAGTTAGGCCTTCTTGAAGGCTTTCCAGATCCTATGTAGTCAAACAGGGATGACGGCTACCGCTCCCAAGCTCCTTTATTTTTATAAAGTTCGGTTCGGGGACCGAATTGGACGGATTTCTCTCAGTGGGGTTGAGGGTAGAGGTATCATCGGCCTCTATAAGAGTTCTTGTAAGTCGTACTTTTTCAAGGTCCGACCTTCCGAAGGCTATGAGATCATATTTTTTAATTCTGAAGGGGAGTCGAGGTTTCCCTATTATTGGCAGCCCCATCTTTCCGAATTTTCCATTTATGACCTGGGTTCTATGATCGATGATGAACGAGCCGATGTGGAGATTTTGAAACTCTATCCTCGGTCATTGCCTTGTGGAGGCTTTTAAAATTACCCACCTCTTCCACTGGGCGCGCCGACTTTGATCGTAAGTGTTTCTTCTTTAGATACTGTTGATGCACTTAAAAATTCTGCCTTTTAACTCGGGTGATTTCTTTTTCAGTGATCATGGGAAAGTTTAATTATAAAGCGTTGCTAAAGAAGTCGGCGCATCAAGAGGCTGCTGGTGCTTCAGCTCCGACTCCAGACAAGAAGGGAAAGAAGAAGACTGCTGCAGCTGCTGATCTCGGCACCCATCCTTCCAAGCGGGCTAGGGCTGATATTCAAATTGAGATTCCGAGGCGGAGTACTTCTCCTTTTCCTATATGGTTAATTTGTGTAGAAAATTATTGTAAGCTTCAGGATGACCCATTAACCATATAATGAACTGAATTAACCAAATATTTGCACGGGATTAACCAAATATTTACATAGTTGTGAAAAACGATTGTATGCTTCAAGATGACCCATTAACCATATAATGAACTGAATTAACCATATACTTGCACTGGATTAATCAAATATTTGCAAGTAATTAACAAAAATGTTAGTACTAAAAAAACTTAATATTTAAAAAACACAAATTTTAAAAAACAAAAATAAAAAATAGAAACACTGTTCAACTATACGGGTTGTCCCATATAGTTGTCAAATGTGGTTGTTAGAAAAACATTTCTCTATTTCAAATTACTAGCGGGCCCCCACAATACCTTGATTGAATCCAATGAATCCAACCTTCTCGTTGCTAGACCTTTTGTTTTGTCATACTTTTATTCCAAATTAAATTGTAATCATCCAATTCCTTCACATGGTTTTAAGTCCTGGTTCAATTTGAAACCAATCTTCTTGTTAACAGTAAATTGCCAAAGCCAACTTTCTTTCTATCATCTTCAATTCATCCTCATGTGGGCCCCATGTCACCTTGGATTTAGTTCAAGATATATCTCATTGCATATGGTGATTGATATTCTTTAATGGCTTCAAATCTTCTAAATTAATTGCCAATCAATATCTCCTTTATTGTTGTGATAGGCAATTATTATCCAAATCCAATTAGATTTGGATCCAATCTTTTATCAATGCCCATTGAATTATCTTTTAATCATAATAATCCAAATCCAATTTGATTCGGACAACAAAACCATCATGTGGGCTCCTGCATAATTTTAGTTCACTTGACTTTGGCTGCAAGCAGATTTGAATATTCGCAGGGCGAGACAGAACGCTCTCAAATTTCTTGTGTTTGGATCGCGAGGCGAATCCTTGCTCGCAGGGCGAGCCTGAAAGATCCCAATTCCTTGCTCAGCATCAGCTCTGGCTCACGGGGAGAGCACTGTCTCACGGGGCGAGACCTTGAAATTCTTCTTCTAGTTTGTTTTCTTCTATTTTCCAAGTTCCCTTGAGCTTCACTTTTAACCTGAAAATATAAAATAGCATTAAATGCTTTATTTGACTCAAAATTAACTAAAATATCCTAAAAACTACTTGAGAGACTCAAAATATTGCTCGAGGATAATTAAAGCCAAATTTGGACGAAAACGATATTAAACTCGAATATCTAGCACAAAAACCATGGCCTTACTAGTTATAAAACTAGATAAGGTAGAGGCTTATCACACAGCCACCGTCCCAAGCCCCCCAGCCACCGTCTGACCGCCTTGGAGCATCGCTGCTCACCGCCTGGATCGAAAAGGATGTCATATGCGCGTTCTGTTCCAGTCATTCCGACGTTCGTCGCCGCTGCGGTAAGGATCTTCTAGCCGCGCTGCCATGGTGGTTTTCCACCATTGTTAGTTCAGCTGAACCTTATCCTTCCTTAGAACTCACCTCCTTTTATCTTTGTTTCTATTTTCGGTCTTGGTTGGTACAGAGAGCGAACTCTGCCGTCCCTCCGCCCTGTTGCCGCCATTCGGACCACCTTCAACCACCGTTTGAACCATCACAACAGCTGTGTTCTACTTCCCTTTAAATAGGCGACTGATTCTCACCCTTGGTAAGTTCCATTTCATTAAAGCCCCAAATTTCTCAAACCCTAACATTTTAATTTCAGTTCTAAAGTGTGAAATTAACTATGTTTTGTTAGACTCAATGACTGGAAGATTTTGATATATGACAAATACACCTTCAACCACCGTTTGAACCATCACAACGGCTGTGTTCTTCTTCCCTTTAAATAGGCGACTGATTCTCACCCTTGGTAAGTTCAATTTCATTAAAGCCCCAAATTTCTCAAACCCTAACATTTTAATTTCATTTCTAAAGTGTGAAATTAACAATGTTTTGTTAGACTCAATGACTGGAAGATTTTGATATATGACAAATACAACTTAATGTGTATGCAAGTGTTTAGTGTCAAATTGTAAAGACAGGTATCAAGCAATATTCAACAAGTTCAGTGAGCAATCAAAGGAGAATATTCAAGGAAGAACTTGGAGGAATCAAAGAGCAAGGACAAAGATCAAGGAATCTTCAATACAAGAGCTTAAACGAAGAAATTAGTGTTAAGTCGTAGATGATTTGTAATAGATGAAATCTCTTATTCACAAATAGCTCAATTAAGAAAGATGCATGAAGAAAATCATTTTTCATAACCTGCATTAAAAGGAATAAGTTTTGGTTAATGAAAATAATTTTTGGAAATAATAATAGAAGCGCTCCTCCAACACTGGGAATAATAGAAGCGCTCCTCCAACAGTGGTAAAAGCTGGCGTCCAAGAAAGTGGCAGAAGCTCACATCTACTAAAATAATGAAGCTCGCGTCTACTAAAGTGATAGAAGCACACGTCTACTAAAATGACACAAGCGCACGTCTACTAAAGTGAGAAGTGCTCGTCCACTAAAGTGATACAAGCGCTCGTCTTCTAAAGTAATATAAGAGCTTGTCTACTAGTTGGAGCACGTCCAATTACTTTGTGTTAGTACTCCCGTTCTTTCGACGTGGCAAATGGACGCGACTATTTTTTTTTTAAGATGGACGCGACTATTTTTCCAAATGGACTCGTTATTTTATAGACGCGAATTCTATAAGAACTATCAGAATCTTATCTCAAGAACTAGAATCAAGAAAGCAGATTCTCGTTAAATCGGATCCAAACTGTTTTAATTGATCCCAACGACTATAACTTGTTTTCTATATAAAGAGGGATCAAAGGAATACTTTAAGAAGAATCATAACGAATAACAAAAGAATTATAAAGATACACATATCATTCATCATCTTCATTGAGCTTACTATGAAAAGAGTGTTTCAATACTCATAAGTGCTTCAATTTGTTTATCTGACTATTGAGAGTTAGGAATAAACTTTTGTTTTACTTTTGATTGTAAAGAGAGAGGGAGTCTCTCTGAGTGATTAGGGTGAGGTATCCCTAAGGAAGAACATTGAGGCTCTTAACAAGAGTGTGGTATCTCGAGGTGAAGGAGTGCTCTGTGGTGTAAAGGTTTTTCAAGCTACCTAGCAAAGCTTGTGTGTTAGTGTGTGAAATCCCACAGGTGGAGTGGGGACTGGATGTAGGTCAAAGTGGTGGTGACTGAACCAGGATAAATCTGGTTGTGTAGTATCTCTAAACTCAGACTCTTTAATTTCTGTTTATGATCAAGAACCTGTGATTTTGATGTTTAAAGTTCAAATATAATTTATGTTCTTGATCTGTATAAACTGTATTTTGTTATTACTGAGTTATTGAACCTGAACCTATTCGTTATTAATCTTTCTTATCCTCATCACCTTCTATTCAAGATTTTGTAAAAACCCTTCATCGATTTTATAAAAGATCCTGAGAACACAAATCCGCAACTCTGATTTATAAAGCTTTGTGAAAAAGTTTTAAGAGGGAAATATTTTCTTTGAAAACTCAATTCACCACCACCCCCCCGCCTCTCCGCCCCTCTTGAGTCGTTGAAGCCAAAACAACAATTGGCATCAAAGCAAACTCTTAAGTTTGGCTTAACAGCTATCAGAGCATGGCTTACAATGACTGTTTAAATGAAGGGGCTTCTCTTGCATGCCCGCTTGCCTTCAATGGATCTGAGTATATCTATTGGAAGGAAAGAATGGTAATCTATCTTGAGGCGAGAGGTGTTGACATATGAGATGCAGTAGAAAATGGACCATTTGTCCCATCTACTATAGATGCTAATGGTGCTCCAAGAAATAAGCCTAAAACTGAATGGAATGAGGATGATAAGAAAAGAATTCAATATAATGCAATATTATAACATCTGCTTTAAGCCGTGATGAGTTTTTCAAGGTTTCAAATTGCAAATCAGCAAAGGAGATGTGGGATACATTGCAAGTAACACATGAAGTAGCCTCGGATGTCAAAAGAGAAAGAATGAACACCCTCACACATGAGTATGAGCTGTTCAGAATGAATCAAGGAGAACCTATGACTGAAATGCAAAAGAGATTCACACGCATAGTAAATCAATTGGCTGGTCTTGGAAAGACAATCTCAAATGAGGATCAAATTAACAAAGTCATCAGATGCTTGCGCAGGGAATGGCAACATAAAGTCACTGCAATCTCAGAATCCAGAGATCTCTCATCATTGACTGATAAGCCTCTGGCTCATCTAGTTTTATAACTAGTAAGACCATGGTTTTTGTGCTAATTATTCGAGTTTAATCTCGTTTTCACCCAAATTTGGATTTAATTGTCCTCAAGCAACATTTTGAGTCTCTTAAGTAGTTTTAGGATATTTTAGAGTCAAATAAAGCATTTAATGTTATTTTATATTTTCAAGTTAATGAGAAGAGCAAAAAGGGAAGGACAAATGAAGCAGAAGCCATCACACCCAGTGTCACGGCCGTGATGAGCCAACCAGAGAAGTCAGAAAGGATCACGGTCTAGTCGTGAAATCCATCACGGACGTGATGATAAGGACCCTGAAGATCAGAGAGCATCACAGCCTAGCCGTGATGGAGGTCACGGCCATGACAGATCAACACCTATGGACCAGAATTGATCACGACCTGGCCGTGATGACCATCACGGCCGTGATCAACCAGAATTTGAATGCGCGCCCTTGGCAGAACCCGTCACGGCCTGGCCGTGATGGCCATCACGGCCGTGACATGCACTTTTTAGATCCAGACTTCTTTCATCTATAAATAGGGCATCAGACTTTCAATCAAGGGGGATCTGCACTTGGAGGCTGGCGGCTGGGGGTGATTCTAACCCTAAAAAGGGAGGTTTTCCCTGCTCTTGGAATGGAAGAAGATTGGAGATCCTTCATGGAGTCATCTTCATCTCTTCTCTCTTTTTCTTTTGCAGTCTCTTTTATCATGTGTAGTTAATTCCCTTGTTGTTGGGGTTAGATGATTACTTCTCTGAACTTGGTTGTATGTTGATTTGGTTTTAATTCAAGTTCCTATTTCTTTATGAGTATTTAATTCTACGCTTAATGTTTTTCTTAGCTTAGCTACCCATGGAATGATTTGTTGTTTTGGTAGACAATTGAAAGGTTGATGCTAATGCATGCTCATGAATCAAATGCCAAGTAGTTCATGAATCTAGACATAGGTCTTGGGGTGCATGCAATCTTATAAATCTTGACTCTTTATGAAAAATCTCATGTTAATCCACCTAAGACATTAGGGTTTTAGGCTCATTCCACCTAAGACATTAGGGTTTGAGTATTTCAGAAGATTTGATTGTCATAATTGAATTAGGACTTGTGTTAATAATCATCCCATTGCAATCAAGGGAGGATTAGTGTAGTCTAACCCTGACAATTTTATCCATTTGTTAACAAGCACTCCAAGTGTTTGATAAAATTTCCAAAAGACCAAAAATATTTTATTGCTTTTGTTTCTTTATTTTATGTTTTGATTTTTCTTGCCAAAGTTTAGTCTAGATAGTTGTTAGCTTTGTGAAGTGGTAATTGGCAAACCGATCCTGTGGACGATATCCGGTCTCACCACCGTTATTACTTGCAACGACTAGGTATACTTGCCTAGAAATCCGTAGCATTGACCATTGCCACACTGTTTGGAAAATTGCAGGAACATGAATTGGAGTTGAACATACTAAATGAGAGTGAAGAAACTGATAAAAGAAAGAAGGGATTGGCTCTGAAATCACAAGTCAAAGAAGTAGAAGACAGTGATGATGATGATTCTGAACAAGAGGCTGAATCTGAAGAAGAGATGGGAATGCTAGTTAGAAAATTCAAGAACTTCCTAAAGAAGAAAGGAAGCTTCAAAAGAAAGCCATCCACCTTTCAAAGGAGAAATTTCAGCAAACACGACAACTCTTCCAACAACATCACATGCTATGAATGTGGAACGATTGGCCACATGAAGCTTGACTGTCCAAAACTGCAAAAGAAGGACAAAACAGAAAAGTTTGACTTAAAGGACAAGAAGTGGAGAAAGCCAAGAAAGGCCTACATTGCTTGGGATGATAATGATCTAGATTCCATCAAGAATCTAAATGCGAAGGAGGCAAACTTGTGCTTGATGGCCAACAATAACAATGATGATTCAGAAAGTGAAGTAAGTTCTAATTATCAACCTTCTTGTGATGAATTGCAAAATGCTTTTGAAGAACTTCATAGAGAATCCATTAAACTTGATAGATTGCTAAATAAGTCTAAGAAAACCATCACATGCTTAGAGGAGAAAACTTCTTTTTAAACAAAGAGGTAGACCAATTAAAAACAGAAAATTGTGCTTTAAAAGAAAAACTAGCTCTTGTCTTAGATGCACCTATATGTGATAAATGTCCTAAGTTGGAGAAACATATAAATCATTTGAATGGTGATCTATCTAGAGTTACTAGTGATAAAGAAATATGGAATGCATCTAGCTGTACATTGACTAAAGAAGTTGAAAAATTGAAAAATGACTTAGCCAAGTTCACAAATGGTAGTGATAATTTGGATGCATTGTTAGGACAGCAAAAATGTGTTTATGATAAGGTTGGAATAGGCTATAAACCTAAGATACATGAGAAATCTTTCAAGAAATTTTTTGTTGCACCTATGACATCAAACACACCATTTGTTAAATGCTATTTCTCGTGCTAGAAAAGGTCACAGCTTCTTCATGTCATTACAGAAAATCTGTTTATAATGAGTCTAAATATATATGGATTCCTAAAGGAACTAATGCTCCAACTAACTCAAAAGGACCCAAACAGATTTGGGTACCTAAATCAAAAACATGATTCTGTTTTGTAGGTGTGTTGGAAAGCCAAGAATGTGAAATGGTATCTTCATAGTGGTTGTTCCAAGCACATGACCGGAGACAAAAGCAAGTTCATTTCCTTTACCCCTAAGTCGAGTGGTAGTGTTACCTATGGAGACAATAATAAAGGAAGAATACTTGGCATTGGCAACATTGGAAGTGACTCAACAACAATCATTGAGGATGTACTATATGTTGAGGGACTGAAACATAACCTGTTAAGTATCGACCAACTATGTGACAAAGGCTTCAAGGTAAAATTCAATTCCAATAGTTTCTTAATAGAAAATCGGCATGATGAAAATTTGAAATTAATTGGACATAGGACAGATAACATCTATATGATTGATTTAGATAATATCTCTTCAAATACTGCATGTTGTCTTATTTCAAAAGAAGAAGAGAATTGGCTTTGGCATAGAAGAATTGCACACATTCACATGAACCACTTGATTAAACTGATTCGTAAAGATCTTGTAATTGGCTTGCCTAAACTAAAATTTGTGAAAGATGGAGTGTGATGCATGTCAAAAAGGAAAGAAAGTTAAGGTGTCTTTTAAACCAAAGAACATTGTTTCAAAAACTAGACCCTTGCAACTTTTACACATGGATTTATTTGGTCCATCTAGAATCAAAAGCTTTGGTGGTAACTCGTATGCATTGGTAATAGTAGATAATTACTCTAGATATACATGGACATATTTTCTATCTCATAAGAGTGATTCATTTGCCGCATTTAAGAAAATGGCAAAAATGGTGCAAAATGAAAAGGACGTAAAAAATTTTTTTATAAGAAGTGATCATGGGGGAGAATTTCAAAATAAAGTGTTTGAAAACTTTTGTGACGAGCATGGCATTCAACATAATTTTTCTGCTCCTAGAACTCCACAACAAATGGAGTAGTGGAAAGAAAGAATAGATCATTAGAGGAGATAGCAAGAACTATGTTGAACGACTCTAGCTTATCAAAACATTTTTGGGCAGATGCTGTCAATACAGCCTGCTATGTGCTAAATAGAGTCTTGATAAGACCAATCTTAAAGAAAATCCCTTATGAGCTTTATAAAGGAAGGAAACCAAATATAGCACATTTTCCTGTTTTTGGGTGCAAATGCTTTGTTCTTAACAATGGAAAGAATAATCTTGGAAAAATTTGATGCAAAGGCTGATGAAGGAATTTTCCTAGGTTACTCCCTATGTAGTAAAGCATTTAGAATATATAATAAGAGAACACAAACTATTGAGGAATCGGTGCATGTGATATTTGATGAGTCTAACCCCAAATGGTTGGGAAAGGATTGTGTTATTGATGGTCTTGCAGATTCAATTGAGAAAACTCTCCTAGAAGAGAAACAGGACAATGAAAAAGATGAAAGCTTAAAGAACGAATCACTGCAGTAGGAGCAAACAGAACAACAAATTGACCTACCAAAGGAATGGAGGACTGTCGTAAATCATCCAATTGATAACATCATCGGTGAAATTACAAAGGGGGTAACTACTAGACAATCTCTTAGAAATGTTTATAATTATATGGCATTTGTGTCTCAAGTAGAACCTAAGAACATAGATGATGCTATAATTGATGTACATTGGATGATGGCCATGCAAGATGAGTTAAACCAGTTTGAAAGAAACCAAGTTTGGAAACTAGTGCCTAAACCCAAGAACTGTCAAGTAATAGGTACAAAATGGGTTTTTAGGAATAAATTAGATGAAAATGGTATAATTGTAAGAAACAAGGCTAGATTGGTAGCCAAAGGGTATAACCAAGAAGAAGGCATATATTATGATGAAACATATGCACCAGTAGCAAGATTAGAAGCTGTAAGATTGCTACTTGCTTATGCTTGCATAATGGGATTTAAATTGTATCAAATGGATGTTAAGAGTGATTTCTTAAATGGATTTATACAAGAGGAAGTGTATGTTGGTCAACCACCAGGTTTTGAGAATAATGAATTGCCAAACCATGTTTATAAACTGTCTAAAGCACTATATGGCTTCAAGCAAGCTCCTAGAGCTTGGTATGAAAGGTTAAGTAATTTTCTCATTGAAAAAAGATTTAAAAGAGGTAAAGTTGACATAACTTTGTTCACTAAGAAAAAGGCACACAACACTTTACTTGTACAAATATATGTGGATGATATAATTTTTGGTGCTACTAATGAGCAGTTGTGCATTGAGTTTGCAAGTCTTATGCAGAGTGAGTTTGAAATGTCAATGATGGGTGAGCTAAACTTTTTCCTTGGACTGCAAATAAAGCAAACTGAAAATGGAATCTTTGTTAGCCAAACCAAGTACCGCAATGAGTTGATCAAGAAGTTTGGCATGGAAAAAGCTAAGGAGATGGCTACTCCAATGAGTACCTCCTGTTATTTGGACAAGGATGAGCAAGGTAAACCTGTTGATGTTTCTAAATTCAGAGGTATGATAGGCTCACTACTTTATCTTACTGCTAGTAGGCCAGATATCATGTATAGTGTATGCATGTGTGCTAGGTATCAAGCAAATCCAAAAGAAACAGACTTAACATCTGTTAAAAGGATCATTAAGTATCTGTTAGGAACAAAAGACATGGGATTATGGTATCCTAAGGTAACTACATATACGTTAATTAGCTATTCAGACTCTGATTTTGCTGGTTGTAAACTAGACAGAAAGAGAACTAGTGGAACTTGCCATTTACTAGGAAACTCATTAGTATCATGGTTCAATAAGAAACAATCTAGTGTGGCTTTATCCACCTGCAGAGGCTGAATATGTAGCAGTTGGTAGCTGTTGTGCACAAGTTTTATGGATGAAACAACAATTAGTTGATTATGGTGTGCAACTAAACCAAGTTCCTATTAGATGTGACAATACGAGTGCAATTAACTTAACTAACAATCCCATAATGCACTCTAGAACTAAACACATAGAAATCAGACATCATTTCATTAGAGATCAGATACAAATTAGAGAAATTGAGATTGAATATGTTGATACAACTAAGCAACTTGCTTGATATCTTTAGCAAGCCTTTGAACAAGGAAAGCTTTTTTTTTCATTAGAAGAGAATTGGGCATAATCGATCAATCCTATATCTAATCTATAAAGAAACAGGAGAAAATCTAAAAGGGGAGGAAAATTAATGGACTCACTTATTCTTTGATTTGTCCCTGCACCAATTCCTCTATCATGAATAATTTTATATGCTATGTTTGAATGTTTAAAATGCTTACCTTCTCTATTGCTTTGAATGTTTCTTTTCTTTACCTTTTTTATGATGCCAAAAGGGGGAGGAAAAAGTTAGATATAGAGAAAGGAGAAAATAACAAATTATACATGCATATGTTGAGGGGGAGCTAAGGAGTTTATAAGCTTACATGATTAAAAGGAAGTAAATCAAATTCGGCTCTGTTAATACTTTGTTAATATTTTTTTTTTTGCTCTGATATACTTTTGCTCTGACTGTTTTGATACCATGATATAAATCTGTCAAAACACTAAGCGTCTGCTACACTTATATTCTGAGCTTATAATTTGTTAAAAAGGTTTGTCATAATAAAAAAGGGGGAGATTGTTAGACTCAATGATTGAGAGATTTTGATATATGACAAATATAACTTAAAGTGTATGCAAATGTTTAGTGTCAAATTGTAAAGACAGGTATCAAGCAATATTCAACAAGTTCAGTGAGCAATCAAAGGAGAATATTCAAGGAAGAACTTGGAGGAATCAAAGAGCAAAGACGAAGATCAAGGAATCATCAAGACAAGAGCTTAAATTAAGAAATTAGTGTTAATCCTTATATGATTTGTAAGAGATGAAATCTCTTATTCACAAATAGCTCAATTAAGAAGATGCATGAAGAAAATCATTTTTCATAATCTGCATTAAAAGGAATAAGTTTTCGTTAATGAAAATGATTTTTGGAAATAATAATAGAAGCTCTCGTCCAACACTGGAATAATATAAGCGCTCGTCCAACACTGGGAATAATAGAAGCGCTCCTCCAACAAAGGGTAAAAGTCAAGCGCCCAAGAAAGTGGCAGAAGCTCACGTCTACTACAATGACAGAAGCTCACGTCTACTAAAGTGACAGAAGCACACGTCTACTAAAATGACATAAGCGCACGTCTACCAAAATGACAAAAGTGCTCGTCCACTAAAGTGATACAAGGGCTCATCTACTAAAGTAATACAAGCGCTCGTCTACTAGTTGGAGCACGTCCAATTACTTTGTGTTAGTACTCCCGTCTGCTGACGTGGCAAATGGATGCGGCTATTTTTTTAAAGATGGACGCGGCTATTTTTCCAAATGGACTCATTATTTTATGGACGCGAATTCTATAAGAACTATCAGAATCTCATCTCAAGAGTGAGAATCAAGAAAACAAATTCTGTTAAATCAAATCCAAATCTGTTTTAATTGATCCCAACGACTATAACTTGTTTTCTATATAAAGAGGGATCAAAAGAACACTTTAAGAAGAATCATAACGAATAACAAAAGAATTATAACGATACACATATCATTCATCGTCTTCATTGAGCTTACTGTGAAAAGAGTGTTTCAATACTATTGAGAGTTAGGAATAAACTTTTGTTTTACTTTTGATTGTAAAAAGAGAGGGAGTCTCTCTGAGTGATTAGGGTGAGGTATCCCTAAGGAAGAACATTGAGGCTCTTCACAAGAGTGTGGTATCTCGAGGTGAAGGAGTGATCCGTGGTGTAAAGGTTTTTCATGCTACCTGGCAAAGCTTGTGTGTTAGTGTGTGAAATCCCACAGGTGGAGTGGGACTGGATGTAGGTCAAAGTGGTGGTGACTGAACCAGGATAAATCTGGTTGTGTAGTATCTCTAAACTCGGACTCTTTAATTTCTGTTTATGATCAAGAACCTGTGTTTTTTATGTTTAAAGTTCAAATATAATTTATGTTCTTGATCTGTATAAACTGTATTTTGTTATTACTGAGTTATTGAACCTGAACCTATTCGTTATTAATCTTTCTTATCCTCATCACCTTCTATTCTAAATTTTGTAAAAACGCTTCATCGATTTTATAAAAGATCCTGAGAACACAAATCCGCAACTCTGATTTATAAAGCTTTGTGAAAAAGTTTTAAGAGGGAAATATTTTCTTTGAAAACTCAATTCACCCCCTTCCCTCCCCCTCTTGAGTCGTTGAAGCCAAAACAACATGTTTTTATGCAATTGGGAATATAAATTGGTGTTTTATTAAACTAATTTTACTATCCTTTGTTCAAATGAGTTTTCACCAAATTGTGTTTAAGAACCCTAAACCCCAATTTGATTTTATTTAAATTGGGTTCTATTTTTGTGAAATTAATTATGATTTAGTGTAATTAGGACTCTTAATTGATGAGTTCTAAGTTCAATTTCGTGATCCTCTAATCAAACCTCATTTTCCCGAATTCCACTCAAAACCCTTACTTTTCATCTTGCTCCAACTATGAAATCGATTATGGTTTTGTGCAATTGGGACTTTAAATTAGTGTTTTCCTAAATTAATTCCGTTGTTATTTTATCAAATTAATTTTCCCTAATTTTAGTGATGAGCCCTTTTTATCCAAATTAATTTTATTGGAAAATTGATTCCTTTATGTTAAATTAAAATGTTTGAATTTATTATATAATATGTTTGATGTCGAGTTATTGATTATGTTATTTGTCTGGTTGTTGTAACTACTTGGATTGGACTCCCTCTCTGGGATGTTGTTGTGGTTATGGTTGCGTGGGGAAGCATGTTTTACTTTTTCGGGAACCAATAGGAATCATGTGGCAAGGTGTCAGAGGAATCTGGAATGTCCAGTCGGGTTATTAGTTGGAGTCTAGCCTTATACCGCTTCACTCATAAGGAAGCTGACTGTTGAAAAATCAAGAAAAAGATGTTTCTCCTATCTTCAAAGGTAAAAGGAGTTTACCTTAGGGGTTTTGATAGCTACATGCTATCTGTGTGTCGTATGTGATTTTATTTGTTGTGATGTGTGGTAATTAAATTAAATTGCTATATGACTGTTATGTGGCTTTTAGTGTTTTCTATGAAAGCATGATTATATCTGTGATGTATGGATTATTTGTTTGGTTGTTTGATTGATGGAAAGCCTGACAATAGTTAGTGCTCAATGATAATTAAGGATAAAAACTTCGAAAAGCTTGAGGAACAATTTAAGGGATTTGAATTATGGAAGTAGAAGAAAAATATTGAAAATAATAACATTTGATGATATCGCGGTGAAATAGTGAT